>CM076971.1:53964979-53971859 GCA_039105355.1 Benthosema pterotum | reverse complement strand
CAACTTCTATTGTTTAAAGGGGAATTCCACCCATTTTCATCATTCTAATATGTCATTAGTATACCCTAGAGGTGTTGGGTGGACATGATAAAAAGGTTCCCCCATTCTGTGCTCCCAAGAAATGGAGGTCTGAAGAAAACCTAACTAACATGGTGAAACATCTTGATGACATCATCAAGATGTATTTTCACCATGTTAATGGATTTCTTTAGACCAAATGAACCCTAACGGGTTCATTTGGTTCCATTTGTACACTCTCAGAAAAAATGTTGAAAATGGGTGGAATTCCCCTTTAAACACTTGAAACAGCATTGTTTCAATGTGTAATCTAAGCATAGACTTTTAACCAATTTTTATATAGCCCTTTAAACGTATACATTAGATAAATACAATGTTCAGTGGTAGACACATGCAGAGGGGGTTGGGGTCTAATGGGGCTAGGGGACCCCTGCCCTTTTGCCGCAAATTGTCCTTTCCCCTTTTTTTTGTTTTCCTCAGGTCACATAAGGGCATGTGAGGGGCCAATGTATGGCTAAAAAAGGCTTATGGGGTGGACCAATTAGGGACCAATAAGAGCTCATCGGAGGGCCAATTGGGGCTTATATGGGGACCACTAAAGGCCTCATGAGGGCCAATAAGAGCTTATGTGGGGGGCCAATTAGGACTTGTGTCAGTGGAAGAGAATTCCCCATTCATTTTCCTCATAGACGATTATTCGCCGCAGACAAAGGCAACTCGGGTCATGACAAATCATGACAACAAACACAATGTTTTGGGGTGAAGAAGTAGTTTGTAAAGACGAAAAACTAAACAAAAACGGTCATATCCTGTCACTTGTTCTTCTTAGTTATTTGATTTTTCCAAAATATTGTGTGTCACAGCTCGAGTTGTCTTTGAAATACTTTTACTGAGTAAAATGAATGGGAATTCACTTCTGGAAGACAGGTGCTCTGACGTCCCTGGGGAGCTCTATATGGGCTTATGTGGCGCCCCCTCAAGTTGTACATTTGTAATAATAAGTAACAATTCCAATTGATAACAAACGGTAATTCCAATGTCATAATTAATCATACTTGGCTAACATCTGTGAGTCTGTTTTGGTTTCAGACTAATGAAAACGCATTGCTGATTTTACTGTCCAATTAATGGCACAAAATGGTACAAGAGACAGACCTCACAAAAGCTCCACACCACAAAACCAACACACACTATGTGCATGCACACACGTGAACCCTTTTCTGGGGTGATAGTCAGGGGCGGATGTAACATTTCCCAATTGGGGGCAGGAGAAAATGGTATGGGTGCGACTTCATCGCCCGTGACGCTTCGCGCCACGGGCGATGAAGTCGCACCCATACCATTTTCGGTTACAGGACTTTTATTAGGCAATTAAGCATCAATAATAACATCAGTTGTTGTTGAAGTTGCAACAGACACGCAGCATGCATAAAGCTAAAGGTCTGACTCAGAGAGTTTTCTGTTTTCAATGATGAAATGCTGTTGGTTTAGTGGTGACACAGCTGTAGTTAGTTAGTAGCAGTAGTAGTGTTTCAAATCATTTTAAACATAGGCACTTTAACTTGAAATATCTTGGGTTGTTTTGCATGCCATCGTGTTTGGTGGGGCAGATTGCATGGGCATTTAGGGGGGCATTGCCCCCCCCCCCCCCCCATGCCCATGCCTAGATCCGCCCCTGTGTACCACTCTGTGCCCTGGCACTCACTCTCTCTGCTCCACACCTCTGCTGAGGTCAGCATGACAGACTGATGGATCCTAGTTCTGAGGGGAAAAGGAGTTCCACAGTACAGTATACACACGGCAAGCAGGCATTAGTAGAAGAATGTAAATAATATGTTTAGCCTATGACTTATTGGTAGAGTTTAGCCACTGTTTCCCAAACAGTGGGCCGGGGATCCTTTTGTGGATAGTCTCATATAGAAATGCAGATCAGTATCTGGAACTACAGCAGCCCATGAGGTGACTATTGGAACTAGTATCTGCTTAAAGGGGAATTCAACCCATTTTCAACATTTTACGATTACTATAATGTCATTGACGTGCCTTCAAGGTGTTGGGTAGACATGATAAAAAAACGTTCCCCCATTTTGTGTTCCCAAGAAATGGAGGTCTGAAGAAAACCACTAACATGGTGAAACATCTTGATGACATCATCAAGATGTATTTTCACCATGTTAAACACTATCACTGCTTAACACGAGATACCCAAGTTTTTGGGGACTTTTTTTTAGATTTTTTTTTGGGTGCGAGTGCAGACGCTTCTTTTTTATGAAAAAAAAAAGAAAATGGGTGCAATTCCCCTTTAACAGACCGGAAAGATATTCGACCAATCAAACGATTCGGTGCACATGGAAACACAAACGAGATGGAAGCAAGCAGAGTGATAGGACGGTACGAGTGAGCAGGAGATTCATGTTGTTTCTAAACTAAGAAAAAGCATAATGGACGATATTGTCTACAATGTATTATGCACAAGCATAATGCACAACAAGCGCAACTTCCAACACACTGTCTTGCTTCCAGTATAGCAGGGGTTTTCAACCTTTTTCATACCAGGGACCAGCATTTATTCAGAATTTGAGCCACAGACCACCAGTTGACAACATTTTAGCCCCAAAGACCCCCAAATTAAAGATTTCTTTTGTTTTTGTTCACAATTCCAGGCTGGATTTCAGAGAAAAAGGATTAGGTATAGGCATAGCTTAGGTTTACTGGGGTTATGTTTAGGGTTAGAGTTAGGTTAGGGTGAGAGTTAGACGGTGCTTTATGCGGTAACTAACCCTAAACATAACCTCAGTAAAACTATGCTTCGCCCCGCCCTACTAGTAGTAGCCGGCAGATAAAACAAGCGCTCCTTCATACCCCAGAGCTCTCCGATAAATCACTAACCACATTATGCCTTCTGACGGAAAAGGCACGGAACGCCTTTTTAGAGAAAAGGCATAGAAGTCCTTTTACGAGGGTCTCAGAAGGTGACATGGTCCTTTTATCTATGGTCTGGATAAAAGGCAAGTTTTGCCTTTTAGGCATGAGGATGTGTTGTTTTTGGCGAATGCACCATGTGAGTGCATGTGTCACCTCCGGTTTATCAAATATTCATGAGCAGACTTCCTTTGTTCCAGAACGTTATGACAATGAGCTACACAGACCACCATTTTGATGACATTTATTTAGACTTCCAGACCTAAATTGAAGAATTTGTCCACAATTCCAAGCCGTGTTGATGTTGGTAGGTACCATTAGGAGCGAACATGCACATTTTATTTTTATTATAATTTTTTATCCCACGATTTTGCAAACCCATTTTTTCACCCAGTGCCAATTCACTAATGTGATCCTGGGCTCTACACACACTCCGCCAACCTGAGGAGCAGTGTTGGGAATATTACTTTACCTTGTTAATATATTACTTATTAATTATTACCTTCATTTTAAAGCAATATATTATATTACAAAATTACTGTCTGAGCAAGTGTAATATATTAGGCTAATATTACTATTACATATTGCTTAAAAAAAACTTTTTACAAAATATATAATGAACTATTTAGTATCTCTATTAATCAAATATTGCGTAGACCAGTGGCATACCTACAATAAAGCAAGCGCACTCAGCTATCTGGCCAAATCCATATGAAATCAACTTGAAAAAAACGTTTGATGACAAATGTTAGAAAATAAGTAATTATTTAACTTCTGCAGTTGTCAATATAATTTCACAAGAACATTTTCAGTGATACAGATTGACAGAAAGTAAAACTGAAAGCAATGCAGCAAAGCAGAAAGAAAAGTAGGGCGGACTGGCCTAATGCGGACTGGCCTCATGCCTCATGCTACTCACCAGAAAAAAAACTAGCTAGATTTGTTGCTAGAGGTTCTTTACTAATTAAGTCGCTATAGGGGGGGTTTGGAACTTTGGAAAGTAACTAAAAATAGTTTCAAATCCGATAAGTTGACAACACTGGATACACCGCTGTTCAGAACAGCACAATTGCCCCACGGGGCATAAAATTAATAGGACGTCAACAACCGCAGCTTGTCAAACAGCTCAAACCAGGTCTAAATAAATAAATGAAGACAAACTATATAAATTTAAAGGGTGAAAATGGAGATAGATACAGGAGAGTTTTGGGTCTGACAGCAACAATATGCCCTGGCGCTGCCTCCCGCGACGCAGCTGTCAGGACGCATCACCGTAACGCAGCGCTCCGCTGCAGCGCCGGCGGAGCTGCAGCACGTCTGCGACACGCTCCAGCGGAGAGAGGCGGACTAGTGTCTCTGCATCCACCACCATGCTCACCAGGGGCGGATCTAGGCATGGGCATGGGTGGGGGGCGATGCCCCCCTAAATACCCAGTCTGCCCCACCAAACACGATGCCATGCAAAACAACCCAAGATATTTCAAATTCAAGTGCTTATATTTAAAATGATTTGAAACGTGACTAACTACAATTTTGGCACCGCTGAATCGACAGCGTTTCATCATTGAAAACAGAAAACTCTCTGAGTCAGACCTTTAGCTTTATGCATGCTGCGTGTCTGTTGCAACTTCAACAACAACTGATGTTATTATTGATGCTTTACTTGAATATAAGTCCTGTAACTGAAAATGGTATGGGGGCGCCTTCATCGCCCGTGTCGCTTCGCGCCACGGGCGATGAAGCCGGCCCCATACCATTTTCTCTTGCCCCCCCCCCCCCCCCCCCCCCCCAAATGGGACATGTTACATCCGCCCCTGATGCTCAATGAACTGAGGCAGGAGAGGAGTCACCGTCAAAATAAAGTGGAATCACCAGGAGGAAAAGTGTGCAAAATCTTCTCCACTTAAATCCCCTTGGCATTTTCACCTCGCGTAAAATAAAATCGCTTTTGACATGCTGTATACATCCCCAATCTGAACATTCATTTACTGGTCATAACACGCAGAGAGAGTCGCTTTGATTCTCTCTGCTTTGATTCGTGTTTTGAACCCCCCCCCCCCCCCCCCCTTCCATACCAAATCTTCAGTGATGGGCAGTAACTTGTTGCAAGTAGATAAGCTACGTAGCTTGACTACATTTTCCCGTAATTTGCAGCATTTGTAGCTTACTCCAATTTTTTCTGGGGATAGCTTGTAGTGTAACTTACTACATTTTTTCAATAGTAAAAAAAAAACAAATTCACCCATTTTCAATGAGTAGAATTGATTTGTATACCACCTCTCATGACAAAATGCAGCTCAAATTGCTTTACAGACGAGAGGATCAAACAGCAGGGAAAAAAAGCAAGTTACTTTTCTCGTGTAGCTTGTAGTGCAGCTTACCGCAATTTTCTGTCGATAGCTTGTAGTGTAGCTTAGCTACATTTTTTCGAGAGCAACGAGTAGTGTAGCTTACTACAGTACAAATTCCCAGTAACTTGCCCATCACTGCAAATCTTTTTGCTAACAGTAGCTGATGCACACATGTTGACATTAAGATTAACGTGTCGCGTTGTGAATATGTTTTCGCTGCACTGGAATGGGTATGTTGAACAGGTATGTCGAGTTCAAATCATTTCTTTAAATTATCACATGATGCCAAGTGAGTAATGTAATGTTTATTATAATTGTGTGTGTGTGTGTGTGTGTGTGTGTGTGTGTGTGTGTGTGTGTGTGTGTGTGTGTGTGTATGTGTGCGTGCGCGCGCGCGCGCATGCGTGCGTGCGTGTGTGTGTGTGTGTGTGTGTGCGTGTGCTGTGTGTGTGTGTGTGTGTGTGTGTGTGTGTGTGTGTGTGTGTTTCTCCCGTCTCTCCCTCCCTCCATTTTTCCTCTGCAGTTTTAAAGTCACCAGCCACCTCATCTGCCAATAATCAGCCTGTTACCTTGACTCCACCCTCATCCAATCATCGTCACCTGCTGCCTATAAAAGCCACCTCTCCACCTCAGCTCATTCTCTCAACCAGCACTTATGTTTGGTGTGCTGTTGTGCAGCCTGTCCCTGCTGCCTCCGTTTTTTCTCCTTTTTGCAAACCCTACGTTTTAGTTATGTTCACCTACTTAATGTAAATTCTGTGCTATATGCCTGCTATGCCCTGCCTTGGGACAGGAAAGACAGAGGCCTCTATAGGCACCCCGTAAGTTGAACCTTGCACACTAGGTAAGGGGTGGTTAACACCACGTGTATTTTTGACCCTGCTTTTGGTTAGAGTAGTAGTAGAGTAGGTAGGCAGTCTTTAGTATTACTGATTTACTAGGTAGTTAGTTAGCCTGTCTTTTGTTTTCCCTAGCTGCTTTCTTGTTATTTTGGTAATACCCGCGTCCCCTGGTAGTGGCTTAACTGTGTTACTGTTCTGTGTGCTTGTGCACACCTATGGTTCTGGGGGACACATACAATATGACATTAAGTGTTAAAAACAGTTTTAGGAATCCACGTTATTTGCGCTTTAAGGGTCCAACTCCCATTGTGTTGGTGTGGAGTGCCTGGCGACAGCGACAGGTTCTTGTGCATTAATGCTGGGGACGAGTTTAGCAGCAGGCAATCAGCGACTCTCGGCAGTGGAGAGTGCCCCTGAGACAACAGGATAATCTCCTTCATCACAGCACCCACACTTTATAATTGACTTGCCTCTCTCCCAAAACAGGGTTTAAATCAAGACTAATTGTGTACAAGTGGCGGTTGTCGACGAACTCCGTGTTTTGGTCACAGCGCCCCCCCCCAGGCCCCTCCGGGTTGGCACTGAGGGATGCAGAATCATTAAACGTTTATGTACTGAATGCGTTTTGGTGTTCAGACGCCTATGTAAACTTAAGCTATTGAAAAATATCAGATCTACAAGCTCATATCGCGCCACCGAGTGGCGCGATATGAGCTCGTAGATCTAATATTTTAAAAATAAATGTGA
>CM076971.1:53939979-53959979 GCA_039105355.1 Benthosema pterotum | reverse complement strand
CCAGCTCTCATAGAGCCAATTGAATCTGTGATCGTTGCCCCAGCTCTAGTAGAGCCAACAGAATCTGCGATCGTGGCCCCAGCAGCTCTCCTCGAGACCCCGTCCGAGCCGGCTTCTGTCTGGATCCTAAAGGTTTATTTTCTGCAGCTTGCGCCACAATAAAGAGTTTCCAACATGCAGGCAGGTCTCTTGGTGTTTTAGTGTAACTTATATTAGCAATAAAACGCACCTCTAGCTCATTTTCAATGAGACTTGCGTTTTTTCTGCTGAGAAGTCGTGGCGCGATCACACAAGTGCATTTGCGTGACTGTGGTCCTGTGAATTTGTCACACTTGTGGCTTATCTTAGCTTGCTAAAGCTAAGCCCGCTATCAACCTAAGCTTGCTATCAACCTCCATCTGTTGATATAAAATCTCTAAAATCTGGTATCAAATCCTTATGCTCTGTTAAGATTTTAGATTTCTAGAATGTGGTCCTCAAATTTAACAGTATTGCCATCTTTCCAGGAATGGAATCGGCATGAATGAGTAAAAAATAAGGAATGTTTAAAATTAACATGATAAAACATAAGAAAAAATAGCCCCCCTCTCTGCCTCTTATGTCTGTCTCCCTTCTCTCTGGCTCTCGATCAATCGATGGGTGCATTGATCATGTCTTCCGAAGTTTCCCCTCCCTAGCTGTGGATTAGGCCTATATCATCATTCAGGTGGTGAGAGTGTCAATTAGTGATACATTGCACAAAATCCAAGACTTGTTACTAGTGGATTTTGCATGAAATCCCACGACTTTCTATTACAAGTCGTGGAAGTCTTTTGTGCGATGCTTCACTATTTGACACTGTCAGGTAGCCTATTGTCCAAACCAATTGTATATTGGGTAGCGGGTCATGTGCAACTACAGTGCATCCTTCTGGTTTTGTGTGTGGAACAACATAATCACAATACTTTGATTGTGATTATGCAATCCTTAACACACGCACTGCTAGTATTAATGTTATGTTAGCGGCTGCTTGCATTTATTAACGTAGCACTCATATTTTAAAGAACCAAGGATATGGATATCTTAGTTACAAGTCAACACACAGAGATACACACTTTCCGTGGACTAGCCATGTTACAACAACACAAACACAGGCAGTCTGCCATGAACCTATAGCAAGATGTGCTGTGGTTGGTTGGAAAGCTTGGATGTCTATTTAAAAAAAAGCCTTTACTTTTCACTGCAGAGAAAATCAGAGCCTAACCCTTTTTTTTCAACATAGTGTCAAGTACCGTCATTTCCGGACTATAAGCCGCACCTGAATATAAGTCGCGCCCGCTAAATTTGGGCCAAAATACTGATTTTTCCATGTATAAGCCACACCAGACAACAAGCTTCATGTTAGAGCATTGGTTTTCAACCTTTTTGTTGCCAGGGCCCACTATTTATTCAGCATTTGGCAACATTTTCACCCCACAGAACCCAAAACTAAAGATTTCTTTTGGTTTTGTCACGATTCCAGGATGGATTTCCGCAAACAGAACAGGCATGGAAACATAGAGATCAAAATGACCATGACTTATTAATTAAGTGGTGAATATCATAACTCTAAAAAAGAATAAATGGACCCTTGCGGGTCCATTTGGTTTCATGTTTACACTCAAAGAGCTACATCTGGTTAACCAACTGTCCATCATTTAGTCTGGAGGGACCACCTGGAACCCTCTCAGGGACCACTGGTGGTCCCCGGACCACCTGTTGAAAACCTGTAAAAATCCATACATTGGCCGCACCATTGTATAAGCCGCAGGGTCAAAAGCATGTGAAAAAAGTAGCGGCTTATAGTCCGGAAATTACGGTAACACCATTACATAAGCAGTAATTTGTAAAGCGATTCTTTCCATTTTCCCATTACAGTTACTGTGATTTCAATGGGTGAGTTAGTAGCAGAGATGGGTGGTAACTAGTAACTAAGCCAAAGCAAACATGGTGCTGTTGATCAACATTAAAGATATGTTCAGTATGTCATTAAAGATGCTCTAAAAAGACGTTACGGACATTCTTGGTGAGGATGTCAACTGCGTCGCTGGCGAGGACTGAGCTAAGAGTGTTGGCAGGGGATCTAAGCAGGGGCGGGGTGGGGGGGGGGGGGGGGGGGGGGGGGGGGGGGGGGGGGGGGCAATTCCCCCCTAAATATCCAGACTGCCCGACTAAAATGATGGCATGCAAAACAACCCAAATTACAAAGATATTTCAATTTAAAGTGCTAATAATTAAAGGTATTTGAGACACTACTACGGCTACCAACTAACTAGCCTACAGTTGTAGCACCACTACCAGCATTTCATCATTGAAAACAGAAAACTCTCTGAGTCAGACCTTTAGCTTTTTGCATGCTGCGTGTCTGTTGCAACTTCAACAACGACTGATGTTATTATGATGCTTTACTTGCCTAATGAAAGTCCTGTAACAGAAAATGGTATGGGTGCGACTTCATTGCCCCGGACGCTTCGCGCCACGGGCGATACCATTTTCCCCTGCCCCCCTAATTGGGAAATGTTACATCCGCCCCTGGTGGGAGGAATGAGAAGGCATTGATGTGTGTGCAGTGTGTGTGTGTGTGTGTGTGTGTGTCTGTGTGTGTGTGTGTGTGTGTGTGTGTGTGTGTGTGTGTGTGTGTGTGTGTGTGTGTGTGTGTGTGTGTGTGTGTGTGTGTGTGTGTGTGTGTGTGTGTGTGTGTGTGTGTGTGCAGGTATAATAAGGTAATCAGGGCATTCCAGGCACGCTGTCACACCACATAACCATCACTGGACCCGCAAATAAACACCTAGATGACGCATCGATGGAAGTAACGGCTTTTAAAAAAAACTCCTGTCTGACCTTTTAACAGAACAGGAGTGGACCCACTTGAAAATGTCAAAGGTGGAGTGCTGTGATTTTTCTTTTAGCTGTCAACCTAGTTTAAGAAGTCAAATGCTTTTTTAAAGCATAAGGGAAGTTTGTCTTTTTTTCTGCCATAGGATGTTAAAGAGGGGGTGCCGTGATTTTTGTATTTTTTCCCGATTTTGTACATGTTTAACAGGTGACAGTATGCAAATATGTATAGACCTCTTGGTGTGTTTTTTATGTGCAATGATGTCTTCCCTTTGTATTTAGGGTTTCTTCCTGGAGGCTGAACCTTTCCAGCCAAATGTGCCAATGAAAAAAACTTCAATATAGTGACATCACGTGTTCAGCCCCTCCCCTAACTCCTCCCCCTTTATCATGCAACTAAAGCTGTGGGCGTGGCTTCAGTTCAGGTGGATCTCCACCCATCACCACCCACCAGGCAAACCAGGCATACTTAATGAACTGGTAGGGTGGAATCATAAAAATGGCAGTTTAACAAACACTGTACACTTTTTTGGGAAAAAATCTTACTTTTCATATAACATCAATACCTGATGATCATGTTTTAGGGTAGAAATAATTCATGGCACTCCATCTTTAATGTTAATGTTAGGTGTCATTAGAAAACCCTATAAAAATTGCCCAGCATTTAGCCGCAATGCAACTCTAGATTATTTTATAATTGGGCTAAATCTAGAGTTGCAATTCGGCCCATTGGCTCCCCAGTCACAGGAGTTATAAAGTATTATGTCACATGGTTACATTTCCCACCCCCTTTTCCCCTCCTTGTATATTTTCTTTTCCCTTTTATCTCCTCTATGATTTACAAATAAACAAATATCATACTTTACTGGTATACGCCTGTTCTTTTTTAAAACAGCAGGTGGCTACACTGCGCGCTCACTGACCAGGTGTCAGGTGTCAGTACTGTATTTTCCGGACTATAAGGCGCACTTAAAAGCCTTTAATTTTCTCAAATAACAACAGTGCGCCTTATAATCCAGTGCACCTTATCTATGGATTGTTTCACTGCAGTAGCTTCTATCCTATGTTGACTGCAGTAGTTTCTATTCTGTGCGCCTTATAATCCAGTGCGCCTTATGAAAACAGTTCTAAAATAGGCCATTTATTGAAGGTGCGCCTTATAATCCGGTGCGCCTTATAGTGCGAAAATACGGTATATTCAACAAGCACTATTCCACAGGTCTTGTTTTCAAGATGGCAGCTTGTGATGTTTGTTGGGGAATATTTTGGACAGAAAGTAGCCTATAACATGTCTACCGTGGATTTTTACGGCACAAAAGCTTTGCAGATAGAAAGACGATAATTCAAGCCCCCCGATACCAAAGTAACGATACCAATCACAACTCTTTTTTTGTGCAAGTTTAAACAGTCAGTCTTTCATATCTGTACATACAGTGTATGGGACAGTTCCGTTTACTGTGGGGACCTTATGTTTTCTGTACTGTCTTGGTGTATTTGTGCTTTGTGTTGCTCAATGTTGGTGTTTAAGCAGACTGTCAAGACAAATATTCAGGACAATAAAGTTTCAAGTTTATTGAAGGGATAGCACCGTTGAGATGCAGCATCTCATTTTCGAGGCGGACCCGTAACACAAAGATCAGGTACAACGATACATCAAAACAAAAGACAAAACAGATACAGGAGAAATACAAAAAGACATGAAGTACACAAGAACAGACAATAAACAGGTACATACATACAGACAGTACGTAAACATGAATCCATAGAGACAGCTTGCTCAGCCTCTCACCCCACCCGAATACCACTTTGTTAGCTGTTAAGCAACAGAGGGACATAATTCAAATACATCAATGAGTATAGTAAGTAAAAAGGTAATGCGTAAGTATGACTGGTACCTCAGAGGCATACGTGAATACCGTAATTTCCGGACTATAAGCCGCACCTGCTAAATTTGGGGCAAAAATACTGATTTTTCCATGTATAAGCCGCACCTGAATATAAGCTTCATGATAGAGAAGTAGTTTCCAACCTTTTTGATCCCAGGGCCCGCTATTTATTCAGCATTTGAGCTACAGGCCACCATTTGCCAACATTTTCACCCCACGGAACCCAAAACTAAACATTTCTTTGGTTTTGTCCACAATTCCAGGATGGATTTTCGCAAACAAAACAGGCAAAATATAGAGATCAAAATTACCATGACTTGTTAATTAATTGGTGCTAATTTAGATTGTGAATATCATAACTCTTGAGAGTGTAAAAATGAAACCAAATGGACCCGCAAGGGTCCATTTGGTTTCATTTTTACGCTCTCAAAGAGTTACATCTGGTTAACCAACTTTCCATTATTTAGTCTGGAGAGCCAAACTGGAACCCTCTCAGGGACCACCTGTAAAAATCCATAGATTGGCCGCACCATTGTATAAGCCGCAGGATCCAAAGCATGTGAAAAAAAAATAGCGGCTTATAGTCCGGAAATTATGGTAAGTAAATAAGTAATTAGATACGTGAGTAAACCTGGTACACCTGGTATCTGAGTTACCAGTTGACGTAGGTAAGTAAATAAGTAAGTAAATAATTAAATAGTAAGTAAGTAAGTAAGCCTGGTACCTCAGAGGAATACACAGGCTGTGTGCCTCTGTGTGAGTAATTAAGTAAATTGATAAATAAGTGAGTAGACTTGGTAAAGATTTCATTATTATATCATATATATATAGGAGCTTTAATGTAAATTGGTCTCAGGAACAGCTCATTTGATTTTGGCCTCATTATGATGTCACGATCAATGCACTCTAGTTTGTATGATTCCTCCTCTCCTTCCTAAGAAAAAAATGTTTGGAAGGACAAACCAGCAGTGAAGATTAATCGAGAGTAAAACATGAACGGACGTAATGAAAAGAAAGAGTAGGGAGAGTATGAATGCATGATGAGTTCTCTAGTCGCGGTGCTATCCACTGCATTAACAAGACACGACAACCACAATCTCTATATGATAATGACTTGAAGAAGAATCTCATGCATTTTTAAATAGGCTCCACTATATTAATTTAAAGCCAAATGTATCATATGAATGTTGCAATTTTATGCACTCTGTAGCCTAAACAACCACTAAAGATATATATTTTTTTCTGTTTGGGTGCAGTACCAGAAATGTCCACAAAAACAGCCCCCCTCCTTCCCCCGCCACCTCATTATTATTCCCTGTCACATTAGAATATGCATGATCTGTCTGGTTTCAGTAGCTTTCATTGGTCTTCTTGAGAGGGGGTGTGGCTTCCTTAAAGGGGAACTCCACCCTCAACATTCTGTATACCCTAGAGGTGCTGGTTGGACACGATGAAAAGGTTCCCCCATTCTTTGTTCCCAAGAAATGGAGGTCTGAAGAAAACCACTAACATGGTGAAACATCTTGATGACATCATCAAGATGTATTTTCACCATGTTAATGGATTTCTTTAGACACTTCTTTTTTCTGAGAGAAAAAATGAGAAAAAATGTTGGAAATGGGTGGTATTCCCCTTTAAAGGGTAGAGGCAAAGTTAAAGGGGAAGGGCTATTCAAATTGGTATTTTTAGTGACATCACTAAACAGGAGAAGCTGACACAGAAATCACAGATATCAGATATCTATAGGTCTGATTGTTTTTTTTTTTAACAACTATTGGGGTGTAAAAAATAGGCTGAATGGTAAAAACAAAATCAAAGCCAAAATGTTAAAAAATATAAAATATAATGTTGAAAAAATATGTTGTTTTAGGTAGGGATGTTAATGAAAATCGGCCATCGATTAATCGATTGATAGAAATGACAGTTAGTAGTTAATCGGTTTAATAGCTAGATGTTTTTTTTCTGTGAATGTAATACTGTCTGTGTGTGCGTGAGGCTGAGCAATACACACACAACAATGGCCTGGTTCTTTATTGTCAATGGTCAAATATTATATATTATATATATATGTTAATTGATTAAGGAATATAACATACCTTTTGTATTATCCCTGTATATCAGCAACATTATGTTACACAATCAGGGAAATTAAGATTGTTTGAAGTTTTATTAACAAAACACTGATTATCAACTAACCGATTTATTGATAAATAACCTTACCAAAACATATAATATCAATTAACTGCTATGAATTAATCGATAAATTCCATCCCTATTCCAGGGACCCTGGAATAGGAATTTGAGTTAGATTCTTCAACATTGTCAAGAATTCTCAAAAGTAGCATAGGCTTATCCAAGGTACTACAGTGCCACGGTACGAGCTTGTAGATCTGCTATAATAGATATTGGGTAAAGTGTCCTAAAAGCTAAGGTGATGCAAATGCGTGTCACTGAAAATCTCCGGTTTAGAGAGGAGAGTGTGCGCAATGCATTGTGCACTCAAATGTACATTTCTTTGAAAGCAATTAGATCTTAAATAACACATAATCATTTTAAACCGTTAATAATGGATTTGGAAAGGAGTGAGGCCTAAAAGCAATGTATCATTAAATAAGTAACTAGAAGTAACTAGATAAGTAACTAGAAGTATGCAAAAGTCCAATGATATGACACCAATTAAAGTACAGTAAACTTTCTTCAGCTGCACGTCTCCCAGATTTCATTAAATGAGTTTAATTGTAGCGGTTTGTTGGGTTTCGCCAGGGGACAGAGATGTCACTGGATGCTGTCAGTTTTCTTTCTTTGCCTCGATCCAGCTCTCATTAGGGTCCTATTAGCAGAAATCAAGTGGAACAAGTCGTGTTCCACTTCCCCACACAACGCAACGTTGACGTCTCTCACCGCCAGGGGAGCAGTGTTGCCAACTCACAAAATCCAAAATGCACTAGTGGCACTCAGGGGCGGATATAACATGTCCCATTTGAGGGGAGGGGGGGGCAAGAGAAAATGGTATGGGTGCGGCTTCATCGCCCGTGTCGCTTCGCCCCACAGGCAATGAAGTCGCACCCATACCATTTTCAGTTACAGGACTTTTATTAGGCAAGTATAAGCATCAATAATAACACCAGTTGTTGTTGAAGTTGCAACAGACACGCAGCACGCATCAAGCTAAAGGTCTGACTCAGAGAGTTTTTTGTTTTCAATGATGAAATGCTGTTGGTTTAGTGGTGATGCAGCTGTAGTTAGTTAGTAGCAGTAGTAGTGTTGAAAAAAGTTTGAGTTTAGTCTCTCAGACTAATTTAGGAGAAATAACTGGTAAAATGTTGGTCAAAATAGCAATTCTTCTACATTTTCTAAATGTGTATACATTCTTCAAATGGAATTACCTCCAATTACGGGTCTATTTGGTTTCATTTTACGCTCTCAAGAGTTATACAGATCTGTAGGGTCCATTTGGTTACCAAGCAAGGAAGGAGGACTATCTCATCGGGAGAAAATGGTGAAAAATGAGGGGTTTATTTCTCAACTCACCAGCAAAAAAGCACTAGATTTTCCACCAAGCGCTAGGGGTGTCTGGGTGTCAAGTTGGCAACACTGCAGGGGAAAGTACGCATGCATTTGTATTTAAATTCTTTAACACTATCGTGCTTCAAAGCGCACGCTTTGCTATAATTGGCCTAGTTTTTGGCCATTTTCCAAACTTCCATGGGATTTTCTTTTCGTCTCAGGCTTTCAGCGACAAACTATTCACCAGTTTTGGCTTTGATACGGAATTTAATGGCCCTTTTTTGGATCGTGGTTGGAGTGGAATTCCCTTATCTCTCTGAGTTGAAATAAAACGCTTGTGATGAAACGGTAAATGCATTTGTGCAAGAGCATTTGGAATAAGTGCATCACAAGTTTGGGCTGAAGGGAATCACTTTCTCACTTCCCCCATCGAGCCTCACATGTTCAGTTTCTTGTACATTTTTCAAGTTAAAGGGGAAATCCACCCATTTTAAACAATGTATATGAATGACAAACAATGTCATTCATATACCTTAGAGTGTGGACATGATAAAAAAAAAATCCCCCATTCTGTGTTTCCTAGAAATGGAGGTCTGAAAAAAATCATTAACATGGTGAAACGCAACTTGAGGACGTCATCAAGTCGTGTTGATTTTTCTTTTAGGACCTTTTTTCTTAAGAGTGTACAAATGGAAGTGTAGAGGGTCCATTTGGTTCACATTTGTATACTCTCAGAAACATTTTGAAAATGGGTAGAATTTTAACGTTTATATTACATTCAATTCATGTACAATATTCCCATATTTCATCATTATAATACCCCTGTTAAAGGTAATAGAGGCAACTTTAGTGTGTACAAACACTGTTTGTAGGCTAAACAGATGTGTTTAAAAACAGAATCTAACTCGCCCCCATATTGGCTCATTATGAATCTGCTGGAGACTGCTGTGCTGTGATTGGCTAAAACGTTACATTAGCACCGCCTCCCTGAGCCTGATTTGTTGAAGACATCAAAGTTCTGGACCGTCTGCAGGACGCAGCAAGTGTCTGCAGGGAAACAGCTGCAGCATCACAGCAGAAGCAGCGTAGAGGGGGAAAAGGAAATCGATTTAGATTTTTTACCTCTATTACGTTTAAAGCTTTCCAGTGTAGGGATGCAACTGACACATGGGACGTCATCCCGGACCTCAAACTTGAGGTCAAGTTACGATGAGAAGCATGAGGCCAGTCCGCTGCCTCCCCAGGTTAGTGGAGGTGTAGAGCCCAGGAAAAAAGAGTGGGTTACAAAATTATTAGATTAAAATGTGAGTAAAAAAATAAGCTTGACATCATGTTAAGAACAACCGAGAAAAAGTTTGAACCCAGTGCACTGAGCGACAGAGCGTGGTGCACTGGTCATTTACTACAGTCCAGGTTACATGCCTGCATTCCGACATGGTTCTATTCCTACATGTCCCTATTCCGACATGGCTCTATTCCTACATGTCCCTATTCCGACATGGCTCTATTCCTACATGTCCCTATTCCGACATGGCTCTATTCCTACATGTCTCCATTCAATGACAAAAATATAATGGTTGCCATTCCGACACATAATGCTTGTAGGAATGGTGCTACCTCTTCTGTCGGAGTGGTGACATGTTTTCAAATAATATAAGTACTGCCACTCCGACAATTGGACGTCAATGTAGGAGTGGCGGGATGTCGGAATAGAGCGGTGTAACCTTATTACAGTCCATGAGTCATCAACAACAACCAACCTGTATTATAGGACAGCACCAGGCCACCTTGGGGCAACCAGGCATGCACCTTGGGGCAGACCATATCGAATCTTCTCGGGTGGAGGAAATAGCAAATGCAAAATGTCTGGCACTGGTCCTGTTGTAACCTTGTTAAATCCCTACATTCATAATAAACTCATCTAATAATTGGCGAATAAATCACGCAGATGGCTGTGTTCACAAAGCGACATGACAAGACAGGACAGGACAGGGCGGTCCCTGGGCGGCCCGCAGGGGTCCACAGCCCAGAAGCAGACTGTCACAGCTTTAGGACATGGAAGCCACGAACGAGTCTTAACTCTATGAGTGCCATTTTGCCAGTTAAGTTCAGGTGGATCTCCACCCATCACCACCCACCAGGCAAACCAGGCATACTTAATGAACTGGTAGGGTGGAATCATAAAAATGATTATCAAACAATGGTTTACCAAACACTGTACACCTTTTGGGGAAAGAAAAAAATCTTACTTTTCATGTAACATTAATACCTGATGATCATGTTTTAGGGTAGAAAAAAATTCATGGCACGCACTCCATCTTTTAGGAAAACTAAGGGTGATAGTAAAGTCAGATCAAAGGAACTGTCACGCTGCCCCGAGGCAGACGCTGATCAGACCCAGTGTTGATTCAGTCAATTAAAACCATGATGAACTCTGGGAGGACAGCAGGCATGCCTTGAAGAAGTCAATGCTTGCTCCATCAACTCCAGACATTGCCTCATCCACTTCCATTGTTATACACTGCAGACTCCATTATTCCAAATTAAAATTGCATAACGTATTCCCAGTTGTCTCCTCCTCGCACTGTGACAAATGCAGTGCAATAGATGCAACTCTTTTCTTCACAGCCTCTTCGCCCCTTTGCCCTCGGGTACAAAGACATTGGATTGGATTAAGATATTTGAGACATTTGTCTGACCTTCATGAATATGTGACCGCTTGTAACTGAGGTTGAATCATTAGGGAAAGACTGGCCGTCATGCAAAATGAGCAGACTCTTCACATACAGCATGTCTGAAATAAATATCTGAGCTGAATTCGACATGTAAACATTAAATAAATATAGAGGTGTAATGTTAGAGACTACAGAAGTGAACCTTTCAAGCCTGTTTCAAGAGACGCGTTAAAACAAAACAAAACAAAACAAAACAAAACAAAACAAAACAAAACAAAACAAAACAAAACAAAACAAAACAAAACAAAACAAAACAAAACGGCAATAACAGAAATAGTACAAAATTGCATCTAAAAGACTGGTGACTGAAAACAAGGTATAAGGTTTATCTATAAGTAAGTAGCAGCGTTTTTATAATATGCTGCTACTTACATAAAGTACTAGTGATAGGGACTGTTTTAGTGGCCAAACAACTTTGCCACCCGTCCAATTTCTGACTTAAAGATGGAGTGCCGTGAATTTTTTCTACCCTAAAACATGATCATCAGGTATTAATGTTATATGAAAAGTAAGATTTTTTCCCAAAAAGTGTACAGTGTTTGTTAAACTGTCATTTTTATGATTCCACCCTACCAGTTCATTAAGTATGCCTGGTTTGCCTGATGGGTGGTGATGGGTGGAGATCCACCTGAACTGAAGCCACACCCACAGCTTTAGTTGCATGATAAAGGGGGAGGAGTTAGGGGAGGGGCTGAGCACATGATGTCACTATATTGAAGTTTTTTTCATTGGCGCGTTTGACTGGAAAGGTTCAGCCCCCAGGAAGAAACCCTAAATACAAAGGGAAGACATCATTGCACATAAAAACACACCAAGGGGTCTATTTACATACTGTCACCTCTTAAACATGTACAAAATTGGAAAAAAATCCAAAAATCACGGCACCCCCACTTTAAGACTTAAGACCTGTTACTTCAGAATCAAAAGACCTGTTACTTCAGAATCAAAATAGGGCCCTTGGCGAGGGTGCACTTTGCAAATATCCCCCCAAAGGGCCAAAAGGGAGTTAATGAGATCAGTGCAGATTTGCAAAAGAACCGTTTTCAATCTTGAGATTTGTTTTGGTTTTAAGCCCTGAGTACACTCCACCTGGAGAGGTATTTCTTGAAAAAACAAGGAGAGAGACAGCTTGATAGGGTTTGTCTGCCCCTTGTCCGATATGGTTGACTGAACACCATATTTTATTTTCCTTTCATGTTGTTTTCCATTTAAAGAGGGGGTGCCGTGATTTTTTTGTAATTTTTCCAATTTTGTACATGTATGTTTAAGAGGTGACAATATGAAAATAGACCCCTTGGTGTGTTTTTTATGTGCAATGATGTCTTCCCTTTGTATTTAGGGTTTCTTCCTGGGGGCTGAACCTTTCCAGTTAAACATGCCAATGAAAAAAACTTCAATATAGTGACATCACATGCTCAGCCCCTCCCCTAACCCCTCCCCCTTTATCATGCAACTAAAGCTGTGGGCGTGGCTTCAGTTCAGATGGATCTCCACCCATCACTACCCACCAGGCAAACCAGGCATACTTAATGAACTGGTAGGGTGGAATCATAAAAATGACAGTTTAACAAACACTGTACACTTTTGGGGGAAAAATCTTACTTTTCATATAACATTAATACCTGATGATCATGTTTTAGGGTAGAAAAAAATCATGGCACTCCATCTTTAATCAGCATACTCATAGATGTGATAATGTGCAGTGTCACTGAGCAGTAGGGGTGGAGAGGGAGGGATTTTCTGCTCCTGTTATTGTCTTGACCTCTTTCTCTTTCCGTTCCCCTCACGGCGTCCTAACAGGTGCATAGTCCAGATACACCAACGCCACACATCTGCTCTGTACAAGAGTAATGGATTTTACTCCTGTACCGAGCAGATAGCAGTGTACGGGCTTATCTTTTTTCTTTTCACTATTGTTTCCATAGAAGACATTGACAAATGAGAAGAAATACACTATACTTAATGTCCTTCCCTTTATTTGAATGAGACACACTGGTTTACTGTTATGTATCTATGTTTATTATTCATGTTGCACTGTATATGTTTTACTTTTTTATTTTTATTGTACTATTCTTGATGCACCTTGCTTACCTTCTGCCTTAATTGTTTCTTCTGTATGCCACTTTCTTTCTCTCTCTTTTTATCTTTTTCTTTTTTGTTTATTTATTTACTTGTATGCAGAGTTGGGGGTAACGAGTAACGAGTAACGAGTAACGAGTAATATTACTACTTTTTCAGGTAACGAGTAGTGTAACGACGTTACCTCCTAGAAAATAGTAATAATATTACAGTTGAGTATATATAGAGAATCCATATTATCCATATTATCCATATTTACCCATAGTCCTGTATATTTATCATATAGTGAAATGTTAAACACAGGTCACATTTGAATCAACAAGTATAGCAAACGCAGACTTCTTGTCTGCTAAAGTGAGGAGACGGCTGTCTGCAACTCCAGTGGGGGTTATAGTCTGCTAAAGTGAGGAGACGGCTGTCTGCAACTCCAGTGGGGGTTATAGTCTGCTAAAGTGAGGAGACGGCTGTCTGCAACTCCAGTGGGGGTTATAGTCTGCTAAAGTGAGGAGACGGCTGTCTGCAACTCCAGTGGGGGTTATAGGCATTTGCATTACGATTCAGATCTATTGTTTTCATGGCTTTTGAAGCCAGCCCAGGTGCGAACCAAAACAGTCACTATTGTCCTGTGGAGACATGGGGCAAAAGGTAGCCTATAGCCATATGTTGATCCGTCTGTCTCTCTGTATCAAATGTCTGTGTTTTTGACCCCACCTTTGTATGTTAATTTACCTCTGTTAGAAAACGTATATCTTGACTGTGTTCGAGGCAGTGTGAGTGAGTGTGTCTTGGGGCAACTGACCACGCAGGTCAGGGCCCGCGGCTCTCCGTGGGCCTCATGGCCACACGGGGAATCCATTTTTCTGCAATAAATTCTACGGGAAGACCAATCTTCATCTGCTTTCATCCATTTTTCACCGTTGTCTGGTTCAATTTGGGAACACTTTTCAGTTCTCATTTTGGGTTTAATAGTGTAATATTTTTGCACTATTTGTGGGGAAAATACACCACACAGTTACTTTATTACTTAGTTACTTTTGTCATGCTGCTGCGTTCAACAGTATTGCGTTGGTGAAGGGAGATGAGCTAATACAGTTTAGCTTGATCGGAAAAAAGATGAGCAGCGGATTTTTATTAGGCAGACGTACAAAGACATCTGGTGTCAAAGCTGCGGCATTGAGGCGTCAGAAACGTAGCGCTCGAAAGCTGTTTGTGCAGCTTGTTGTCCCTATTTATTGTCCCGATCCTCAATAGAAGTATATGTAGAAGAGCCGCGCTTGGACTGGCCACTTAAAGAGAACGGAGTTGGCGCTAATGCTCTGCGCTCTTACCTCTCCGGTGAAACTCCTGTGATTCTTTGTTGAGATTTGAATCGAAAAAATCTCAGTCCATTCTCACCCGATTGCAATAATTCCAACTGTGGTCCAAGTATATCCAAGGATATTTTCATTTGCCATATAAGTCGTTTATAATATGAGTTTTTCACACAATAGCTGGGGGAAATGTCCACACTTGAAGCCTGTATGTATGCGCTGTCTGTCAGGGGATTTCCCATAGGCTACACAGCTGTTCTGATTACGCGATGCCAGTGGCTTAATCATCATTAAGACACTGGAGCTATAAGCCCTCATATACTCAATATTAAATCAAAAAGATCTTATGCTTATGTATGTTTATCATACATTTTAATTTTGCATTAAAACATATTTGACAGACAGAAATGTAATCTATGGTAGGCTATATGTTAATCATGTGCGGCATATAAATATTAAGATATATTTTAGTATTTTTTTCCAGGGTGGGATGTCTGTATTCATTCATCTAAATACATTTATCTAAATACATCCATCCATCTTCACCTGCTTATCGGTAGTCGGTCGTGGGGGCAACAGTCACCCAATTGATGTTTGGCTGATTTGTGACTCTTGTTATTCTTCTTCATTAGATTCAGCTCTAAAAGAAGCTGACAGATTGTGTAGTTGTAGCTAATTTCCTTTTTTCAGGGATCTGGGTGCAAAAGTAATATAAAAAAGTAATATGTAATATACTACATATTACTTTTGCATCCAAGTAATAAGTAGTGTAATATTATTACTTTTCTGAAGGGGTAATAAGTAATAAGTAATATATTACTTTCCTAAGTAATATTCCCCAACACTGCTTGTATGTAACTTTAACTACTGTGGTGCCTCTGAGCGACTGACTTTTCCCTGAGGGATGATACATTTATCTATGTATTTAGTGCATGAGGATCATATGACTAAAACTAAGACTAAATACAGACGATTTTATAATCTACCGGTATCTATAGATCCACCTGCATCTCCGTATGTGTGTCTGTGTGGAGAAATAGCAAAAACATTTTGCGACCACAGATGGCCACGGCCCATGGTTCAATATTTTCGTCATCGGTCGCGACTGTTAATTTCACTATCGGTCGGAGCAAAGGCTCTGTACTTCTGCATCCAATATAAATAATGTCAGCCTACTGGTTCAGTGAGTCCACAGCGGTTTGTATTTGTATTTATTGAAGTAGAGGGCGAAGGCTGAATAATGCTGTATAATGTATTTGGCACCTCATAAGTGTAAAGCAATTTTAGCCAAGACTTTTAACCTGCTGCTACTGTAGTGATTTTTCTCCAGTGTTCAAGGCGTTTCTGTGTGTGTGGTGTGTGTGTGTGTGTGTGTGTGTGTGTGTGTGTGTGTGTGTGTGTGTGTGTGTGTGTGTGTGTGTGTGTGTGCGTGTGCGTGTGCGTGTGTGTGTGTGTGTGTGTGTGTGTGCTTTTGCAATATGACTAAGTGAGTACTTGGAAGTATACACAGAAGCCTGCTTTTTGCTATTCAGCCATATTTTAGAGTAGTCAACAATACGGTTTTGTTGCCTACTTTTTATTTGTCAGGTTAGTGTCCTAAAAAGTCAAGGTTATAGTATACTTTTGTTTATGATTGCTCCATGTATCATTTTGATGGTTAAAACCCCATAAAATTCATGTGAAGTTATTTTAAGTACTGGGTTTCGCCCCAATTTGTTGCATCTCCCTTTTTCCCCCTAGAGAGGGAAACATAATAACAAACTTTCATAGCAAAACAGACAATAGGATGATATATAGTGCTGCTGGCCATGTCCTCTGGCCAACATCATCTCGGCTAAGTGGATTTCTGGCATTTGACATTCTTCGCAGTACGATTACAGGCTGCTTGTCTAGGCCAAATGTCACATTTGAGAAATGACTAACATTTGGGGGTGATATAGTCCTACCATTCAAGGTGTTAATTGAGGTGTAATTAGGGGTTTAGGGCAGGGGTTTTCAACTTTTTTGACACCAGGGACCACCATTTATTCAGCATTTGAGCCACAGACCACCATTTGAGGACTTTTTAGACCCACACAGACCCCAAAACTAAAAATTTATTTTGCTTTTGTCCACAATTCCAGGCTGGATTTGGGAAACCAAACAGTCAAACATACAGATCAAAATGACATTCTCTTTGGCTAATTCACATGATGAATATGGGGGTCCAAATGGACCCTTGCGGGTCCATTTGGTTTCATTTTTACACTCAGACCTCCATTTCTAGGAAACACAGAATGGGGGAACTGTTTTTTTTTTACCATGTCCACACAACATTTCTAAGCTGTATTAAATGACATAGTAAAATATTGAAAATGAGTGGAATTCCCCTTTAAGACACGTGCATGCACACTTGCATTTGCGTGCACCTGCGCAACACACACAGACACGCTATTAAAACAAGTATAGCATATTGAGAAAGATTGTTTACAATGCCTAATTGTATCCATAAAAGTAAATGACAAGACAAAAAAAACATAGGCCTACTTTTGCCCCAAAAATATTTCCAAATGGACCCGCAAGGGTCCATTTGGTTTCATTTTTACACTCTCAAGAGTTACATCTGGTTAACCAACTTAGCTGGGGACCACCTGGAACCCTCTCAGGGACCACTGGTGGTCCCCGGACCACCTGTTGAAAACCCCTGCTCTAAATGAGCAACGCATGCATGCATGCATGCATGCATGCGTGTGCACTTTGAAAGGCACACTGTGGGGCGATATGTTTGCATGACCTTGAAAACGACTCCTCTGCTCCAGGGGCGGATCTAGGCATGGGCATGGGGGGGCAATGCCCCCCTAAATGCCCAAGTCTGCCCCACCAAACACGATGGCATGCAAAACAACCCAAGATATTTTAAATTGAAGTGCTTACCTATTTAAAATGATTTGAAACACTACTACTGCTTCTAACTACAGCTGTGGCACCACTAAACCAACAGCATTTCATCATCGAAAACAGAAAACTCTCTGAGTCAGACCTTTAGCTTTGTGCATGCTGCGTGTCTGTTGCAACTTCAACAACAATGTTATTATTGATGCTTAATTGCCCAATAAAAGTCTAGTAACCGAAAATGGTATGGGTGCGACTTCAGTAACCGAAAATGGTAGGGGGCGGCGATGAAGCCACCCCCCTATCATTTTCTCCTGCCCCCCAATTGGGAAATGTTAGATCCGCCCCGCTCTGCTCTGTCTCTAAGTGATAATGTCTGGCCTGTCTGGGTATAATGGATTTCATAATGTGCCCTTGACACACGTACCAGAGACATTGGACAATGAACGCACACACACAAAAGCATACAGTATGTCCACATGTGTGCACACATCATTTCATTATGTTGAGACCTGGTTGTCTCCACCAGGCCGAAGGCATGGTGGAGAATATGTTTTCCCCTCTGTCCGTGTGTGTGTCCGTGTGTCCGTCCGTCTGTTAACAAGTAATCTCCGGCGCCGTTTACCCGATCGCTGCCGAAATTTACACACACATTCCCTGGATGCCAACCATGAACCTCTGCAAAGTTTTGGCCAGGGCCTATAATAGCGCCACCAGGAGGCCGACTTTTGCAATTTTTTGGCAAAAATCTGTGTGTGTCCGTCTGTTACCAGCTAATCTCCCAAACCGTAAACGCGATTGATGCCACAATTTGCACACACATTCCCTGGATGCCAACCATGAACCTCTGCTCCAAAGTTTTGGCCAGGGCCTATTATAGCGCCACCAGGAGGCCGACTTTTGCAATTTTTTGGCAAAAATCTGTGTGTGTGTCCGTCTGTTACCAGCTAATCTCCCAAACCGTAAACGTGATTGATGCCACAATTTGCACACACATTCCCTGGATGCCAACCATGAACCTCTGCTCCAAATTTTTGGCCAGGGCCTATTATAGCGCCACCAGGAGGCCGACTTTTGCAATTTTTTGGCAAAAATCTGTGTGTGTCCGTCTGTTACCAGCTAATCTCCCAAACTGTAAACGCGATTGATGCCACAATTTGCACACACATTCCCTGGATGCCAACCATGAACCTCTGCTCCAAATTTTTGGCCAGGGCCTATTATAGCGCCACCAGGAGGCCGACTTTTGCAATTTTTTGGCAAAAATCTGTGTGTGTGTCCGTCTGTTACCAGCTAATCTCCCAAACCGTAAACGCGATTGATGCCACAATTTGCACACACACTCCCTGGATGCCAACGATGAACCTCTGCTCCAAAGTCTCCAGAAGGGCCTATTATAGCGCCACCAGGAGGCAGATTCTTGCAATTATTTGGCAAAAATCTGTGTGTGTGTGTGTGTGTGTGTGTGTGTGTGTGTGTGTGTGTGTGTGTGTGTGTGTGTGTGTGTGTGTGTGTGTGTGTGTGTGTGTCCGTCTGTTACCGGCTAATCTCCCAAACCGTTAACCTGATCTAAGCCACAATTTGCACACACACACTCCCTGCATGCCAACCATGAATCTCTGTCCCTAACGGACTGTTAGAGCGCCACCAGGAGGACGATTTTACAAAGATTTTGAACACAGCAGGCAATTTACATAAAATCTTTAACGCGCTATAATACTAGCCTGAGAAAAATATTCCACTCCTTTCAAAATGGCGTGTTATAGCGCCACCAACAGGTGGGCATTTGCAAAACACATTTTTTGCACAAAATGCCTCAAATCATCAAAATGCTAAAGACAACAATAAATGGCACCTTTTTAACATTGGCTTATTATAGTGCCACCAGGAGGCCACAATCTGACCTGGCCTGGTGGAGACCTGTGCCCAGAAGGGCACTTTTCTAGTTTTCTTCTATAACATAATACAAAAAGTGAAACTTTCATGTATTCTCAATCAATTAAGTGAAGTATTTACAAACTTTTAGTGTTTTAATCCTAATGATTATGGTGTAGCCTACAGCTCATGAAAACCCCAAAATCCTATCTCAATGAACTAGCACATTTTTTTTTTACGAAACCACAATGTTTTAAACAAGAAATGTCGACTATCTGACAAGTATATTAATGTATGCAGGTAATACTTGGTCTGGGCTACTTTTGAACACATTATTGCATCAGTGGGGTGTGGCATGGAGGTGATCAACCTGTGGTACTATTGAGGTGTTATGGAAGCCCAGTTGCTTTGATAACAGCCATAAATGAATTTGTATTGTGTCTCACACCTTCCTCTTGACAATACAACCCAGATTCTCTGCGGGGTTAAAGTCAGGACAGTTGGCTGGTCAGTTAACGAAGTAATACCATGGTCAGGACAGCAGTTACTAGTAGTTTTGTATCTGTGGGCAGTTGCCAAATCGAGCTGGAAATCTCCATGAAGCTTATCAACATACTGAAGCACAATGCACTCTAAAAAGCTGGCTGTGTTGATCTTGATGTGAGGGAAGATGTACGCCACCAAGTGGACACCCAGCTCCGCCATGAGCAGAGAGAGCAGCAGGATCCTGTCCTGCTGGACCTCATGGTCCTACAGAGGCGGGAGACATTAGAAAACATTACCACTGTCCTCCTGGACCTGCAGGGTTTGTCCGTCCACACGCCTGTTATGTAGCATGGTGGTGATCACGTTTACAGGCACCCGCACACGTCTGTCCATGCACG
>CM076971.1:53790496-53939479 GCA_039105355.1 Benthosema pterotum | reverse complement strand
CTAGTTTCGTGTGCACGACGAGTAGTTTTTTAAATGGACATTTCTCTAGACCATGTAGAGTTCTGCCTTTGTGCACCCTGACAGAGCCTATACCTTTCTAGAGCTGAGCTAGTGTGTTGGAGTCTGATGGAGTCTAATACGGTACACAGGTACAGCCTGGTGCACTCGAGTCTTGCTGGGCCCACCATGTGTCCACGGACTAGAAGAGAGTGTACTACTGGACTATATATGCCCTTGGGGGGCTTTGCTGGACATTCTGGGCTCTATTAGGCTGTTGTCAGACCTGTATGTACTCACACCATTGCAACTAAACGATGTGTGCACGGGCAACATTTCTGTGTGCACGGCCATTTATTGAGTATTTCTAGAACACCATACAGATTTGCCTTGTAAAGCTTGTAGAGCCTGTTGGAGCCTGGCACAGCCTCCTACAGCTATTGGACTGTAATGGGGTGGATCTGGTTAAGAGCCCCTTGGCGGGGGGCTTTGCTGGACTCTATTGGGCTCTATTAGGCTGTTGTCAGCCGTGTACGTACCCACAACCCATTTCTACTAAACGTTGTGTGCACGGGCAGTAGTTCCGTGTGCATGACCAATAGTTTTATTGAGTATTTCTAGTTCACCATACAGAATTGCTTTTTATAGCATAGTAAAGCCTGTTGGAGCCTGGCACAGCCTGCAAATTCTGAAAACAACATGTATGAGTCTTTTAGGGCATAATGCATTGCGGTCTAGGGCACCCACGTCTGGCCTAGTCCTGCCAAGTGGTAGATTTGACAAGGCCAGGGGGTGTACTCTGCTGTAAGAGAATGGAACACACCAGGAAGGGCTGGACTAGGTCTTCACCGTGTTAATAGAGTATGTTGGGGTGTGCTGGGCTGTTGTCGGCCGTGTATGTACTCACACAATTGCAACTAAACACTGTGTGCATGGACAATAGTTTCGTGTGCATGATGAGTAGTTTTAAATTGACATTTCTAGACCATGATAGAGTTCTGCCTTGTGCAGAGCCTATAGTATAGCCTTCTAGAGCTGAGCTAGTGTGTTGGAGTCTGATGGAGTCTAATACGGTACACAGGTACAGCCTGGTGCACTCGAGTCTTGCCTGGGCCCACCAGGTGTCCACGGACTAGAAGAGAGTGTAATACTGGACTATAATGGGATGGATCTGGTTAAGATGCCCTTGGGGGCTTTGCTGGACATACTGGGCTCTATTAGGCTGTTGTCAGACCTGTTGTATTTACACCATTGCAACTAAACGATGTGTGCACGGGCAACATTTCTGTGTGCACGACCATTTATTGAGTATTTCTAGAACAGGTGTAGGGCACCCAAGTCTGGCCTAGTCCTGCCTAGTGGTAGAATTGACAAGGCCAGGTGGTGTACTCTGCTATAAGAAAATGGATCACACCAGGAAGGGCTGTACTAGTTGTTCAATGCGTTAATAGAGTATGTTGGGGTGTGCTGAGCTGTTGTCAGCCCTGTATGTACTCACACAATTGCAACTAAACACTGTGTGCATAGACACTAGTTTCGTGTGCACGACGAGTAGTTTTAAATGGACATTTCTAGACCATGGTAGAGTTCTGCCTTGTGCACCCTGACAGAGCCTATAGCTTTCTAGAGCTGAGCTAGTGTGTTGGAGTCTGATGGAGTCTAATACGGTACACAGGTACAGCCTGGTGCACTCGAGTCTTGCCTGGGCCCACCAGGTGTCCACGGACTAGAAGAGAGTGTACTACTGGACTATATATGCCCTTGGGGGGCTTTGCTGGACATACTGGGCTCTATTAGGCTGTTGTCAGACCTGTATGTACTCACACCATTGCAACTAAACGATGTGTGCACGGGCAACATTTCTGTGTGCACGGCCATTTATTGAGTATTTCTAGAACACCATACAGATTTGCCTTGTAAAGCTTGTAGAGCCTGTTGGAGCCTGGCACAGCCTCCTACAGCTATTGGACTGTAATGGGGTGGATCTGGTTAAGATCCCCTTGGCGGGGGGCTTTGCTGGACTCTATTGGGCTCTATTAGGCTGTTGTCAGCCGTGTACGTACCCACACCATTTCTACTAAACGTTGTGTGCACGGGCAGTAGTTCCGTGTGCATGACCAATAGTTTTATTGAGTATTTCTAGTTCACCATACAGAATTGCTTTTTATAGCATAGTAAAGCCTGTTGGAGCCTGGCACAGCCTGCTAATTCTGAAAACAACATGTTTGAGTCTTTTAGGGCATAATGCATTGCGGTCTAGGGCACCCACGTCTGGCCTAGTCTGCCTGGTGGTAGATTTGACAAGGCCAGGGGGTGTACTCTGCTGTAAGAGAATGGAACACACCAGGAAGGGCTGGACTAGGTCTTCACCGTGTTAATAGAGTATGTTGGGGTGTGCTGGGCTGTTGTCAGCCCTGTATGTACTCACACAAATTGCAACTAAACACTGTGTGCATGGACAATAGTTTCGTGTGCATGACGAGTAGTTTTAAATTGACATTTCTAGACCATGATAGAGTTCTGCCTTGTGCAGAGCCTATAGTATAGCCTTCTAGAGCTGAGCTAGTGTGTTGAGTCTGATGGAGTCTAATACGGTACACAGGTACAGCCTGGTGCACTCGAGTCTTGCCTGGGCCCACCAGGTGTCCACGGACTAGAAGAGAGTGTACTACTGGACTATAATGGGATGAATCTGGTTAAGATGCCCTTGGGGGGCTTTGCTGGACATACTGGGCTCTATTAGGCTGTTGTCAGACCTGTATGTACTTACACCTTTGCAACTAAACGATGTGTGCACGGGCAACATTTCTGTGTGCACGACCATTTATTGAGTATTTCTAGAACAGGTGTAGGGCACCCAAGTCTGGCCTAGTCCTGCCTAGTGGTAGAATTGACAAGGCCAGGGGGTGTACTCTGCTATAAGAAAATGGATCACACAGGAAGGGCTGTACTAGTTGTTCAATGCGTTAATAGAGTATGTTGGGGCTGAGCTGTTGTCAGCCCTGTATGTACTCACACAATTGCAACTAAACACTGTGTGCATAGACACTAGTTTCGTGTGCACGACGAGTAGTTTTAAATGGACATTTCTAGACCATGGTAGAGTTCTGCCTTGTGCACCCTGACAGAGCCTATAGCTTTCTAGAGCTGAGCTAGTGTGTTGGAGTCTGATGGAGTCTAATACGGTACACAGGTACAGCCTGGTGCACTCGAGTCTTGCCTGGGCCCACCAGGTGTCCACGGACTAGAAGAGAGTGTACTACTGGACTATATATGCCCTTGGGGGGCTTTGCTGGACATACTGGGCTCTATTAGGCTGTTGTCAGACCTGTATGTACTCACACCATTGCAACTAAACGATGTGTGCACGGGCAACATTTCTGTGTGCACGGCCATTTATTGAGTATTTCTAGAACACCATACAGATTTGCCTTGTAAAGCTTGTAGAGCCTGTTGGAGCCTGGCACAGCCTCCTACAGCTATTGGACTGTAATGGGGTGGATCTGGTTAAGATCCCCTTTGCTGGACTCTATTGGGCTCTATTAGGCTGTTGTCAGCAGTGTACGTACCCACACCATTTCTACTAAACGTTGTGTGCACGGGCAGTAGTTCCGTGTGCATGACCAATAGTTTTATTGAGTATTTCTAGTTCACCATACAGAATTGCTTTTTATAGCATAGTAAAGCCTGTTGGAGCCTGGCACAGCCTGCAATTCTGAAAACAACATGTTTGAGTCTTTTAGGGCATAATGCATTGCGGTCTAGGGCACCCACGTCTGGCCTAGTCCTGCCTGGTGGTAGATTTGACAAGGCCAGGGGGTGTACTCTGCTGTAAGAGAATGGAACACACCAGGAAGGGCTGGACTAGGTCTTCACCGTGTTAATAGAGTATGTTGGGGTGTGCTGGGCTGTTGTCAGCCCTGTATGTACTCACACAATTGCAACTAAACACTGTGTGCATGGACAATAGTTTCGTGTGCATGACGAGTAGTTTTAAATTGACATTTCTAGACCATGATAGAGTTCTGCTTGTGCAGAGCCTATAGCATAGCCTTCTAGAGCTGAGCTAGTGTGTTGGAGTCTGATGGAGTCTAATACGGTACACAGGTACAGCCTGGTGCACTCGAGTCTTGCCTGGGCCCACCAGGTGTCCACGGACTAGAAGAGAGTGCACTACTGGACTATAATGGGATGGATCTGGTTAAGATGCCCTTGGGGGGCTTTGCTGGACATACTGGGCTCTATTAGGCTGTTGTCAGACCTGTATGTATTTACACCATTGCAACTAAACGATGTGTGCACGGGCAACATTTCTGTGTGCACGACCATTTATTGAGTATTTCTAGAACAGGTGTAGGGCACCCAAGTCTGGCCTAGTCCTGCCTAGTGGTAGAATTGACAAGGCCAGGGGGTGTACTCTGCTATAAGAAAATGGATCACACCAGGAAGGGCTGTACTAGTTGTTCAATGCGTTAATAGAGTATGTTGGGGTGTGCTGAGCTGTTGTCAGCCCTGTATGTACTCACACAATTGCAACTAAACACTGTGTGCATAGACACTAGTTTCGTGTGCACGACTAGTAGTTTCAAATGGACATTTTTAGACCATGGTAGAGTTCTGCCTTGTCCACCCTGACAGAGCCTATAGCTTTCTAGAGCTGAGCTAGTGTGTTGGAGTCTGATGGAGTCTAATACGGTACACAGGTACAGCCTGGTGCACTCGAGTCTTGCCTGGGCCCACCAGGTGTCCACGGACTAGAAGAGAGTGTACTACTGGACATAATGGGATGGATCTGGTTAAGATGCCCTGGGGGGCTTTGCTGGACATACTGGCTCTATTAGGCTGTTGTCAGATCTGTATGTACTCACACCATTGCAACTAAACGATGTGTGCACGGGCAACATTTCTGTGTGCACGGCCATTTATTGAGTATTTCTAGAACACCATACAGATTTGCCTTGTAAAGCTTGTAGAGCCTGTTGGAGCCTGGCACAGCCTCCTACAGCTATTGGACTGTAATGGGGTGGATCTGGTTAAGATCCCCTTGGCGGGGGGCTTTGCTGGACTCTAGTGGGCTCTATTAGGCTGTTGTCAGCCGTGTACGTACCCACACCATTGCAACTAAACGATGTGTGCACGGGCAGCAGTTCCGTGTGCACGACCAATAGTTTTATTAAGTAATTCTAGTCCACCATACAGAATTGCCTTTTTATAGCATAGTAAAGCCTGTTGGAGCCTGGCACAGCCTGCTACATCTGAAAACAACATGTTTGAGTCTTTTAGGGCATAATGCATTGCGGTCTAGGGCACCCAAGTCTGGCCTAGTCCTGCCAGGTGGTAGAATTGACAAGGCCAGAGGGTATACTATGCTGTAAGAGAATGGATCACACCAGGAAAGGCTGGACTAGGTATTCACCATGTTAATAGAGTATGTTGGGGTGTGCTGAGCTGTTGTCAGCCCTGTATGTACTCACACAATTGCAACTAAACACTGTGTGCATAGACAATAGTTTCGTGTGCACGACGAGTGGTTTTAAATTGACATTTCTAGACCATGATAGAGTTCTGCCTTGTGCACCTGACAGAGCCTATAGCATAGCCTTCTAGAGCTGAGCTAGTGTGTTGGAGTCTGATGGAGTCTAATACGGTACACAGGTACAGCCTGGTGCACTCGAGTCTTGCCTGGGCCCACCAGGTGTCCACGCACTAGAAGAGAGTGTACTACTGGACTATAATGGGATGGACCTGGTTAAGATGCCCTTGGGGGGCTTTGCTGGACATACTGGGCTCTATTAGGCTGTTGTCAGACCTGTATGTACTTACACCATTGCAACTAAACGATGTGTGCACGGGCAACATTTCTGTGTGCACGACCATTTATTGAGTATTTCTAGAACAGGTGTAGGGCACCCAAGTCTGGCCTAGTCCTGCTAGTGGTAGAATTGACAAGGCCAGGGGGTGTACTCTGCTATAAGAAAATGGATCACACCAGGAAGGGCTGTACTAGTTGTTCACTGCGTTAATAGAGTATGTTGGGGTGTGCTGAGCTGTTGTCAGCCCTGTATGTACTCACACAATTGCAACTAAACACTGTGTGCATAGACACTAGTTTTGTGTGCACAACGAGTAGTTTCAAATGGACATTTCTAGACCATGGTAGAGTTCTGCCTTGTGCACCCTGACAGAGCCTATAGCATAGCCTTCTAGAGCTGAGCTAGTGTGTTGGAGTCGGATGGAGTCTAATATGGTACACAGGTACAGCCTGTGCACCCGAGTCTTGCCTGGGCCCGCCAGGTGTGAGAACATATTAGATCTGTGCCTATTAGATCTGTGAAAGGTATGGATTGACCAATTAGATCTCCAAAACATGCAGAAGGGCCATTTAGATCTTTAAAGTGTGTGGATTGTCCAAATAGATCTGCAAAATACATTTTATATCGGGTAGAGCTGGCTATGTAGTGTTGTCCAAAACTATTGGAAGTGCACACGTGCACTTCCAATAGTTTTGGAAATAGCCTGCCACCCTGTGGAAGTATGCTTGAACTGCAGAAAATGACCCTAAATACAAACAAATGAATAAAATGGAATAAAAACTAATCTGTGGGATTGATGGGCGAACTAGTGGATGCCACACGCAGAGGGGGACACAGAAGAAATTTAGAATCCAACCGGTGATTTTTCACGGCCCCACAGTCTGCACCATGGGGCGCGGAAGTTTGGTGTGTGCACCAGCAGGAGTTGATAAGCGTTGTGGACGCAAAATACAATAGGGTAATAATAATAAAAAATAATAATAATAATAGATTTTATTTGTAACGCACTTTACATTCTTAGAATCTCAAAGTGCTACAGTGATTAAAAGCAATAAAAAGAAATAATAAAAAAACAACATAGGAGACATCATACCATTAAAACCGTTAAAAAGCAACTTAAAACAAAGGAGCAAGCTATGAAAACGCTTTGTTAAAAAGAAAGGTCTTTAGTCCTCTTTTAAATGTGTCCACTGTCTGTGGTGCTCTCAGATGGGCAGGTAAGTTGTTCCACAGTTCAGGGGCGACCGCACAGAAAGCACGGTCACCCATGGTGCGCAGGTTGGTTTTTATTGGTTTGAGGCGGTTTGTATTTGTGGAGCGGAGGGACCGGGTTGTGGTTTGGGGGGTGACAAGCTCCTTGAGGTAGGAGGGGGCATTTCCATGTACAGTATGCATTGGTATGTTAACAGAGAATTTTGTATTCAGTCCGGGATGAAACAGGGAGCCAATGTAGTGAGCAGAGGATGGGTGTAATGTGTTCATGTTTGCGCACCCTCATCAGGATCCTAGCAGCGCTGTTCTGTATGTATTAGGGATCCTGATGAGGAGTGCGTTATGTTCTACTGTCGTCTTTTTTGGGGGGTCCCGAATGGAAACAATTAAGGCTGCAAGGTCTTTTTTCGGTCTATCCCTTTGGACTACTTGTGTTTTTTTGTACCGGTACCATATACCGTTTGCTATTTTATTGCTGTCTAATAAAATAAATCAATGTTGACTCATGCTGAGAGGTCATTGACCTCAGGATTGCGTTGTTGGCACTTTTGCCCCATTATATTCTCCAGTACAACAGCAGGTGGTATGCTTGTTAAATTTTGTGCTCATGTGCTTTTTGTGCTTGTGAATGGACACACAATCAAAAACCCAATAATCAACTTGTAGAAATTGAAATGGCCCCATGGGGCCAGACATGGTGTTTCTCCCACATGCAAACCTTTATGAAGAGTGTGTGTGTGTGTGTGTGTGTGTGTGTGTGTGTGTGTGTGTGTGTGTGGTGTGTGTGTGTGTGTGTGTGTGTGTGTGTGTGTGTGTGTGTGTGTGTGTGTGTGTGTGTGTGTCGCAGTCCCTCCCCTCACACCGAAGAAAACCTTAGCAAAACCCCACCCTTTGGGGCGGAGTTTAGTCACTGTCCAATGTCAGTCCAAATAGTTTAGCAGCTGTTGCTATGCAGGTCAAGCATTACTCTACTAACATGCCTATTGGACAAGGACAGATGGTGGAGGGACTTAGTGCGCTTTACATTAATTACATTTATACACACACAGTTCAGTGTCTTGCTCAAGGACACTTCAACATGTAGACAGGAGGGGCTGGGATTCGAACTACCCATCCACTGTTCATTGGGTGACCTGCTCTACCTCCTGAGCCACAGGGGCGCAGAGCAGAGCACAGAGCAGATGATTTATGTGTTTTGATTAAGTGTTCCTATTCTGTTTTTTAAGCACGGCCAGAAAAAACCAATCAGATTGCTTCCTTGAAACAAGCTGTCGTATATATTTAAACTCATACCATTCTACGAGCCGGCAACGCGTTCATTTGAGGTCCTTCACTTAGTCACACTTGAGATGCGGCCAACGCACGCGCCACGCTGGGGAAGTCGTGGAGACAGATTTTATTAAAGATGTCCCGCAAGATCACCAGCTGCTGAGCCTGTAATTAAAGACTGCTCCAATCGTCTGCCTAGCTCTGCAGGAAAGAGAAAGGTGTCAGGACTGTCGCACATACTGTATGTCAGGACTCAGGAGTAGAGATGTCCCCATGCCACTTTTTCCATTTCCGATCCGATCCCGATACCACAATTTCTCTGTTCGCCGATAGCGATACTAAATACTGATACCAGATAAGAATATACTGCATACTGTATCACAGGGGTTTTCAACCTTTTTGACACCAGGGACCACCATTTATTCAGCATTTGAGCCACAGACCACCATTTGATTACATTTTCACACCAAAGACCTAAAATTAAAGAATTCTTTTGGTTTTGTCCACAATTCCAGGCTGTATTTTGCCAACAAAACAGTGTAGACTTCAGATGATGAATATTTTAACTCTTGAGAGTGTAAAAATGAAACCAAATGGACCCGCAAGGGTCCATTTGGTTTCATTTTTTACATTCTCAGGAGTTACATCTGGTTAACCAACTTTCCATCATTTAGCCTGGGGACCACCTGGAACCTTCTCAAGGACCACTGGTGGTCCCCGGACCACCTGTTGAAAACCCCTGCTGTATCATAATATAAAAGAAAAAAAAATATCTTACATGAATTCCACCTACCGGCAAAAGCAGACTCCTGAAATGTGCACTTGGTCAACTCCAAAGCAAACTCCACATGGCCCAACATTTTATTTAGCTACCATAGTGTCAACCCCTTACCCCTGTGTCAGATCTGTATAGTTAGACTGGCATATTTGCCAATACCAATATGACCTGATAATGACAAAGAAGCGTTAATTCTTTTAATACTTTTCCGATACCCATACAGTATTTGCCGATACCGATATGCCCAAAAAAGGACGGATACCATACTTTTTCTGATACCGATCGGGACATCCCTAGTCAGGAGTGTCACGTAAGCACAGCACTAGGCCTGTCCCATCACAAATTATGTTTTGCATAATCGTGAATCATTTCAAATGTTGAAAAGGAAAAAAAAATGCCCATGCATAGAAATAAATCTAAATAGCAGAAATTGCTTATCAAGCAGATCTGCTTATTTTGTAGGCCTACATTTTTTTGTAAAATAAATAAATAAAATCCATCCATCTTCATCCACTTATCCGAGGTCGGGTCGCGGGGGCAACAGCTCCACCGGAGAGCTCCAAAATTTCCCGTCCCAAACAACATCAAAGGCCTCCTCCTGGGGAATCCCGAGACGATCCAAGGCCAGAGAGTCGATGTAATCCCTGGACGTGCATCGAGGACCTCCCTAGGGGGACACTCGAGAGGCATCCTAATCAGATGCCCGAACCACCTAAACTGGTTCCTTTCCAGGCGAAGGAGCAGCGGCTCTACTACATAACTAAATAAATAAATATGTGTTTCAATGTGATTTAATTACATTAATTTATTTTTCATATCTGCCTTGTGCTATTTGTGTATTTGTGATGGCGAAGGCTACAGACCAAAACACAATTAAATTGTTAATTGCAATTCTTTGTTGTGACAATAAATCATCAACGAGGCTGTGTGATCGTGACAGACCTACGCGAGAACAACAAGCAGTACTGGAACCACACTTTGTTTCAGAACAGCTTTTATTAAAGCCATTCAGGGGCGGATCTAGGCATGGGCATGGGGGGGGGGGGCAATGCCCCCCTAAATACCCAGTCTGCCCCACCAAACACGATGGCATGCAAAACAACCCAAGATATTTCAAATTAAAGTGCTTCTATTTAAAATGATCTGAAACACTACTACTGCTACTAACTAACTACAGCTGTGTCACCACTAAACCAACAGCATTTCATCATTGAAAACAGAAAACTCTCTGAGTCAGACCTTTAGCTTTATGCATGCATGTCTGTTGCAACTTCAGCAACAACTGATGTTATTATTGATCCTGCAACCGAAAATGGTATGGGTGCGACTTCCTCGCCTGTGGCGCGAAGTGACATGGGCGATGAAGCCGCCCCCTTACCATTTTCTCCTGCCTCCCCCCCAATTGGGAGATGCTACATCCGCCCCTGAAGCCATTGAAGTTGATTTGCTCAATATCAACAGCAGAGGTCGTTAAAAAGGACATTTCACAGCTGGAAGATATTTTACCGCAGTCGCTCAGTGTTAATAGTATTTGTAGTAGATAACAGTTGCACCATTTGAAATTTGCACCCTATATGGCCAGAGAAATAATTAAGTCAGTGTGTTTGACTATAGGGTATGTATGGCTTACAATTTACAATTTAGTCATTTAATTACCAGACACTGTTTAATCCAAAGCAATTTACATGCATGGCAATATATCATACATACAAAGTAGTTCATGTGAAATATGCACAAGCTAAGAATGTGGCATGTACTTATATCTTAAAGGGGAATTCCACCCATTTTTTTTTTTCTGGGAGTGTACAAATGTGAACCAAATGAACCCGCTAGGGTTCATTTGGTTCCATTTGTACACTCTCAGAAAAAAAGGAAACTCATTAACACGGTGAAACACACCTTGATTTTTTTGTAGACCTCCATTTCTAGGAAACACAGAATTGGGGGAACAAGACAAAAAACATAGGCCTACTTTTGGCCCAAAAATATTTAAGATGTGAGAAGTGGGGGGACGCCGTCCCCCCCGCGCCCCCCCTCCACTACACCCCTGACTGTATATAGGTTGATTAAACCGTGCACATATCATGCTATCTTTAAACGAAATGCTATATACCAGGGGTTTTCAACCTTTTTCATCTCAGGGACCACCATTTATTCAGGATTTGGCCCCGGACCACCATTTGAGGACATTTTAGCCCCACAGACCCCAAATCTAAAGATTTATTTTTGCTTTCGTCCACAATTCCAGGCTGGATTTGGGAAACAAAACAAGCAAAACATACATCCCAAAATGGCTAATTCAGTCGATGAATATACAGTATGAACTCTTGAGAGTGGTTTCATTTTTACGTTCTCAAGAGTTACATCTGGTTAAACAACTTAGCTGGGGACCACCTGGAACCCTCTCAACGACCACTGGTGGTCCCCGGACCACCTGTTGAAAACCCCTGCTATATACTGTACGTCCACATGAGAATTCTATCTAAGATATATGAGTTGAGGGTGTGTTATTGACTGAGTCGCAAGTGCTATTGACTGAGATGGAGTCTGAAGAGGTGAAGAAAATCTGCAGCATATAGCATATACTGTAGCTCTTTGTGCAGAATGCCCCAATTCACAAGTTCAAATCTATCTTTTGACAATAGATTATTTTCAAATGGACAAGTTTTTCCTTTATTTAATTCATTTAACATTTCCCTTACATCTAGTTAACACTTTCCACGCAAAACCGGCATTCCACAACATTTAATGCATTAACCATAAACCGTACACTGTACCGGTCAGGTTGGTACACTTACTGAACTAAATACTGAACACTTTAATCGTGTCTTTAATATATAAATCTGTGTGTGTGTGTGTGTGTGTGGGTGTGTGTGTGTGTGTGTGTGTGTGTGTGTGTGTGTGTGTGTGTGTGTGTGTGTGTGTGTGTGTGTGTGTGTGTGTGTGTGTGTGTGTGTGTGTGTGTGGTCTGAAATACAAGCAAACAGAAAAGGAAAAAAATAAAAATGTTACAACAATAATAGCTATCAGCAACGACAGCAATCAATAAACATTAACAGTAACATCATTATACAGCATTAGTCCGGTTTTCTTTTTGTTTGTGACCCGGATCAAGGAAGTGGCTTTTTTGTTGGCTCAGTAACAAATGATGGAACTGTTTTGTAGCGCTTTTTTTTTCTTCATAGAAGATTGGCTCTAAACTAAATACTTAGAAGTGTTAATTATTCAGTCCAAGGCCATTTCAATTTTTTAAATCCAATTACTTGCAGCATAATAAAGTCGTTTTCCTCAAGTAGTTTCAAGGTATACTGCCAAGTATTGTGCATATGCCAAGGTCTTTCGCAGCAAAATCAACATCCAAGCTGATAACTAGAGCATTAGATACATTGTATTCTGTGCATCATTCTGTGTCACAGTGGCAATGAACAGTAAACAGATAGTAGCCTATGGGGGGGGCTTCATCGCCCGTAGCGCGAAGCGACACATGAAGCCGCCCCCATACCATTTTCGGTTACAGGACTTTTATTAGGCCAAGTAAAGCATCAATAATAACATCAGTTGTTGTTGAAGTTGCAACAGACACGCAGCATGCATAAAGCTGAAGGTCTGACTCAGAGAGTTTTCTGTTTTCAATGATGAAATGCTGCTGGTTTAGTGGTGCCACAGCTGTAGTTAGTTAGTAGCAGTAGTAGAGTTTCAACTCATTTTAAATATAAGCACTTTAATTTGAAATATCTTGGGTTGTTTTGCATGCCATCATGTTTGGTGGGGCAGTCTGGGCATTTAGGCGGGCATTATTGCCCCCCCCCCCCCCCATGCCCATGCCTAGATCTGCCCCTGCTCACTGCATACTAGTAGACATCACTTCATTCATCACCAGACGATGCAGGGCGGATGTCATCATAGTGTGCCGTGCAAAACGACAGCCTTGAGGGACTCCACAGTAAAGGAGGGTCAGTTATGCAAATTCCGGCTGTTCTGAATGTCCCATCACGTGGTCAGTATTTTCAAATAATTGCAATCAGATCGGGAGGGGGAGCAAAAAAAAGAAAATAAATACTAATGAATGTATTGGGGCATACTCTATATTATATTAGCTGTTATTTTGGATATTGTATTATTGTGGTATGGCATACAATAAGTATGTATAAAAGTAGTATAAAAGATTGTGTATTGTGCCCACAGACATCCATTCTATGCATTTCTTTCTGGTGAATATTCTGGTCATTCTGTGGGGGTCACTGGGGCCACGCAGTAAAAGTAAATTCATCCACAAAACTAATGTAATTTGTATTGCCGAATTATTCAAAAAATATATATTAGCACATCCTTCATTCATTTTTTAACCCCCTATCACATGGAACTATACTTTTTGGATGTAGGGATACGGATCATGAATGAAACATGTACTAATGTTTTAGAAATGGGTCAACCATGAAAATGTTTTTTTTTTTATTATTATTCATTTGCTTTTATTGCGTGGCCCCCATTAACCCCCACAAAATGACATGGAACTACTTCATATTTCAACAAAAACAGAGCAGCACTCCCATCACTGGACTCTGGCAATTTGACAGTTGACATAATGATATTATTTTATACAACTTAAGTTAAAAGAAAATCTGAACTACCCCTTCAAGGTCGGTGAGTGGTGTGTTTACGATGGGACAGGGGTAGGGCTATAGGTATGGGTGTGTTAGCTGCCCACATAATTCATTCATTAAAGGGGAGTTCCACCCATTTTCATCATTCTAATATGTCATTAGTATACCCTAGAGCAGGGGTTTTCAACAGGTGGTCCGGGGACCACCAGTGGTCCTTGAGAGGGTTCCAGGTGGTCCCCAGGCTAAATGATGGAAAGTTGGTTAACCAGGTGTAACTCTTGAGAATGTAAAAATGAAACCAAATGGACCCTTGCGGGTCCATTTGGTTTCATTTTTACACTCTCAAGAGTTAAAATATTCATCATCTGAATTAGCACTATTTAATTAAGAAGTCTACACGGTTTTATTTGCAAAATCCAGCCTGGATTGTGAACAAAACCAAAATAATTCTTTAGTTTTAGGTATTTGGGATGTCATCAAATGGTGGTCCGTGGCTCAAATGCTCAATAAATTGTGGTCCCTGGTGTCAAAAAGGTTGAAAACCCCTGCCCTAGAGGTGTTGGGTGGACATAATTGTCCTAATTGTATCCATAAATGTAAATGACAAGACAAAAAACATAGGCCTACTTTTGCCCCAAAAATATTTAAGATGTGAGAAGTGGGGGACGCCACCCGCCAGGGTCCATTTGGTTTCATTTTTAAGTTCTCAAGAGTTACATCTGGTTAAACAACTTAGCTGGGGACCACCTGGAACCCTCTCAACGACCACTGGTGGTCCCCGGACCACCTGTTGAAAACCCCTGCTATATACTGTACGTCCACATGAGAATTCTATCTAAGATATATGAGTTGAGGGTGTGTTATTGACTGAGTCGCAAGTGCTATTGACTGAGATGGAGTCTGAAGAGGTGTGTTTTAAGTCTGCGGCAGAAAAATGAAAGAAAATCTGCAGCATATAGCATATACTGTAGCTCTTTGTGCAGAATGCCCCATTTCACAAGTTCAAATCTATAACATATCTTTTGACAATAGAATATTTTCAAATGGACAAGTTTTTCCTTTATTTATTTCATTTAACATTTCCCTTACATCTAGTTAACACTTTCCACGCAAAACCGGCATTCCACAACATTTAATGCATTAACCATAAATCGTACACTGTACCGGTCAGGTTGGTACACTTACTGAAGTGTAAATACTGAACACTTTTCAGTGTCTTTAATATATAAATCAGTGTGTTTGTGTGTGAGTGTGAGTGTGAGTGTGTGTGTGTGTGTGTGTGTGTGTGTGTGTGTGTGTGTGTGTGTGTGTGTGTGTGTGTGTGTGTGTGTGTGTGTGCGTGTGTGCGTGTGTGCGTGTGTGTGGTCTGAAATACAAGCAAACAAAAGGAAAAAAATAAAAATGTTACAACAATAATAGCTATCAGCAACGACAGCAATCAATAAACATTAACAGTAACATCATTATACAGCATTAGTCCGGTTTTCTTTTTGTTTGTGACCCGGATCAAGGAAGTGGCTTTTTTGTTGGCTCAGTAACAAATGATGGAACTGTTTTGTAGCGCTTTTTTTTTCTTCATAGAAGATTGGCTCTAAACTAAATACTTAGAAGTGTTAATTATTCAGTCCAAGGCCATTTCAATTTTTTAAATCCAATTACTTGCAGCATAATAAAGTCGTTTTCCTCAAGTAGTTTCAAGGTATACTGCCAAGTATTGTGCATATGCCAAGGTCTTTCGCAGCAAAATAAACATCCAAGCTGATAACTAGAGCATTAGATACATTGTATTCTGTGCATCATTCTGTGTCACAGTGGCAATGAACGGTAAACAGATTGCCGCCTCTCAGATGGTTTCCTGTTGAACACAGTCTCTTCTGGGCTGAGTGTTTGTCTTCTGACCCATCCATTCATCCATCCATCAGAGTCACTGCCAGGGGCGGATGTAACATTTTCCAATTGGGGGGGGGGGGGGGGGGGGCAGGAGAATAGTATGGGGGCGGCTTCATCGCCCGTAGCGCGACGCGACACATGAAGCCGCCCCCATACCATTTTCGGTTACAGGACTTTTATTAGGCACAAGTATAAGCATCAATAATAACATCAGTTGTTGTTGAAGTTGCAACAGACAGCATGCATAAAGCTAAAGGTCTGACTCAGAGAGTTTTCTGTTTTCAATGATGAAATGCTGTTGGTTTAGTGGTGACACAGCTGTAGTTAGTTAGTAGCAGTAGTAGAGTTTCAACTCATTTTAAATATAAGCACTTTAATTTGAAATATCTTGGGTTGTTTTGCATGCCATCATGTTTGGTGGGGCAGTCTGGGCATTTAGGCGGGCATTATTGCCCCCGGCCCCCCATGCCCATGCTTAGATCTGCCCCTGCTCACTGCATACTAGTAGACATCACTTCATTCATCACCAGACGATGCTGGGCGGATGTCATCATAGTGTGCCGTGCAAAACGACAGCCTTGAGGGTCTCCACAGTAAAGGAGGGTCAGTTATGCAAATTCCGGCTGTTCTGAATGTCCCATCACGTGGTCAGTATTTTCAAATAATTGCAATCAGATCGGGAGGGGGAGCAAAAAAAAGAAAATAAATACTAATGAATGTATTGGGGCATACTCTATATTATATTAGCTGTTATTTTGGATATTGTATTATTGTGGTATGGCATACAATAAGTATGTATAAAAGTAGTATAAAAGATTGTGTATTGTGCCCACAGACATCCATTCTATGCATTTCTTTCTGGTGAATATTCTGGTCATTCTGTGGGGGTCACTGGGGGCCACGCAGTAAAAGTAAATTCATCCACAAAACTAATGTAATTTGTATTGCCGAATTATTCAAAAAATATATATTAGCACATCCTTCATTCATTTTTGAACCCCCTATCACATGGAACTATATTTTTTGGATGTAGGGATACGGATCATGAATGAAACATATTTTAGAAATGGGTCAACCATAAAAATGAAGTTTTTTTTTTTTATTATTCGTTTGCTTTTATTGCGTGGCCCCCATTAACCCCCACAAAATGACATGGAACTACTTCAAATTTCAACAAAAACAGAGCAGAACTCCCATCACTGGACTCTGGCAATTTGACAGTTGGACATGATACTATTATTTTATACAACTTAAGTTAAAAAAAATCTGAACTACCCCTTCAAGGTCGGTGATAGTTGTGTTTACGATGGGACAGGGGTAGGGCTATAGGTTTGGGTGTGTTAGCTGCCTACATAATTCATTAATTAAAGGCGAGGTCCGCCCATTTTCAACATTCTAATATGTCATTAGTATACCTTAGAGGTGCTGTATGGGTGGACATGATGAAAAAGTTCCCCCATTCTGTGTTCCCAAGAAATGGAGGTCTAAAGAAAACCACTAATCAAGATGTATTTTCACCATGTTAATGGATTTCTTTAGACGCTTCTTTTTTCTGAGAGCGTACAAATGGAACCAAATGAACCCGTTAGGGTTCATTTGGTTCCATTTGTACGCTCTCTGTGAACTCCCCCTTTAAAAAACAAAAAAATAAAATAATAAAAAAGAGAAGAAGAAGTTCATTCTGAGTGATTCAGAGTAAAGCTATCTTGAAAACCCTATTTGGCATCATGTGCATGACATTGCTGCCAAGCCGCGCATTTCAACTGCTTCATCTTAGCATTAATCTACATCTTAATCTCTCTCATGAAATTCCAAGCAGGGAGTCGTTCACATAACTCAGTGTGAACTGTTTTTCTTTATATACACAGACCAGGCAGTAATATCTATTACATCATCGTGTGTGTGTGTGTGTGTGTGTGTGTGTGTGTGTGTGTGTGTGCGTGCGTGCGTGCGTGCGTGCGTGCGTGCGTGCGTGCGTGCGTGCGTGCGTGTGTGTGTGTGTGTGTGTTTGGGGGGGGGGGGTGTCTAGAGGGATGAATAATAATTCTAATCAAAGCAGAGTTCTGTTAGTCTTCATAAATACATTATGTTGTATCACCAGGGGCGGATCTATGCATGGGCATGGGGGGGCAATGCCCCTAAATGCCCAGTCTGCCCCACTAAACATGATGCCATGCAAAACAACCCAAGATATTTCAAATTAAAGTGATTATATTTAAAATGACTTGAAACACTACTACTGCTACTAACTAACTAACTACAGCTGTGTCACCACTAAACCAACAGCATTTCATCATTGAAAACAGAAAACTCTCTGAGTCAGACCTTTAGCTTTATGCATGCTGCGTGTCTGTTGCAACTTCAACAACAACTGGCCCCTCCAACATGTTGACTTGCCCCCCCCCCCCCCCCCCCTCCAAATGGGACATGTTACATCCGCCCCTGTGTATCACTCTATCGGAGCCTTATCCTACATGTGGAGAGGAAGGTGAAAGCCACTGTTCTGTGTGAAAATGCCATTTTGTGGTGTGTTTTCTTGCAGTGTAAAAATACACTGGGATGGTAAAAAAAAAAAAAAAAAAAGACCCCAAAAATGAAAAATGTAAAATTCATGGTGGCGCCCCTTTAAATATTTTCCTGTGGCCTTGTGTGCATCTTGGTATAGCCCGCTTATGACCTGTAGATATGTAGTGTAACATATGCCATTAAACACAGACAACATGTCTGTGTTAAATCATGAATCAATCATTGTGTTCTTTTCAGCATAGTTCAGGATAATATTAATAATAACAGCACGGAGCCTTTAGTGTTGTTTGGACAGGCTCCTGTGGCGATAAGAGTATTCAGGGGCGGATGTAGCATTTCCCAATTTGGGGGGCAGGAGAAAATGGTATGGGGGCGGCTTCATCGCTTGAAGTCGCATCCATACCATTTTCAGTTACAGGACTTTTATTAGGCAAGTAAAGCATCAATAATAACATCAGTTGTTGTTGAAGTTGCAACAGACACGCAGCATGCATAAAGCTAAAGGTCTGACTCAGAGAGTTTCCTGTTTTCAATGATGAAATGCTGTTGGTTTAGTGGTGACACAGCTGTAGTTAGTTAGTAGCAGTAGTAGTGGTTCAAATCATTTTAAACGATAGGCACTTTAATTTGAAATATCTTGTTTTGTATGCCACCCTGTTTGGTGGGGCAGGAGACTGTGCATTTAGGGGGGCATTGCCCCCCCATGATCATGCCTAGATCCACCTCTGAGAGTATTAGAGTTGTGTTAACATTCTGTCAGCAGAGGCAGAGCTGAACATGTTGATGAGGAGGAGGAGGAGGCAATCTGCCTTATCAGCGAGAGAGAGAGAGAGAGAGAGAGAGAGAGAGAGAGAGAGAGAGAGAGAGAGAGTGTGTGTGTGTGTGTGTGGTGTGTGTGTGTGTGTGTGTGTGTGTGTGTGTGCGTGCGTGCGTGCGTGCGTGCGTGCATGTGTTTTACTTGACTACATGATTAAAATAAATAAAACCAGTGCTTTCTAAAGAGCAGGAAATAGCAATACAAAAACAAATACCGTACATGAATCAACCCAAGGAATCAAAGGGTACACGAAAACAATAATTTAACAAAACAATAATAATAATTAGAAAAATAACCTAAAAAGGCAGAAGTAACTAAGCGAACACTAACACAGACGTGTGTTTTGTAGAAAGTGGTTGATTTCGCAAGCCCAACTCAACAGGTAGGGCATTCCAAAGTATATGCATGCTCGGACTGCAAATGCCCACTCTCCTTGTGGACTTTCAAAGTGTCATTTCTGTGGATCTAAAGCAGGGGGCCAGCAAGGATATATTTAAAGTTAAACATCTGAATGATTTAAATGTCAAGAACCTACACAATTAGAAAATGTAGAATTATTATTTTGACCAACGTTTTGCCAGTTAAAATGTGAACAAAAACTTGAAAATCCTTGCTTTTGGGTCAGAGATTAAACTGAACATCTTTTGGGTCAGAGAGATTATACTGAACATCAAATGGTGGTCGGGACCGTGGCTAAAATGCTGAATAAATAGTGGGCACTGGCATGAAAAAGTTGAAAACCTATACTACAACTATAGCACTTGGGCTCACTGCTAAAATCTAAAACATTTGAAAAGCACACATAATGACCCCCAGAAAGGAGTTCCCTATGCCTAAAATATATAAAACCACATATTAGACACATAGGACACACAAGACCCCCAGACAATCACATTGAGATTAAGAGACTGGAGGAGAACCGAGCCACGGGCGACTCTTCTTAACACGCCACACGTGGGTCTTTCTTAACCCGCCACGTACAGTAGTACAGTACTATACGGCATGTCTGAATTATTGGTAGTCTCCCCCGACTCTCTCCCCGACAGGACATGGATGCGGCTGGATTTCTTTTGGCTTTGCCCTAGCTCTGGTCGGCGGTGCAGTGCCTTGTGTTGCACACAGAGCTTTTTGAAAAGCATTGTTCCAGACAGCATTCCATAAGCCTGGCTGGCCTCTGGCCAGGTCTATTCCAGTAGCAGGGTGATGAAAAGGAGATGCTTCACAGCACATATTATCCCCCCAAAAACCTCACCAGCTTCATTCCAAATTCCGCTGCATGGTGGCAGGGGCGGATGTAACATATCCCATTTGGGGGGGGGGGGGGGGGGGGCACAAAGAGAACATTGAGGGGCAAGAGAAAATGGTATGGGTGCGGCTTCATCGCCCGTGCCGCGAAGCTGCGGGTTACAGGACTTTTATTGGGCAAGTAAAGCATCAATGATAACATCAGTTGTTGTTGAAGTTGCGACAGACACCCAGAATGCATAAAGCTAAAGGTCTGACTCAGAGAGTTTTCTGTTTTCAATGATGAAATGCTGTTGGTTTAGTGGTGACACAGCTGTAGTTATAGTTAGTAGCAGTAGTAGTGTCTCAGATCATTTTAATTATAAGCACTTTAATTTGAAATACATTTGAAATTTGGGTCGTTTGCATGCCATCATGTTTGGTGGGGCAGTCAGGTCATTTAGGGGTGCATTACCCCTCCCATGCCCATGCCTAGATCCGCCCCTGGCTGGTGGGTGAACCTTTCCACTACTACTGTAAAGGGATGATTTTTTTTTTATGAGAGAGAGACATTATCTTACCGTCACCTGTGCCACAACCAATGCTTAAAAATCGCTTATGATTGATGCTTATAGGCCAGGAACCCTGGTAACCCGGTTACAGACAACCAGGAGAGGAGAACAACAATGACTTATAGCCTCAGTCAGTGGCGTGCACAGAGAGTTTCAAGGGCAGGTGCTCAAATGTAACCAGGAGGGCACTCTAGCCGCCCGGCAAAGCCGGGCGGCGGAAAATTGAGTTTTGGGGGGTTAAAAACGCATAGAAAACAGCATTTCAGCATCTTTTTGCTCTTTTAAAAAGGGCATGTTGGTCCAGAGAGGGCCACTAGGGGGTGCTCAAACCCCCCTTGACGTCTATGTATGCACGCCTATGGCCTCAGTCACAAGCAATTCTCAAGGGAAACATTTCCCTTGAGATTTTCTTCTCTGTGGAAGTTCTTGTTCTTGTTCTCGACAACATTTCCAGATATTGGTGACTCAAAAAGGCAATCCGGTACAGTACAATCACTACCAGCCAGGGCTAAGTCTTTGGGGAATTATCTTTTTTTTAGGTCATGCGAAAGCAGGGAATCGTAGCTTCAAAAGGACGTGGTGGTTGTTCAGTTTTGGTGGTTCAGTTTTTGTCCAGTTTCGGAGATAAGGCTTAAAGGTTTGCTGCAACGTGTGACATTACACCTACAGCTACATGTTTCAAGCATTTATTTCATGTTTTAAATGTGGAATGGACATGCTCTAGTTCAGGGGTGCCCAAACTTTTTTGACTTGAGAGCTACTTTCAAAATGACCGGCTCAACAAGATCTACACATCAAAAAGAAAAAAAAAATCAATTTCAAGGCCCCCAAGAAAGTTTGACTTTAAAATAGTGGTGAAGGTGTTACTTGCTATAATAATGTTTAAGAATAATGCACTTATAATGAAAAATGGAGGGGGGAGAATTGGAAGGTTTTCTTGTATATGCTACTACTAACGTTTGAAAACAGTATTTGGGGTTTGACTTGACAGTTCGTGAATTTAGTCTCTTGCACCCAAAACTAAGAACTTTCACATTTTTGTCCACAATTGGGAGACATAACTGGCAAAACGTTGGTCAAAATAACAATTATTCTCCATTTTCTAATTGTGTGGACTCTTGAAATTATGTAATTCAGATGTTTAAATATAATTTAACTCTTGAGAGTGTAAAATGAAACCAAATGATTTAGCCTCAGTCACAACAAGCACATCTCAAGGGAAATATAATGTTTCTGGAAGTTCCTGATGTCCGACTTCTCAGTCACTGACAACATTTTTGATTGAGTTATCATACGCCCACATAATAGTTTCCTCGTCCACACAGAGAGTGAGAGAGAGGGGGGGTGGGTGGATGGATGGATGGATGGATGGATGGATGGATGGATGGATGGATGGATGGATGGATGGATGGATGGATGGATGGATGTACGCATGTGTGAGGAGATCTGTGCAATGCCTGCCCTTCCTCGACTCAGGGATAACAGGCAGCTAAGGGGTTTGCAGTGCAGTTGAGGCAAAGGGCGAGTACTACTTACGAGTACTACTGTAAGTGCTTTTGGGGACAGGCAGGCAGGCAGGCAGGCAGAGGAAAGATGATGGCACCTTGGCAGGCAGCCAGGCTCATTCTCATTACATAACACAAGACAAAGCCACAAGACTGTTTTGCTCTTTCGCCTCAAGTTTTTAACTGAGAGTGAATTGGCCATGAATGAATACACAGTGCCGCTATATACCATACCACCACCACAGGGCACATTCTAAGTAGCCTGTAGGTGTATTATTATTATGACAAAACCGTGTGTGTGTGTGTGTGTGTGTGTGTGTGTGTGTGTGTGTGTGTGTGTGTGTGTGTGTGTGTGTGTGTGTGTGTGTGTGTGTGGTATGTGTGTGTGTGTGTGTGTGTGTGTGTGTGTGTGTGTGTGTGTGTGTGTGTGTGTGTGTGTGTGTGTGTGTGTGTGTGTGTGCAAATGGTTCCATTTGTACGCTCTCAGAAAAAAAATGTTGAAAATGGGTGGAATTCTCCTTTAATGTGGTGGGCAGTTAGAGGTTATGGGGGAAATCCTGTGAGAAGATGATATTGGGTGCAATTCTCCATCGCTGTGGTGTAGCCAGGTATGGTGTAAGTCTTCTCATTGGCTGCATGGCAGCAAATCAGGTCTGGGGCCTTGGGGTAGGCCGAAAGCCTATACCACCAGCCCTGGGCCTGGGCTTACCAAATAATTACCCAGAATAATTAAAACCTGCAATTCAAAAGGTTCAGAAATCACCTGACCCCCCAATTACAAATGTTACTGTACTCCCCTGCTTTGTTCATCATGAGTAGAAGCTCTTGATGGTTGGTTTTTCATTATTATGGATAATTGTTTGGTTGGCCCAGGCCCAGGCCTGGTGATATAGGCTTTTGCCGTAACACAAGGCCACAGATGAGTTGCTGCCATGCAGCCAATCAGAAGACGTAATTACACCGTACCCTTCTCCATCGATGGAGAATTGCACCCAATGACTGATCAGAGTGGTTGTTTAGGCTTCAGTGGCTATAAAGATGTATTGAAAGCAGGGGCGGATCTAGGCATGGACATGGGGGGGCAATGCCCCCCTAAATGCTCAGACTGCCCCGCCAAACATGATGGCATATGCAACCAACCCAACATATTTCAAAGATTCAAAGATATTTCAAATTTAAGTGCTTATATTTAAAATGATTTGAAACACTACTACTGCTACTAACTAACTACAGCTGTGTCACCACTAAACCAACAGCATTTCATCATTGAAAACAGAAAACTCTCAGACCTTTAGCTTTATGCATGTTGTGCAACTTCAACAACGACAACTGATGTTATTATTGATGCTTAATTGCCTAATAACAGTCCTGTAGCTGAAAATGGTATGGGTGCGACTTCATCGCCCGTGACGCTTTGCGCCACGGGCGATGAAGCCGCCCCCCCCCCCCCCCCCCCCCCCATGCCATTTTCTGCTGCCCCCCCCCCCCCCCCCAATTGGGAAAGGCCACTGTACATCCGCCCCTGATTGAAAGTCAACATGTGTATGTAATGAAATATATTTTAAATTCATTATGGAGTCCCTTTAAATTAACATTTATTTTACAACACAAAGTGGGGTCTCAGACTGGTCCGGCTGGCTCCCAAACCTTTTCATGTTAAGGACCTCATATCAGTATCAAAGTGGGGTCTCGGAGATAGAAATGCCATTATGTGATATCATATCATAATATAATGGCATTTCCATCTCTGAGACCCCACTTTGATACTGATACGAGGTCCAGGGCCGGATTTAGCCCGCCCTACTAGGGTGGGCTGGAAGAATGGCAGGGTGCATGAGCAACTCCAGTCTTCAGGATGCATGTTTGGTGGGCTCTGCCCACCCCTGCCCACCTCTAGATCCGGCCCTGATGAGGTCCTTAAAGAGGGGTGCCGTGATTTTTGTATTTTTTCCAATTTTGTACATGTTTAAGAGGTGGCAGTATATAAATAGACCCCTTGGTGTGTTTTTTATGTGCAATGATGTCTTCCCTTTGTATTTAGGGTTTCTTCCTGGGGGCTGAACCTTTCCAGTCAAACATGCCAATGAAAAAAACTTCAATATAGTGACATCATGCTCAGCCCCTCCCCTAACTCCTCCCCATTTATCATGCAACTAAAGCTGTGGGCGTGGCTTCAGTTCAGGTGGATCTCCACCCATCACCACCCACCAGGCAAACCAGGCATACTTAATGAACTGGTAGGGTGGAATCATAAAAATGACAGTTTAACAAACACTGTAGAATTTTTGCAAAAAAAAAAAAAAAAAAAAAATCTTACTTTTTATATAACATTAATACCTGATGATCATATACATAATATATGATCAAGTATAAGCTTGATGTGGTGTATGTGTCACGACCACTGTATTGTACTGTAACTGTACTGTCCTGTATTGTCTTAAATGTTGCTGCAAGCCTGATTGTCCAAGACAAATTTCTCTCACGAGACGAAATAAAGTAACCTTGAACCTTGAATGTTTTAGGGTAGAAAAAATCATGGCACTCCATCTTTAACATGAAAAGGTTTGGGAGCCAGACGGACCAAAGAATCACATTTTTCCCCTGGCAGTGTGATCCTGAAAAGGGCATCATTCACAACATCACATGCCATGCAGAGATAGAAAGGGCAGAGGAAAGATGGCACCAGGGCAGGCAGCCAGGCTCATCATTACATAACACAAGACAAGGCTAAGAGATTGTTTGGCTCTTTCTCCTGGAGTTGTGTGTTCAGATAGTTAACTGATGGAGTGAATTCCCCCACAAATGAACACACAGTGCATGGTGCCACCAAGGGGCACAGTTCTCTGAATATAGCTTGTGTTTTTTTTTATGACATATTTTACGACATTTTGTGACATTATTTTTTATGGTTTCCTGACCATGAGGCTGAGAACCTTCTGGCAAAGCAATTATGGATCATATTTCTGTTTCTGTTATTTTCATTTTTTTATATAATATACATTTGAAAGCTTGAAAATGGGACATTCTGCTTAATGAGTAATTTGTACTTTTAGACTTTTATTCAAGTTGTTGAATTCCAACAACCTTTTACTTCTAACATACCTAGTTCTGTATTGCTATAGTAGATAATGTAGAGCTACAATAAATGACTATTATTTTTTCTTAGACTTCTAAGCATAGTTTAGACCAGGGGTAGGCAACCTTTTCGACATGAAGTGCCATGATTTTTTTCGTTGACCCTCCGAGTGCCACAGTAAAATTTACAATAAATTAAATAAATTTTAAAAAAAAAGGCCTAGAGTCAAATAAATTGAGCATTTTCACGATTTTTACATATTTAATGGCCATTTTCTGCAGTTATAAGTCATGCTTAGTCCATATTAGACTTGAGGTGACCAAAACTCTTAATTTGAGGACAAGTAGGCCTATTACTTGTGAGGGTGAAGTCGGACAGTTATTTGGGGGTAGCAATATATTACTTAAGTTGGTATTTAAAAATGCCTCTTGCCATATTTGTCCACACATAGTCCTATAGTGCCCATCATTTTGTTATTTATTCATGTTGGTCTGTATTTCTCCTGTTATTTTAACAGGCTTAAAACACATCTAGCAAAAAAGAGACAGTGAGAGAAAACAGAAAGGGGACTATTAGGGCAATTGACCACTGTAGTCTGTCAGTCACAATGTGGGACTGACAGGGTGTCAATTTGTGGGATGACTGAAAAGTAAAATGAGTGACTGTCCCACGTAAAGTGGGACCTCTGGTCGCCCTGAGACTGTCCCACAGAAACAGGGACATCTGGTCACCTCAAACAACAAGCCGTTTTTCTGCTCCGACACACACACACACACACACACACACACGCACGCACGCACGCACGCACGCACGCACGCACGCACGCACGCACGCACGCACGCAGCCTTTGCAATACGCAAGGATAGCTCTGCTACAAGCTAGCCATGCTAACAATATTCACACACCAGTCAAAACGCAATAATTTCAGCGTTGTCTGGTTAGGCTGACATGACGGGGGCTCCGCGGGCTCTGCAGGGCAGACACAGACGCCATGCCAAGGAGTATAACTTACTGGTTTTGGAGGAAAGTTGGCCACGGGGCTCCACGTGCGTGCGCGAGTAGTTAAACAGGCCCATCTGATTGTTTCTATTTTGTTTACATAAGAACAAAAGGTTTTATGGCTTTTTTGTTTACATAAGTACAAAAGGTTTATGACTTTTTTGTCTACTGCACGTGCGCAATATAGACAGGTCATGAAAAGGTCACGGGTTAGGCTGACTGTAATGTGACCCTGGCATGAACTGCGGGTGTGCGTTTGGATCAAAAGGGGATGTACTATTTGTATATATTTTGCCACTGAGCAAAGAAGGTCATGAGCCCCCCAGACTGGGAGTGGTGTAGCTCTCTCAGGACCCATCCATACTGATACAGGCAAAAGAGAGGGAACAGGTGGGGCAGGTCTTTTGTGCTGCTAGGCTGCTTGCAAGGGCCATAGGCTGAAAATGAGGGAGAGTTAACTTAATGGATCTTAACAGATCTTTAACTCTTATGAGAGTGTAATATGAGATCAAGCTTTCAATAGTTACATTATTGTCACATATCTGTAATACTTCTTTATTTTAAGAAGTCTATTCTTCATTCATCAATTTGATAAATGTTGCAAAGCATGGAATTGTGGACAAAACCGTATCCAACAACAACAAAATATTCTTTAGTTTTGGCTCTGAAAGGCTAAATTTCATCAAATGATGGCTACATGCAGGTACAGTACAATGAATTTGGGATCTATTCTGTTTCAGTTGCAATGGAAGTAAAAGTATTGGGTAGCAATGGAGCTAAGATAGCCCCAGACTGGGAGAGGTGTAGCTCTCTCAGGAGGACCCATCCATACTGATACAGGCAAATAGAGGGAACAGGTGGGGAGGTCTTTTGTGCTGCCAGACTGCTTGCAAGGGCCATAGGCTGATGAGAGTGTAATATGAGATCAAAACTTTCAATAGTTACATTATTGTCACATATCTGTAATACTTCTTTATTTAAGAAGTCAATTCTTCATTCATCAATTTGATAAATGTATGTTGCAAAGCATGGAATTGTGGACAAACCGTATCAAACAACAACAAAATATTCTTTAGTTTTGGTTCTGAAAGGCTAAATGTCATCAAATGATGGCTACATGCAGGCACAGTACAGTGCATAGGGATGTATTCCGTTTCAGTTGCAATGGAAGTAAACGTATTGGTTAGTAATGGAGCTAAGATACATTTCCCCTCAAACAATAATGCATGTTAGTTTTTTCTTACATACGTCATAGTAAATCTATTGTGTACTATTGTTTTTACAGTTTTTACAATCCCAATTTGATTGAAGTTTTTATAAAATCCCCCCTCATTGATTCACAATGTTTTGTAGAACCCTGTATTTTTGCATGGAAGTTAACAAATTTCACTTCACGAAATGTTAATTTCTGGAAATGAAAATCTTGTATTTTGCCATTTAAAACACATACCATGCCTGCACCCGTAGACCCAAGATTAGCATAAGATTTTTTTATGAACTTCACATGTGGCAGTTATGCTTTTTACATGTGGATATTATGTTTTATTTTGGATCAGATGTTCAAAAGGTCTAAAACCTTCACTCAATGCATGAGCTGACACCAATAACAACCATTTTGAGTTATTATTAAAAAATAACATGAATTTGTAAAACACATTTCACAAATCCCAAGGACACAAAATCTCCTTCCATTTTAACTGTTACATTGTTTTAGGTAGTGAAGCTGTAAAGTAGCCATATGGCATGTTTTTTTCCCCCAATCCCTACAGTAAGCTGAGCCTGTGTTAATGGGTAGTACCGTAATTTGGTTTAAACTAACCAGCAGGACATTGACATTTCTAAAGCTGAGAATGTTTCTGACTTGTTTTCTCATTTCTGTGCCTTTTTGTCTACACACCCACTCTGACACTGTGGTGTGTGTGTGTGTGTGTGTGTGTGTGTGTGTGTGTGTGTGTGTGTGTGTGTGTGTGTGTGTGTGTGTGTGTGTGTGTGTGTGTGTGTGTGTTTTCTCGTACTGTTTTCTCATAACTCAGAGAATCTGTTTTACAACCTCCTAACAACAATCTTAAATGTTTGAACACTAAATTAAGAACAAACTCAACAACAAACACTGTTTTTTCTATGGGACTTGTGTGTGATGTGTTTTGCTTTCTCGCTGGGGGTCATGAATAGACAAACACCCGCCTCTGAGGTGGGAGACCATCCCATGGCTGCTGACTGCATTTTCTCCATGTTTATGGTTTTTTTTTGTCAATCACATACGTTTGCTCAGTCCAGCAGTGTCCCACTGCATTGTTTGTACTGTGTGTGTGTGTGTGTGTGTGTGTGTGTGTGTGTGTGTGTGTGTGTGTGTGTGTGTGTGTGTGTGTGTGTGTGTGTGTGTGTGTGTGTGCGTGAGTGTGAGAGACCCCATGAGGTCATTTGTCCTGCTGTGAGGGTCTTCACCTATGCCCCATTAGTAACCCCCTAGCTTTATGTAGTGCCACAGGCCTGCGATATGTCTTGGGTTCTCAGCTGTAGACCACTGATACAGTATGAGGAGTATGATATAGCCATATCATGTAGAGAGCCATGATATGTGCAGGACGTGTCCAAACATGCACCCGGGTAGGGGTCTATGTAAACAGGTGTAACACAATTCATATAGCAAAATCTATTTAACATACTACTGCTACTACTACTAATGTTTAAACTCATACCCTAACATATAGTACAGAACTGATTATTTGCATGCCCTGAATGTTGTGCATATAGTACAGAACTGATTATTTTGCATGTCCATGGATGTTGTGATGAGATGGACATGACAGGGTGCTTACCATTATGGGTGAGCGTTGTGGACACAATTTTATTTAAACAATTTTAACTTAATTAATTTATTTCACCCACTCTAACTTGTGGAGGATCGGTATACGTGTGTAATCCATGGTGGTGGACAGATCTAGGTAATGTACCCATTTATTTTATTTAATTATTACACCCACTCTCTAGTTGTCAAACTGTAGGGGCTGTAACAGTAGGTCTAAATTGCGTAATGTATATGCACACAACCACTAGATTTGCAAACATAGAATTTACATACAGACAACTGTATGGCAAGTTTAATCAGCCCCTAACTCTATGGTTAACTATATGCTACAAATGGCTTCATCCATCGAAACACAAAATTATAATTCTCAATGTCTATTGCAGCCAAATAGGTTAGGATAATCAAGAACCTGTAAAATTAAACTAGGTATTTCATTGTCAAGGAATATGCTACCAGTAGCCTCGACACCAGGCGTTCATTTTTGTTTGCCTTGCGCGAGAACGGAAAGCCTGGACTAACGCACGTTGGAAAGTGGCCTTCAAGTGGGAGTGAACCTTCAGGGGTGGGCGCCGCTCTAAATGATGTGACGTAGAACAGCAATGGACGGGAGGGGGAGGGGGCGGAGATGACGACATGTTAGTGAGATCAAATCAGAGCGCAGCACTTCCAGCCGTGTGGATCCCACGACACCACCGCCCCCCAAGGCCAAAATCATTGAGGGCTAGACCAGGCTATGCTACAGTAATGACCCTATATGACTGACTGTCACAGTAATTGTCTATTCACTAATTAGACCCCATTGATTTAATTTTCTAATATGGTTAATCTGTTCTCAAATCTTCTATTAACGGCTAGGTGTGTTGACCCTATTTCAAAACAATTAGTTGGTCAGAACTAACTGTAGTAATATTTAATTCCACTTTTTCACCACCACAGAGACGGGGGACTCAAGTACTAGCAGTGGTACTAGTAGCAATGGTTGGGAATCTCTGCGCTACAGTACAGTATGCTACTGTACTGTAGAACACTATATTACATACTATACTGTACTGCTTCATATTGTAGTAAATGCAGAGTGCATAGCAACCTCATAGTGTATTATTATTTTTCTTGTTTTAATCAGTGTTTGGAATATTACTTTACCTTGTTAATGTATTACTTATTATATTACTTATTATATAATTATTACCTTCATTTTAAAGCAATATACTATATTACAATATTACTGTCTGAGCAAGTGTAATACATTAATATTACTATTACATATTACTTTAAAAAAAGTTTACTAAATATATAATTAAATGTCAAGTATCACTATTAATCAAATATTGTGTAGGCGAGTGTGCATACCTATGCTACAATACAGCAAGCCCACTTGGCTATCTGGCCAAACACATATGAAATCAACTTGAAAAAACGTCACTCCTGAATAAATAATTTGATGACAAATGATAGAAAATAAGTAATCATTTAACTTCTGCAGTTGTCAAGATAATTTCACAAGAACATTTTCAATGAGACAGATTGGCAGAAAGTAATATTGAAAGTAAAGCAGTAATGTAGAAAGAAACGTATAATATATTAGATGGTTTTAGTTAGGTAATATATTTATATTACAAGTTATTGCGTTTTGGTAATATATTATGTAATATATTAAGTTACGTAGTGCACATGCCCCAACACTGGTTTTAATAACATTACATCTCTATAGAGTTTGTTTCTTTTGATCTCAATTATTCCAACAACTCTACACGCAGACATGGATGAAACATCACATCACTGCATACCATTATACATATACACAGTATATGGGCTCTACAGTATTTGCAATAAGCAAATAAACCAATAGGGATTCAGACACACCCCAGTCATAAGTAAAGCACCCAAAATGTTTGGTTTCAGACACCCCAGTCATAAAGTCATGCCCAAAATGTTTCTCTTGTTAAACATGATTCTTATCTGATTCAAATGTTCTAGAAGAAACCTTTTCAAGTGACAAGCTTGTGGTCATATCGGATTTGGCCACTATGATGACCTGTGATGGTGGGTTGCTGGCTGTCACAGATACAGCAAACATGACTATTCTGAAAATGTTGGGCATCTCTGTAGCTCCCTCCAATTAGAAGTTAAAGCTACTGTATGTCATTTCTGTTACTCCACTCCGGCTAGAGAATTTTTCACAATTTCCATGTTATTCACGGCGATCATATTAGCCAAGAACAATTACAATATTCTCTCTAAATGAAGCACATACAAATCTTAGCCAGGTCCTCAACTATATGGTGCTGTGATGAACCGAATTGCCTGCTGGGGCAATTTGTACTGTTTGCTTGCAGTCAACCAGGAGCCAAAATGCATTATGTAAATATACCTGATTACATTGAACATTGCAATATATGATAGGTGAACCAATATTCCATAAAACACTTTATTTTATTTTTAATGGAAAAAGAGTGGAAAAGTGGAAAATTAGCATGTCGATTTAGTTTTTTCATGCTAGGTACCAACATCCAATACAAAATATCTCTCAAATGACCCAATGCACCATCCCTGAAATGGGCGTAATCATCAACGTTTTTTTTAATTTTTAGGCCATTTATCCCCATACCCTACTTTAGATAATAAACATGCATTACGGTAGGCTACTGTTGGTCACTGTCTGACACGGTAAAACTCGCATAGTGGAGGCCAACACATACAATCCAATCTAAGCATCCTTGATTTTACATGGTTATGAGACTGTATTCATAACCTACAACCTTCCATGGATAGCATATAATACACATAAACATCCTGCATGAACATGAAATACATAACACCTGTTTGGTGATTAGAATATATACTTTAATTGTGATTTATTTATTGTACACAATATGTAGAATATTGTACATAGACTGTAAAACATTGAGATTCTACACAGGTGTTGGTTAAAAGGGTTCAAAGGATCTTTTCACGATATTACATATACATATTATTTGTAGCTCCATGTACACTCTGCAACAAAATCCATATTGCACTTAAGTTCAGTTCAGACATTATACCATTGCTTTGCGTGGTAGATAAACAACAGGATATTCTGACAATATTTCCGCTCTGAGCCTCATGGTGTCGGGGGTCGTCCCTTTAAGGTCAATAAACAGAAATCCATAGGGCTTACATGTTGCATCATTATATGCCTGTAAAAAGTATTTTGATGCGCCAGGATACATCTGGCGCGCGAGAGTCATAACTTGGTTTTTATCACGAACATTCTTGAATAGAACCATATAATGAGTGTTCAAACTTATAGTCCTACTCATTTTCCCTTGTACAAATATGTTTTGCAATAAGTAAATACAACTCAAATTACGATGATGTACGTATTTGGTAAATAAATTTTGTATTTCTTCATTTTTACATGCCTCATCCATAAGATCATCAATTACTATAAGGTTGCGTTGCTCCTGTGGAAACAAGTTCTCATCACATAATGATTCAGGAATACCCTGAATAAAGTTGATGTGTCTGATTTTCAATAAATCATCGTATAGTTTTTGCCAACAAGAATATATGTACAGGATATTATCAATCTTGCTAGAAACAACATCATCTAAATGCTCGATAATGGATTTGACAAAATGGGTTTTACCACAATTAGAAGGTCCCGCTACTATCATACTGAAGGGATGTAGTAATTTATTTTCGAACCCTTCTACCTCCCTAAAAGTAACCGTATCAACATTCGATTCAGTAGCCATATGGCTAAGTGGTGAAATCGGTTCCCACTTCTGCAGCTTAGCCTGCGTGACGCCATCATGCTCATCTTTGTTGATGCTGTCCGCTGATATAGTATCATTGTTATCGCTCAAGTTTTTTGGCATTAGTTTATGTGCTGCATGTGTTATGGTCAAATGCTTCATTAAATTGGAGTTGCTCACTGTTGATGTGGACAAACGCTTCCCTCCGGACATAACACACACTTGACATACAAGTTCTTCCCAGTCTCTCAATGATAGAGAAGTAGTGTTTATATCTCCAATTGGTAAACGCCAAGTTACCCAGTTGATCCTCCGTAGCACTCGTCATCTCTTCTGCAGCTTTTGTTTTTTACTGTTCGTAGGTTGTGCCTTCTGGTAGGCCTCGCTGATTTAGGAAATCTTCTTGTCAATATAGTACCAATATGTATAGCTGCTAGAGCTGAGGATAATGCACAGTAATTCAACCGCCTAGCCTTCTTGGCAGTATAGTGTCCCTCTAGGCTAGAAGGATGTGTGAGGCGCATTTCCATCAGAGAAGCTTATTGTTTGAAAAAATCAAATATTTCTCGCAGAACATTATGGAGAACACCTAAATCTTTTAATTATAACAATGTTGTAACATAGGATAAAATAATTAATCAGCATACACACTACAGAGGAAAGTAACGTTGTTACTTTAGTAACTGTGGGTTAAGTTGTGTTTGTAATTATAATAATGCTATAGAGAGAATACTATAGAGAAAAGTAACGGCGTTAGTAACGGCGTTAGTTTACAACATGCAGACATACAATGTTTGTTAACGTTTTTGACTACATATTAAGTTAATATACTATTATAATAGACTGGGTGGTTAGGGTTTTGGTAGAAACTCTAGGGTAGAGCGAAGATTTGGGCTGTAAAGGGTAAATGAAATACAAAATTTATTTTCAAAATAAAAATTTAAATTTAAATACGTACATCATCATAATTTGAGTTGTATTTACTTATTGCAAAACATATTTGTACAAGGGAAAATGAGTAGGACTATAAGTTTGAACACTCATTATATGGTTCTATTCAAGAATGTTCGTGATAAAAACCAAGTTATGACTCTCGCGCGCCAGATGTATCCTGGCGCATCAAAATACTTTTTACAGGCATATAATGATGCAACATGTAAGCCCTATGGATTTCTGTTTATTGACCTTAAAGGGACGACCCCGACACCATGAGGCTCAGAGCGGAAATATTGTCAGAATATCCTGTTGTTTATCTACCACGCAAAGCAATGGTATAATGTCTGAACTGAACTTAAGTGCAATATGGATTTTGTTGCAGAGTGTACATGGAGCTACAAATAATATGTATATGTAATATCGTGAAAAGATCCTTTGAACCCTTTTAACCAACACTGTGTAGAATCTCAATGTTTTACAGTCTATGTACAATATTCTACATATTGTGTACAATAAATAAATCACAATTAAAGTATATATTCTAATCACCAAACAGGTGTTATGTATTTCATGTTCATGCAGGATGTTTATGTGTATTATATGCTATCCATGGAAGGTTGTAGGTTATGAATACAGTCTCATAACCATGTAAAATCAAGGATGCTTAGATTGGATTGTATGTGTTGGCCTCCACTATGCGAGTTTTACCGTGTCAGACAGTGACCAACAGTAGCCTACCGTAATGCATGTTTATTATCTAAAGTAGGGTATGGGGATAAATGGCCTAAAAAAATGATTACGCCCATTTCAGGGGATGGTGCATTGGGTCATTTGAGAGATATTTTGTATTGGAAGTTGGTACCTAGCATGAAAAAACTAAATCGACATGCTAATTTTCCACTTTTCCACTCTTTTTTCCATTAAAAATAAAATAAAGTGTTTTAGGGAATATTGGTTCAACTGTCATATATTGCAATGTTCAATGTAATCAGGTATATTTACATAATGCATTTTGGCTCCTGGTTGACTGCAAGCAAACAGTACAATCGCCCCAGCAGGCAATTCGGTTCATCACAGGACCATATAGTTGAGGACCTGGCTAAGATTTGTATGTGCTTCATTTAGGAGAGAATATTGTAATTGTTCTTGGCTAATATGATCGCCGTGAATAACATGGAAATTGTGAAAAATTCTCTAGCCGGAGTGGAGTAACAGAAATGACATACAGTAGCTTTAACTTCTAATTGGAGGGAGCTACAGAGATGCCCAACATTTTCAGAATAGTCATGTTTGCTGTATCTGTGACAGCCAGCAACCAACCATCACAGGTCATCATAGTGGCCAAATCCGATATGACCACAAGCTTGTCACTTGAAAAGGTTTCTTCTAGAACATTTGAATCAGATAAGAATCATGTTTAACAAGAGAAACATTTTGGGCATGACTTTATGACTGGGGGTGTCTGAAACCAAACATTTTGGGTGCTTTACTTATGACTGGGGTGTGTCTGAATCCCTATTGGTTTATTTGCTTATTGCAAATACTGTAGAGCCCATATACTGTGTATATGTATAATGGTATGCAGTGATGTGATGTTTCATCCATGTCTGCGTGTAGAGTTGTTGGAATAATTGAGATCAAAAGAAACAAACTCTATAGAGATGTAATGTTATTAAAACCAGTGTTGGGACATGTGCACTACGTAACTTAATATATTACATAATATATTACCAAAACGCAATAACTTGTAATATAAATATATTACCTAACTAAAACCATCTAATATATTATACGTTTCTTTCTACATTACTGCTTTACTTTCAATATTACTTTCTGCCAATCTGTCTCATTGAAAATGTTCTTGTGAAATTATCTTGACAACTGCAGAAGTTAAATGATTACTTATTTTCTATCATTTGTCATCAAATTATTTATTCAGGAGTGACGTTTTTTCAAGTTGATTTCATATGTGTTTGGCCAGATAGCCAAGTGGGCTTGCTGTATTGTAGCATAGGTATGCCACTCGCCTACACAATATTTGATTAATAGTGATACTTGACATTTAATTATATATTTAGTAAACTTTTTTTTAAAGTAATATGTAATAGTAATATTAATGTATTACACTTGCTCAGACAGTAATATTGTAATATAGTATATTGCTTTAAAATGAAGGTAATAATTATATAATAAGTAATATAATAAGTAATACATTAACAAGGTAAAGTAATATTCCAAACACTGATTAAAACAAGAAAAATAATAATACACTATGAGGTTGCTATGCACTCTGCATTTACTACAATATGAAGCAGTACAGTATAGTATGTAATATAGTGTTCTACAGTACAGTAGCATACTGTACTGTAGCGCAGAGATTCCCAACCATTGCTACTAGTACCACTGCTAGTACTTGAGTCCCCGTCTCTGTGGTGGTGAAAAAAGTGGAATTAAATATTACTACAGTTAGTTCTGACCAACTAATTGTTTTGAAATAGGGTCAACACACCTAGCCGTTAATAGAAGATTTGAGAACAGATTAACCATATTAGAAAATTAAATCAATGGGGTCTAATTAGTGAATAGACAATTACTGTGACAGTCAGTCATATAGGGTCATTACTGTAGCATAGCCTGGTCTAGCCCTCAATGATTTTGGCCTTGGGGGGGCGGTGGTGTCGTGGGATCCACACGGCTGGAAGTGCTGCGCTCTGATTTGATCTCACTAACATGTCGTCATCTCCGCCCCCTCCCCCTCCCGTCCATTGCTGTTCTACGTCACATCATTTAGAGCGGCGCCCACCCCTGAAGGTTCACTCCCACTTGAAGGCCACTTTCCAACGTGCGTTAGTCCAGGCTTTCCGTTCTCGCGCAAGGCAAACAAAAATGAACGCCTGGGTGTCGAGGCTACTGGTAGCATATTCCTTGACAATGAAATACCTAGTTTAATTTTACAGGTTCTTGATTATCCTAACCTATTTGGCTGCAATAGACATTGAGAATTATAATTTTGTGTTTCGATGGATGAAGCCATTTGTAGCATATAGTTAACCATAGAGTTAGGGGCTGATTAAACTTGCCATACAGTTGTCTGTATGTAAATTCTATGTTTGCAAATCTAGTGGTTGTGTGCATATACATTACACAATTTAGACCTACTGTTACAGCCCCTACAGTTTGACAACTAGAGAGTGGGTGTAATAATAAAATAAAATAAATGGGTACATTACCTAGATCTGTCCACCACCATGGATTACACACGTATACCGATACTCCACAAGTTAGAGTGGATGAAATAAATTAATTAAGTTAAAATTGTTTAAATAAAATTGTGTCCACAACGCTCACCCATAATGGTAAGCACCCTGTCATGTCCATCTCATCACAACATCCATGGGACATGCAAAATAATCAGTTCTGTACTATATGCACAACATTCAGGGGCATGCAAATAATCAGTTCTGTACTATATGTTAGGGTATGAGTTTAAACATTAGTAGTAGTAGCAGTAGTATGTTAAATAGATTTTGCTATATGAATTGTGTTACACCTGTTTACATAGACCCCCCCCGGGTGCATGTTTGGACACGTCCTGCACATATCATGGCTCTATACATGATATGGCTATATCATACTCCTCATACTGTATCAGTGGTCTAACAGCTGAGAACCCAAGACATATCGCAGGCCTGTGGCACTACATAAAGCTAGGGGGTTACTAATGGGGCATAGGTGAAGACCCTCACAGCAGGACAAATGACCTCATGGGGTCTCTCACACTCACGCGCACACACACACACACACACACACACACACACACACACACACACACACACACACACACACACACACACCACACACACACACACACACACACACACAGTACAAACAATGCAGTGGGACACTGCTGGACTGAGCAAACGTATGTGATTGACAAAAAAAAACATAAACATGGAGAAAATGCAGTCAGCAGCCATGGGATGGTCTCCCACCTCAGAGGCGGGTGTTTGTCTATTCATGACCCCCAGCGAGAAAGCAAAACACATCACACACAAGTCCCATAGAAAAAACAGTGTTTGTTGTTGAGTTTGTTCTTAATTTAGTGTTCAAACATTTAAGATTGTTGTTAGGAGGTTGTAAAACAGATTCTCTGAGTTATGAGAAAACAGTACGAGAAAACACACACACACACACACACACACACACACACACACACACCACCACACACACACACACAACACACACACCACACACACCACACACACACACACACACACACACACACACACACCATACAGTGTCAGAGTGGGTGTGTAGACAAAAAGGCACAGAACTGAGAAAACAAGTCAGAAACATTCTCAGCTTTAGAAATGTCAATGTCCTGCTGGTTAGTTTAAACCAAATTACGGTACTACCCATTAACACAGGCTCAGCTTACTGTAGGGATTGGGGGAAAAAAACATGCCATATGGCTACTTTACAGCTTCACTACCTAAAACAATGTAACAGTTAAAATGGGAAGGAGATTTTGTGTCCTTGGGATTTGTGAAATGTGTTTTACAAATTCATGTTATTTTTTAATAATAACTCAAAATGGTTGTTATTGGTGTCAGCTCATGCATTGAGTGAAGGTTTTAGACCTTTTGAACATCTGATCCAAAATAAAACATAATATCCACATGTAAAAAGCATAACTGCCACATGTGAAGTTCATAAAAAAATCTTATGCTAATCTTGGGTCTACGGGTGCAGGCATGGTATGTGTTTTAAATGGCAAAATACAAGATTTTCATTTCCAGAAATTAACATTTCGTGAAGTGAAATTTGTTAACTTCCATGCAAAAATACAGGGTTCTACAAAACATTGTGAATCAATGAGGGGGGATTTTTATAAAAACTTCTATCAAATCGGGGCTGTAAAAACAATAGTACACAATAGATGTACATTATGACGTATGTAAGAAAACTAACATACATTATTGTTTGAGGGGAAATGTATCTTAGCTCCATTACTAACCAATACTTTTACTTCCATTGCAACTGAAACGGAATAGATCCCCCAATTCATTGTACTGTGCCTCTATCATTTGATGACATTTAACCTTTCAGAACCAAAACTAAAGAATATTTTGTTGTTGTTGGATATGTTTTGTCCACAATTCCATGCTTTGCAAACATTTATCAAATTGATTCAATTTACATTTTGGTATGTAATCTTATGTATTCCAGGATTTTGCTGTATAGTCTGTGTGCTAGGGGCAGGCATGGTATGTGTTTTTAAATGGCAAAATACAATCTACAAGATGGTAGAGTTAAGTAGAGTCAAGTTAATCTACAAGATGGTAGAGTCAAGTTAAGTCTCCAATTCAATCAATCTGTGGAATACCCTATTAAATTGGTTGTAATGGTTTTCTAGGGTTGGCTTAGAGCTAAAAGATTTTCATTTCCACAAATTAACATTTCGTGAAGTGAAATTTGTTAACTTCCATGCAAAAATACAGGGTTCTACAAAACATTGTGAATCAATGAGGGGGGATTTTATAAAAACTTCAATCAAATTGGGATTGTAAAAACTGTAAAAACAATAGTACACAATAGATTTACTATGACGTATGTAAGAAAAAAACTAACATGCATTATTGTTTGAGGGGAAATGTATCTTAGCTCCATTACTAACCAATACGTTTACTTCCATTGCAACTGAAACGGAATACATCCCTATGCACTGTACTGTGCCTGCATGTAGCCATCATTTGATGACATTTAGCCTTTCAGAACCAAAACTAAAGAATATTTTGTTGTTGTTTGATACGGTTTGTCCACAATTCCATGCTTTGCAACATACATTTATCAAATTGATGAATGAAGAATTGACTTCTTAAATAAAGAAGTATTACAGATATGTGACAATAATGTAACTATTGAAAGTTTTGATCTCATATTACACTCTCATCAGCCTATGGCCCTTGCAAGCAGTCTGGCAGCACAAAAGACCTCCCACCTGTTCCCTCTATTTGCCTGTATCAGTATGGATGGGTCCTCCTGAGAGAGCTACACCTCTCCCAGTCTGGGGCTATCTTAGCTCCATTGCTACCCAATACTTTTACTTCCATTGCAACTGAAACAGAATAGATCCCAAATTCATTGTACTGTACCTGCATGTAGCCATCATTTGATGAAATTTAGCCTTTCAGAGCCAAAACTAAAGAATATTTTGTTGTTGTTGGATACGGTTTTGTCCACAATTCCATGCTTTGCAACATTTATCAAATTGATGAATGAAGAATAGACTTCTTAAAATAAAGAAGTATTACAGATATGTGACAATAATGTAACTATTGAAAGCTTGATCTCATATTACACTCTCATAAGAGTTAAAGATCTGTTAAGATCCATTAAGTTAACTCTCCCTCATTTTCAGCCTATGGCCCTTGCAAGCAGCCTAGCAGCACAAAAGACCTGCCCCACCTGTTCCCTCTCTTTTGCCTGTATCAGTATGGATGGGTCCTGAGAGAGCTACACCACTCCCAGTCTGGGGGGCTCATGACCTTCTTTGCTCAGTGGCAAAATATATACAAATAGTACATCCCCTTTTTGATCCAAACGCACACCCGCAGGTTCATGCCAGGGTCACATTACAGTCAGCCTAACCCATGACCTTTCATGACCTGTCTATATTGCGCACGTGCAGTAGACAAAAAAGTCATAAACCTTTTGTACTTATGTAAACAAAAAAGCCATAAAACCTTTTGTTCTTATGTAAACAAAATAGAAACAATCAGATGGGCCTGTTTAACTACTTGCACGCACTTATGATTGATCAGAGCGCAGCAAGTGTCAACACTGGATCAGACTCGCTCCGGTTGAATATTGATTAAATTAATTAATAATCGCGGCCGTTGCAATTTGCTAATCAAATCGCAATTTCGGTTTGAAGCCTTAGCGAAATAGTAGGCCTATAATCTTTTATTTTACAACGTGCACATTCAATAGGAATAGGAATTATTACTGAGATAAAAAAAAAAAAAAACTTCCCCCAGAATCTGGCCGCGTGCCAGCCGATACCACCCGGCGTGCCATCGTTGGCACGCGTGCCTAGGGTTGCCGACCCCTGGTTTAGACATTAACTAGCAGTTGTTTAAACACTTGAAACAGCATTGTTTCGATGTGTAATCTAAGCATAGACTTCTAAAAAAAATGTACATTTTTCAGCTTTTTAACCAATTTTTAGACAGCCCTTTAAACGTATATAGATCAGTGGTTTTCAACCGGTGGTCCGGGGACCACCAGTGGTCCTTGAGAGGGTTCCAGGTGGTCCCCAGCTAAGTTGGTTAACCAGATGTAACTCTTGAGAACGTAAAAATGAAACCCAATGGACCCTTGCGGGTCCATTGGGTTTCATTTTTACACTCTCAAGAGTTAAAATATTCATCATCTGAATTGGCCCAAGTCTACACAATTAGAAGATGGACAAAAGCAAAATAAATCTTTAGTTTTGGTGTCTGTGGGGCTAAAATGTCCTCAAATGGTGGTCTGTGGCTCAAATGCTGAATAAATGGTGGTGCCCTGGTATGAAAAAGGTTAAAAACCCCTGCAGTAGATAAAATGCCCAGTTGTAGACACGCAGAGGGGGTTGGGGTCTAATAGGGCTAGGGGGACCCCTGCCCTTTTGCCACAAATTGTCCTTTCCCCTTTTTGTTTCCCTCAGGTCACATAAGGGCATGTGAGGGGCCAATGTATGGCTAAAAAAGGCTTATGGGGGTGGACCAATTAGGGACCAATAAGAGCTCATCGGAGGGCCAATTGGGGCTTATATGGGGACCACTAAAGGCCTCATGAGGGCCAATAAGAGCTTATGAGGGGGGGGCAATTACGACTTGTGTCAGGGGAAGACAATTTCCCATTTATTTTCCTTTTTTCCTCATAGACTTTTCAGAAATTATTTATATAAAGACGACGAAGCAGCGGACAAAGACAATTCAGGTTGTGACAAATCATGACAACAAACACAATGTTATGGGGCGATCATATAGTTTGTAAAGAAAAAAAACTAAACAAAAGGGGTCATATGCTGTCGTTTGTACTTCTTAATTATTTGATTGTTCAAAAAATATTGTGTGTGTCACAACTCAAGTTCTCTTTGAAATACTTCTAATTTCTGAAAAGTCTATGAGGAAAATGAACGGGAATTCATTTCCGGAAAAAAGGTGCTCTGACGTCCCTGGGGAGCTCTATATGGGCTTATGTGGCGCCCCCTCAAGTTGTACATTTGTAATAATAAGTAACAATTCCAATTGATAACAAACGGTAATTCCAATGTCATAATTAATCATACTTGGCTAACATCTGTGAGTCTGTTTTGGTTTCAGACTAATGAAAACGCATTGCTGATTTTACTGTCCAATTAATGGCACAAAATGGTACAAGAGACAGACCTCACAAAAGCTCCACACCACAAAACCAACACACACTATGTGCATGCACACACACACGTGTGCCCTTTTCCGAGGTGAGTACCGGATACTACTTCTAACAGTGAGATTCTGTACCATCAGGGGCGGATGTAACATTTCCCAATTGGGGGGGCAGGAGAAAATGGTATCGGTGCGACTGGGCGCGAAGCGACACGGGCGATGAAGCTGCACCCATACCATTTTTGGTTACAGGACTTTTATTAGGCAATTAAGCATCAATAATAACATCAGTTGTTGTTGAAGTTGCAACAGACACGCAGCATGCATAAAGCTAAAGGTCTGACTCAGAGAGTTTTCTGTTTTCAATGATGAAATGCTGTTGGTTTAGTGGTGACACAGCTGTAGTTAGTTAGTAGCAGCAGTAGTGTTTCAAATCATTTTAAATATAGGCACTTTAATTTGAAATATCTTGGGTTGTTTTGCATGCCATCATGTTTGGTGGTAGGGCATTTAGGGGGGCACCCCCCCCCCATGCCCATGCCTAGATCCGCCCTGTGTACCACTCTGTGCCCTGACACTCCCGCTCTCTGCTCCACACCTCTGCTGAGGTCAGCATGCCAGACTGATGGATCCTAGTTCTGAGGGGAAAAGGAGTTCCACAGTACAGTATACACACGGCAAGCAGGCATTAGGAGAAGAATGTAAATAATATTATGTTTGGCCTGTGACTTATCAGTCGAGTTTAGCCAGTGTTTTGTGGATAGTCTCATATAGCCATGCAGAGACCACTATTATATCTGGAACTACAGCAGCCCATGAGGTGAGTATTGGAACTAGTATCTGCTTAAAGGGGAATTCCACCCATTTTCAACATTTTTTTCTGAGAGCGTACAAACGCAACCAAATGAACCCTAACGGGTTCATTTGGTTCCATTTGTACGCTCTCAGAAAAAAAAAAGAAGCGTCTAAAGAAATCCATTAACATGGTGAAAATACATCTTGATGATGTCATCAAGATGTTTCACCATGTTAGTGGTTTTCTTCAGACCTCCATTTCTTGGGAACACAGAATGGGGGAACTTTTTTATCATGTTTACCCAACAGCTCGAAGGTACATCAATGACATAGTAAAATGTTGGAAATGGGTGGAATTCCCCTTTAACAGACCGTAAAGATATTCGACCAGTCAAACGATGCGGCACTCATTGAAACACAAACGAGATGGAAGCAAGCAGAGTGATAGGACGGTACGAGTGAGCAGGAGATTCATGTTGTTTGTAAATAAGGAAAAGCATAATGGACAATATTGTCTACAATGTATTATGCACAAGCATAATGCACAACAACCGCAACTTCCAACACACTGTCTTGCTTCCAGTATAGCAGGGGTTTTCAACCTTTTTCATACCAGGGACCAGCACTTATTCAGAATTTGAGCCACGTACGGACCACCAGTTGACAACATTTTAGCCCCAAAGACCCCCAAATTAAAGATTTCTTTTGTTTTTGTTCACAATTCCAGCTGGATTTCAGAGAAAAAGGATTAGGTATAGGCATAGCTTAGGTTTACTGGGTTATGTTTAGGGTTAGAGTTAGGTTAGGGTGAGAGTTAGACGGTGCTTTATGCGGTAACTAACCCTAAACATAACCTCAGTAAAACTATGCTTCGCCCCGCCCTACTAGTAGTAGCCGGCAGATAAAACAAGCGCTCCTTCATACCCCAGAGCTCTCCGATAAATCACTAACCACATTATGCCTTCTGACGGAAAAGGCACGGAACGCCTTTTTAGAGAAAAGGCATAGAAGTCCTTTTACGAGGGTCTCAGAAGGTGACATGGTCCTTTTATCCATGGTCTGGATAAAAGGCAAGTTTTGCCTTTTAGGCATGAGGATGTGTTGTTTTTGGCGAATGCACCAGGTGAGGGCATGCGTCACATCTTGTTTATCAAATATTCATGAGCAGACTTCCTTTGTTCCAGAATGTATGACAATGAGCCACAGACCACCATTTTGATGACATCTAATCTAATACTATAACTAAGCACATGTCCATCTAATATCTAATATCTAATCTATCTATCTATCTATCTATCTAATACTATAACTAAGCACATGTCTGAATGAATGAATGAATGAATGTCTGAAACAGGCATAAGTCCGTCCTGGCTGCACCAATAGCTCTAATTTTTCACACAGTCATTGACCATAACATTAGGAAGAGATTAACGAAGCCCTTTGGCCAGATTAACACATTGTTGATTTATAATGAATTTATTTGTGCACGAAAATTTCCCCATTAAGTTTATATGGGAAAGTCCAACGGGGCCCCCTAACGTTACACAATTCACGGCCACCGTTATCGTGTTACCCCACTGCCATATTTCCACTGCTACACCAGCACCGGAACAAATGGTGACCCATACAATTTCGCTGGCTATACTGTGGCATGCGCAGTGCACACGGGCCTCCCTCATTTCCTCAATGTTATCCCAAGCTGCAACAGCCGCTAAGCTTTGGGACGTATCGTTGCATCTCTGTATGTATTTATAGTTTCGATCTAACACAGCCTACTGTCCATATTATGTTGGCTCAGGCTGCTGGAACGTTAATTCACCCGTTTTATAGACACTGAATATACTTCTGATCCACTTTACTCGACGCGATGTTGGTTGGAGCAGCTGGACGGAGCCACAGTTCCGACCACTGGATTTTACGCTATGTGAAAGGAGCGACAGACACCCACTTTATATAGTGATCCAGGCTATAGTCTTCTTGGGAACTGTTGAACTGAACATGTGTTTGAACTGGAAGATAGTAGTTTGCTTTCGCTGTCACTTTTTACCCGCACGTGTGACAAGGAAACAAAAACAATGTCCCACCGCCGCTCCTATAAGCTACAGCCTGCTACTCACTATAGTACGGCTCACCAGTGGCGTGCACAGAGAGTTTCAAGGGCAGGTGCTCAAATGTAACCAGGAGGGCACTCTAGCCGCCCGGCATTCGGGCGGCGGAAAATTGAGTTTTGGGGGGTTAAAAACGCATGGAAAACCGCATTTCAGCGTCTTTTTTGCTCTTTTAAAAAAGGGCATGTTGGTCCAGAGAGGGCCACTATGGGGTGCTCAAACCCCCTTGACGTCTATGTATGCACGCCTATGCGGCTCACAGAGTTTTCTGCCCTCGCTACGCGCGGACCGCGGTGGGAAATAATTGATATAAAAGTAGGCTACTGTAGCCTGGCCTCAGTCTGAATAATGAAGTGAAACGGAATGGCATTCTGTTTCACTTGAATCACAAAGAAAAAATAAGGTAGTATTCTTAAGATGCTGATTCAAGGCTACTGTACACAGGAAGCACCAGGACCCCTTATGGACTGTTCCGTTTGGTGGTCCCTGGAAACGCAAGCACACAGCGTGTGTGTGTGTGTGTGTGTGTGTGTGTGTGTGTGTGTGTGTGTGTGTGTGTGTGTGTGTGTGTGTCTGTGTGTGTGTGTGTGTGTGTGTGTGTGTGTGTGTGTGTGTGTGTGTGTGTGTGAGATCGTGATCGCGAAGCGTACTGCATTGCTAGACTTTGCGAATTAAGACGGACCCCCCCCCCCACACACACACACACACACACACACACACACACACACGCATGCGTTCAAACTGGACAGTTGTTTGTTTCCATGTCGCTTTTCACTGGCATGTTCAAGTGGCCCATCTACAATCTCACGCGACCGCAGTTTTCATATTTGTTAATTCTACAACGGCAGGGACATGTTTTGCGATGCGTGTGTGCGTGTCTGCCACCAAGTAGCCTACAGTGATTTTCTCCAGCTGCAGGCTGCAGCCTGCAGCTCCCCCTGCCGATGCCGATGCGTTATGCATTAATATACATATGGTTTTCTTATATCTATGAGATATACTGTAACACAAATAAGGTTACACTGTGCGTCTTCTTGATTTGGGCATAGACACGCACGCACACGCACGCACACAAACACAGTTATTAAGACCCCACTTCACTTTCTAAACACCTTGCCACTGGCTTCATATGTCCACAGAAACAGCTACTTTATCCGATTTTTCACCATGTTCCTGCATGGCACCCTTGCTTTGCTACAACTGTTTTACCTAAAGCAGGGGTTTTCAACAGGTGGTCCGGGGACCACCAGTGGTCCCTGAGAGGGTTCCAGGTGGTCCCCAGCTAAGTTGGTTAACCAGATGTAACTCTCAAGAATGTAAAAATGAAACCAAATGGACCCACAAGGTCTGTGGGGCTAAAATGTTCTCAAATGGTGGTCCGTGGCTCAAATGCTGAATAAATGGTGGTCCCTGGAGTCAAAAAGGTTGAAAACCCCTGCCCTAAAGTATAGCCTACCCACAACTACACATTAAAGCAGGGGTTTTCAACCAGTGGTCCGGGGACCACCAGTGGTCCTTGAGAGGGTTCCAGGTGGTCCCCAGGCTAAATGATGGAAAGTTGGTTAACCAGATGTAACTCTTGAGAATGTAAAAATTAAACCAAATGGACCCTTGCGGGTCAATTGGGCTTAATTTCACACTCTCAAGAGTTAAAATATTCATCTGAATTAGCACTATTTAAGTCTACACTGTTTGGTTTGCTAAATCCAGCCAGGAATTGTGAACAAAACCAAAAGAATTCTTTAGTTTTAGGACATTGGGGCTAAAATGTCATCAAATGGTGGTCCGTGGCCCAAATGCTGAATAAATGGTGGTCCCTGGAGTCAAAAAGGTTGAAAACCCCTGCATTAAAGCAATTACATACTTACATTGGTATAATCTATTAATTCACTTTAATTCACCTACCCATGATCTGCTAATTCACTTTACACTGTACATTATTTGATGCTCATATATTTACACTGTACATTATTTGTTGTTCATATATTCACAACGGGTAAGGTCCTAGTTTATTTAGACTTCCAGACCTAAATTGAAGAATTTGTCCACAATTCCAAGCCGTATTGATGTTGGTATACCATTAGGAGCGAACATGCACATTTTTTATGCATTATCATTTTTTATCCCACGATTTTGCAACCCATTTTTTCACCCAGTGCCAATTCACTAATGTGATCCTGGGCTCTACACACACTCCGCCAACCTGGGGAGCAGTGTTGGGAATATTACTTTACCTTGTTAATATATTACTTATTAATTATTACCTTCATTTTAAAGCAATAATTTATATTACAATATTACTGTCTGAGCAAGTGTAATATATTAATATTACTATTACATATTACTTTAAAAAAACTTTTTACAAAATATATAATGAAATATTTAGTATCACTATTAATCAAATAATGCGTAGACCAGTGGCATACCTAAAATAAAGCAAGCGCACTCAGCTATCTGGCCAAATCCATATGAAATCAACTTGAAAAAACGTCACTCCGGAATAAATAGTTTGATGACAAATGATAGAAAATAAGTAATTAATGAACTTCTGCAGTTGTCAATATAATTTCACAAGAACATTTTCAGTGATACAGATTGACAGAAAGTAAAACTGAAAGCAATGCAGCAATGCAGAAAGAAAAGTATAATAGCGGTCTGTCCTCATGCGGACTGGCCTCATGCCTCATGCTACTCACCAGAGAAAAAAAAAATAGCTAGTTTTGTTGCTAGAGTTTCTTTACTAATTAAGTCGCTACGGGGGGGTTTGGAAAGTAACTAAAAATAGTTTCAAATCCGATAAGTTGACAACACCTGGATACACCGCTGTTCAGAACAGCACAATTGCCCCACGGGGCATAAAATTAATAGGACGTCAACAACCGCAGCTTGTCAAACAGCTCAAACCAGGTCTAAATAAATAAATGAAGACAAACTATATAAATTTAACCCTTTCTGTAGTACGTGCAGGTTTTGGTGTTCTAAGCACAATTGAAAAATATCAGATCTACAAGCTCATAGCGCGCCACCGAGTGGCGCGCTATGAGCTTGTAGGTCTGATATTTTGGATCAATCATTAAAATGTGACACAAATTTTTGAATATATTCTTTTGGAAGCAAACCTTTTTAAACTCAAATCTCAGCTTCTGGGGGGGTCCCTAGATGTTTTCAGATTGGGGTCCACATGCAAATATAGACAATTCTGGTGCTCCTTGGTATGAAATATGCAGTGATGGGCAGTAGCTTGTTACAAGTAGCTAAGCTACATAGCTTCTACATTTTCCAGTAGCTTGTAGTGTAGCTTACTACATATGTTCTGGGATTAGCTTGTGGTGAAGCTACACTACTTGTTTCGAGTAGCATGTAGTGAAGCTACACTACTTGTTTCGAGTAACAGGGAGCGTAGCTTACTACATTTTCCCACACGCATTTTCAAATTCCGCCCATTTTTAATGGGTAGAAAACCTCTAATATACATCCCAAAACCATCCACCATCCCACGTTCAAACCCACGCCTAGATTATGATTCTTAATGATATCATTTTATTATTATGATTATTGATGTACAAGCTACATCAAGCTACTTTTGTCGTGTAGCTTGTAGTGTAACTTAGCTACATTTTTTCGAGATTAACAAGTAGTGTAGCTCACTACATTTTCCCAGTAACTTGCCCATCACTGGAAATATGTTGGCCATCACTGACATAGGAACTTTTTTTTTTCCAGAACTGAAATCTAGTGTCATCTAGCACCAGAAACTAGAATCTAGCATCTGAAACTAGAATGTAGCGTCAGAAACTAGAATCTAGCATCTGAAACTAGAATCTAGCGTCAGAAACTAGAATCTAGCATCAGAAACTAGAATCTAGCATCAGAAACTAGAATCTAGCATCTGAAACTAGAATGTAGCGTCAGAAACTAGAATCTAGCATCTGAAACTAGAATCTAGCACCAGAAACTAGAATCTAGCATCTGAAACTAGAATGTAGCGTCAGAAACTAGAATCTCATGTCAGAAACTAGAATCTAGTCTGGACACAATGGGTTAAAGGGTGAAAATGGAGATAGATACAGGAGAGTTTTGGGTCTGACAGCAACAATATGCCCTGGCGCTGCCTCCCGCGACGCAGCTGTCAGGACGCATCACCGTAACGCAGCGCTCCGCTGCAGCGCCGGCGGAGCTGCAGCACGTCTGCGACACGCTCCAGCGGAGAGAGGCGGACTAGTGTCTCTGCATCCACCACCATGCTCACCAGGGGCGGATCTATAGGCATGGGCATGGGTGGGGGGCAATGCCCCCTAAATGCCCAGTCTGCCCCCCCAAACACGATGCCATGCAAAACAACCCAAGATATTTCAAATTAAAGTGCTTATATTTAAAATGATTTGAAACACTACTACTGCTACTAAATACAATTTTGGCACCACTAAACCAACAGCATTTCATCATTGAAAACAGAAAACTCTCTGAGTCAGACCTTTAGCTTTATGCATGCTGTGTGTCTGTTGCAACTTCAACAACAACTGATGTTATTATTGATGCTTTACTTGACTATAAGTCCTGTAACTGAAAATGGTATGGGGGCGCCTTCATCGCCCGTGTCGCTTCGCGCCACGGGCGATGAAGCCGCCCCCATACCATTTTCTCTTGCCCCCCCCCAAATGGGACATGTTACATCCGCCCCTGATGCTCAATGAACTGAGGCAGGGAGGAGTCACCGTCAAAATAAAGTGGAATCACCAGGAGAAAAGTGTGCAAAATCTTCTCCACTTAAATCCCCTTGGCATTTTCACCTCGCGTAAAATAAAATCGCTTTTGACATGCTGTATACATCCCCAGTCTGAACATTCATTTTCTGGTCATAACACGCAGAGAGAGTCGCTTTGATTCTCTCTGCTTTGATTCGTGTTTTGAAACCCTGTTGAGTCTCACCCAACCCCCCGCCCCCCCTTCGCCGTGGTGCTTCCATATTTTGGTCCGATCCTGTTTTCTCCTTCCATACCAAATCTTCAGTGATGGGCAGTAACTTGTTATAATAATAACGGATTGCATTTTTATAGCGCTCTTCCAAGTGCTCAAAGCACTTTACAATGGTCCATTCATTCATACATTGGGAAGTAGAGCGGCGAACAGTCGACGCCAGCGTCCTAAACTTCCCACATACACACTAGGGCTCGGACGATATTGGTACCTCACGATACGACATAGGTGGCGATATTAGGCCTTCGATAATGAATATATCATGATATTTAATACATTTCGATATTTGCGATATTGCAATATATTGCATGAAATTCATCAACGATATATCATGATACTGTAACTGCAGCTGAAAAACAAAAAACAAAAAATGAATGAATAAAAAACTAAAAGGTAGAAATCAGAACTTAATGTATATCCTCTGTTATTAATTAAGGGATCAAGCAGTCCACGAAGTGGACTTGTTAAGGGATCAAGCAGTCCACGAAGTGGACTTGATCCCTTATTAAGGGATCAAGCAGTCCACGAAGTGGACTTGATCCCTTCTTGTTTTTGTCTCATTCTCCTCCTTCCGCCAGAAATAGCTGTTCTGGCTGAACCGTGCAGTCGGTTTTCGCGAAAATTGGTAATCTGGTAGAGGGTGATGCCAAACGGTGATGATGCGAAGCCTGTGACCACTGGTCAAATGGTGGCGCTATAGCACTCAACTGAAATTGCAAACTTTAAACACTCATAACTCATGAACTGCTCGACTCTCAGAAATGTAACTTATATTCACTTATGCGTCTGCTTATGTCAAACAACTTTTGTATTCTGACTTTTCACCTCTGACCTTTAGATGAACCGCCATCTTGAATTATATGTAAAACAGTTAAAATGTCTCTTCTCCTACAATCTTTGATCAAAATGCATAACAATGACCTACACATGAACTTTGAAGCCATGCAAACATGAAATGGGTGTGAATTTTGTTTTCAGTGAAAAAAATGATGTTTTTACGAGCCAATGAAAATTGCTTGTTTGTGAAAATTCTTCTATTATCCCTAATCTACACATGCAAAGTAATCTGTTTATGAGATTTTACAGTTTGGTAGAGGGGGATGCCAAATAGCAGCAAAACCAGTCTTACTCCAATTGCTCAAATGGGGGCGCTATAACAATTCTTTGAAACTGAAACATTTGAAAAACCATAACTCGGGCCTCGTTTGGCCAAAAATCATGGGACTTGTTTCTACATGTTCCTTGATTCATGTGGAACACATCTGTAACATTGACCGGTAAGCTCCACCCCCAGAGTGTCTGCCATCTTGAAAAATGCTCATGCCTGATTTTCTGGCTGGATGTTTGATTTGCACAACAAATGTGGTTTGTTGTACAAACCGGTTTGCATTTTTTTGTACACACCATCACTGTGTTTGTGTGTGGACGTAAAGTACTTCTGTGGCCTGCCGCACCGAGGACAGCCATCGTCAGTGTGTTAATCTCGCGTTAATTTTTTTGACGCCATTAACGCACGGCTGTGTTAACACGAGATTAAAACTCAATGTAATGGTAATGGCACCAACTCAGTGGTCTTGTGGTTAGAGTGTCCACCCTGAGACTGGGAGGCCCGGGTTCAATTCCCAGCTGGGTCATACCCCAACATTCTAGTCTACCAGTAAGAGTTAAATATATATAATATATATATATTTGCATGACACCTGCTACATGAGAACTTTGGCCCTATCCGGACAAAACTTCAGAAGCAAATTTGTTTTCATCAAAAAATGACGTTTTTATAAGCCAATGAAAGTTGCTCGTTTGTGAAGAGTCTTCTTCTGCTTGTTTCTCTCTGGCAACACTGGAGCAATTACATTGTGCCAGATTGTGTGAGAGGAATAAGCATGTGGAACTTATTTCCATTTGTCACTTTGACCACTAAGCTCCACCCTCGGACTGCTGAATTGTGCATATTGTTCATATTGCTTACTGCTTGGTGGCGTGTTGTTGGGTTGTTTCATTGATGACAACAACTAAGCAAATCATTGTGCCTGCCTGGATAGCTCAGTCGGTAGGGTGCCTGACTTCGGAACACAAGATTGAGGGTTCAAGTCCCACTGCTGACAATACAAAGTCTGAGTCTCCAAAAACCCTGCTGTGTTTCCACAATCACATGATGTATTTCTTCCATGTTTCTATGGCTTATTTGTGCATATTTAAGGAGCGGTAGTGGCTCAGAGGTAGAGTAACCGGATGGTAACCACAAGGTTGCCGGTTCGATCCCGGGCTCCTGCAGAGTGAGTGTCGATGTGTCCCTGTCCCACTGCCATCAGTGTCAATGTGTGTGTGAATGGGTGAATGTGATGCACAATCTATGTAAAGCGCCTTGGATAAAGGCGCTATATAAATGCACCATTTACCATTTACCAAGCAGTCCACTGAATGTGTGTGTTGTTTCCAGTACGTCTTGTGTCTGTTGGGTAGCCTCATTGGTAGAGCGCATGACTTGGAAATGAGAGTTCCTGGGTTCAAATCCCGGCACGGACACCTAGTAATATGAGTCAATCATGCACAATCTCATGTGGTCTTCTACATCTAAGTTCATGGTTCTATGTGTAACCCAGGGTTGTGTTTTGTCACTATTCGGCCATGTTGTCACTAATGACAGTTCACAGCTCAGTTCACCACTCACTCACAGCTCACCAATCATTTACTCATTCACCAAATCAGTGGCCTTGTGGTTAGAGTGTCCGCCCTGAGACTGGGAGGCCGGGGTTTGATTCCCGGCCGGGTCATACCAAAGGCTCTAAAAACGGGATCCAATGCCTCCCTGCTTGGCACTCAGCATCAAGGGTTGGATTGGGGGTAAGACCCTGTGTCATACTAGCGTCATGTCCAGAGGGTGTACTTGTACATCAAGCTGCCTCATGCTACAGAAACAGGAGATAGGCACCTGCCCTATGGGCCTCATGGCTGGGCAAGGCTGTTTGACTGTCACTATTCGGCCATGTTGTCACTAATGACAGTTCATAGCTCAGTTCACTACTCACTCACAGCTCACCAATCATTCACTCAGTCACACCAGATTACAATGTGAGTCAGTCTCACACATAATTACCTGATGTATTTCTGAAGTTCAGGCTCCCATGTTTCTATGGCTTATTTGTGCGTATTGTTCTTACTCCTTATTGCTGCTTGCTTGATCCCGTTTTATTGCTGCTTGCAGCTATATTCTTCGCTTGTATCTGTCTCAACTGATTCTCATACCAGGCTTTTTTGTTTTTATCTTGTGTTTGTTTTTTTGGGGAATGAAGCAGCTAAAGAAATCATTTTAGTTCTGCGACTTGTTTTTCCTCCCGTAATTATTCCTCGTGATATTTGCTGAGGAATATGCGATATATATTGCGGGAGGAAATATACGATATTATCACGATAACAATATTTCAGCACACCCCTAATACACACAGCAATGGTAGCCAGCTCACACCGACCAACTCATTGGAGGCAACATGGGGTTCAGTGTCTTGCCCAAGGACACTTCGACACATAGACAGGAGGAGCCGGGGTTCAAACCGCCGACCCACGGGTCATTGGACGACCTGCTCTACCTCCTGAGCCACAGCCGCCCCATAAGTAGATAAGCTACATAGCTTGACTACATTTTCCCGTAATTTGCAGTGTAGCTTGGGATAGCTTGTAGTGTAACTTACTACATTTTTTCAATAGTAAAAAAAATCAAATTCCACCCATTTTCAATGAGTAGAATTGATTTGTATACCTCTCATGACAAAATGCAGCTCAAATTGCTTTACACACGAGAGGATAAAAAAAGCAGGGAAAAAAGCAAGTTACTTTTCTCGTGTAGCTTGTAGTGTAGCTTACTGCAATTTTCTGTCGATAGCTTGTAGTGTAGCTTAGCTACATTTTTTCGAGAGTAACGAGTAGTGTAGCTTACTGCAATTTCCCAGTAACTTGCCCATCACTGCAAATATTTTTGCTAACAGTAACTGATGCACACATGTTGACGTTTCGCGTTGTGAATATGTTTTCGCTGCACTGGAATGGGTATGTTGAACAGGTAGGTCGAGTTCAACTCATTTCTTTAAATTATCACATGATGCCAAGTGAGTAATGTAATGTTTTTTATAAGTGTGTGTGTGTGTGTGTGTGTGTGTGTGTGTGTGTGTGTGTGTGTGTGTGTGTGTGTGTGTGTGTGTGTGTGTGTGTCTGCGTGCGTGCGTGCGTGCGTGCGTGCGTGTGTGTGTGTGTGTGTGTGTTTCTCCCGTCTTTCCCTCCCTCCATTTTTCCTCTGCAGGTCTAAAGTCACCAGCCACCTCATCTGCCAATAATCAGCCTGTTACCTTGACTCCACCCTCATCCAATCATCGTCACCTGCTGCCTATATAAAAGCCACCTCTCCACCTCAGCTCATTCTCTCAACCAGCATTTATGTTTGGTGTGCTGTTGTGCAGCCTGTCCCTGCTGCCTCCGTTTGTTCTCCCTTTTGCAAACCCTAAGTTTTAGTTATGTTCACCTACTTAATGTAAATTCTGTGCTATATGCCTGCTATATGCCCTGCCTTGGGACAGGAAAGACAGAGGCCTCTATACATAGGCACCCCGTAGGTTGAACCTTGCACACTAGGTAAGGGGTGGTTGCCACCACGTGTATTTTTGACCCTGCTTTTGGTTAGAGTAGTTAGGTAGGCAGTCTTTAGTATTACTGATTTACTAGGTAGTTAGTTAGTCTGTCTTTTTTTCCCTAGCTGCTTTGTTTGTTTGGCAATACCCGCGTCCCTGGTAGTGGCTTAACTGTGTTACTGTTCTGTGTGCTTGTGCACACCTATGGTTCTGGGGGACATACAATACAATATGACATTAAGTGTTAAAAACAGTTTTAGGGATCAACGTTATTTGCGCTTTAAGGCTCCAACTCCCACTGTGTTAGTGTGGAGTGCCTGGCGACAGCGACAGGTTCTTGTGCGTTAATGGGGACGAGTTTAGCAGCAGCAGGCAATCAGCGACTCTCGGTGGTGGAGGTGCCCCTGAGACAACAGGATAATCTCCTTCATCACAGCACCCACACTTTATAATTGACTTGCCTCTCTCCCAAACAGGGTTTAATCAAGACTAATTGTGTACAAGTGGCGGATGTCGGACGAAGCTCCGTGTTTTGGTCACAAGCCCCCAGGCCCCTTCCGGGTTGCCACTGAGGGATGCAGAATCATTAAACGTTTATGTACTGAACGCGTTTTGGTGTTCAACGCCTTATGTTACACTTTAGCTATTGAAAAATATCAGATCTACAAGCTCATATCGCACCACCGAGTGGCGCGATATGAGCTCGTAGATCTAATATTTTAAAAATAAATGTGAAAATGATGCGCAAATCTAAGAATATATTCTATTTGACACCTGATTCTACACCTGATTGAAGTTTGTAGATTGTAGTTTCTGACACTAGATTCTAGTTTCTGACTAGTTTCTGACGCTAGATTCTGACAGATTTTAGTTTCTCGGAAAAATCTCTGTTCCTGTGCCAGTGATGCTCAACATATTTCATGCCAAGGACCACCAGAATTATCTATATTTGGCTACGGACCCGCCATCTGAAAACATGTTGTTGTAGGGATCCCCCAGAAGCAACGATTTTAGTTCGAAATATTTGCTTCCGAAAGAATATATATTCAAAGATTTGCATCACATTTTCGCAATTTTTCAAAAATATCAGAGCTACAAGCTCACAGCGCGCCACTCAGTGGCGCGCTGTGAGCTTGTAGGTCTGATATTTTTCAATAGCTTAGGTGTAGCATAACGCTTTGAACACCAAAACGCGTTCAGCACTCAAAGGGTTAAATGGAAGTGGCAAACAGCCATTAGGTGAGGGCACACGGTCATAGTCAATGAAATAATAAAGGATGAGGGGCCACAGGGGGAAGAGCTCTTGAATTTGTAGCTTGGATTAGGACGAAATTGGCTGCTGTCCAAAAAATGTTCGCCGATTTCACCTACAACAAGGTGAGGCAGCGGTGACTGACTGCATGGGCATCAAGTCAAATAAGTCAAAGAATGAGCTTGACCCCACTTGGCTGCCACTAGCTGTACACACATTTTTTGATTGATTCTAATCCTAAAGAAAACCTTTCTGGCGGGGGCACGGCGGCACAGTGGTTATAGTGCCGTCGCCTCACAGCTAGAAGGTCCTGGGTTCGATTCCCGCTAGGGAATCGAACAGCGGTGCGGTGCTGGCAGCGTGTCTCCTCCTCCACGTCATCAGTGCCCCTACCCGAGGCGGGGTTGGCGAAAGGGTCTTTCTGTGTGGAGTTTGCATGTTCTCCCCGGGTTCCCTAGGGTAGATACCCTCACAAAAACATGCAGTAATCCTGGGCTCTAGACTGCCTCCCCCTGGCCAGCCGGGGCGCCTGATGGAGGGGACAGGAACTGGTTGGAATAATGTGTTCCTTCCACGCGCTACGTCCAACCAGGGAAACTCCCCCCTGTCAGGTGAAAAGAAGGCAGCTTGGACTCCTCATGCATTGAAGGAAGCATGAGGCCAGTCCGCTATATATATATATATATATATATATATATATATATATATATATATATATATATATATATATATATATATATATATATATAAAGAAAACCTTTCTGTGTCACTGATTCTCAAACCTTTTTTATGTCCAGGTCTTCCAGAATAGTCTGTAGGCCTATATGTCCATGGACAAAGCATCTTGTTCAGAAAGCACCAAAGATTTGAGTTAAAAAAAAATCACGATGAACAGAAGCATTTTCAAGTCTAAAGTTTAACATAATGCTCAAGGAGCGGCACCATTAATTTGACATTTTTGGTCTTTTTTTCTGTAGATTCTGTACTTACACCGCTTCAGACCCTCCTTGAGAAATCTTTGATTTTCTATTTCTGTCTGAAGGGGCCTTTCAGATTCTCAGATTGAGTGATGTCCACAAAACCAATTTGAACTTTGCCTTCACCCTTTAAGATCATCATCCCTGCAGTCCCCATCTCCTCCCGTTGTGGTGGTAACTGGTGAGGAGGACAGGGAGTGAGGGCGCCCCCTCAGGTGTGGACATTTCCGGTATTGCAGCTGGCAATTCAGTATTACAGTCTGAAGATTAATGATCTGTTTAGGCTTCAGTAGTCTAATGTCCACTTTCGTTGAAGGACAAAGGGTACGGGACAGTGGTTTGAAACCAAATAATATAACTAGAACTGTACTCTATCCAGTGAACAGTTGTGCACTGCACACAAATAGGCCATGGGCCCTACTTGTGTGCGAGCAGGGCGGGCGAGATGAGAGCAAGTACCTTCGGACACCTCCAAGAGATAATACTTTTTTTTTTTTTTAGCAAGAACCACACTGTAGCAAGCAGACTTGCTCAGTGCACACAAGTAGACCACACATGGCCTACTTGTGCACAAGCAGACACCTAATCACAAGTATTACCTACCTATGTGGATTGTCCTAATTACATCACCATTACACCATCAACTAAATCAGCCAATCGAACCTTTTTAAAAAGCAGTCGCCCGACCGACAACCGCAAACCGAAAGCAGTACTTGTAATGAAATGCCAAATATGGCTACAGTTTATTTAAGGGGTGACGCCATTTCTCTCTTGTAATAACACTTGTTTTCCGTCTAAGGACTTCGTTGTTTCAGAGGTAAACTAACTTTCCAGTGCTATAGTTGTAATAAGGTGTTATCTGACCTATTTGGCTAAGTAATCAATAATATCAGGTATTCAGCAAGCAGCAATAATATCAGCTGTTCTATTCAACTGGGCATAAATAATATCAGCTATTCTCAAGTTGAACCTTAAACCTCAAACCTTACCTAACTGGCTTCAAGCCAAACCTCATCCCCTTCGGGTTTGTTGCGGTATTGACCTCCAGTACTAGAAGAACTCAATCGATCTTCTGCCTCACCACTTTTGCATCAGAGGTTCTTGTCGAGCGTCCAACACCTCCCGGGTCCATCCCCCGTGGAAACCATGGAGTTTCTGGCAGAGAACATCGAGGAGATGAAGGCGACCGCGCTGGAGCTGTTGCGGGGGGCCCAGGCCCTCCGGAACGAGCAGGCGGCACGCATGAGCGAGTCGCTAGCCTCTGCGGACTGGTTCGCCCAGCTCTCCTGGTGGATGTTGCCCGAGACGAGGCTGTCGCTGGAGGGCATGAGGAGGGACGTGGTGGAGGTTCTGGAGGCGGAGCTGGAGTACGAGCCGAACCTATGGCAGAGGGTGCAGAGGGTCATGGGAGAGGTCCACGTGCTCGAGCGCCTCACGCTCGAGGAGAGCGACGAGGACTGGAGGAGGTTTGCAGTGGCGAGGGAGTTGACCAGGCTGCAGTCCGTCCTCGAGCTCGGCTGGGAATTGGCCGACGTGGCCCAGTCGCGCATCAGGAGCGAACAGACGTCCCTGTGGTACGTCCGCCTGATGGTCGAGTATGAGCGAGTGAAACCCCCGGCGGCGGACGACTTTGACCACCTCATCGTCAGCGATGACAATGCCACGGAGGAGTGTTCGATCTGCCTCGTCATGTTCAATCCAGGGCAGGTATGTGCCATTCTTCCTTGCAGGCACGCGTACCACAGACCGTGCATCGTCAGGTGGCTGCAGGAGTCCCGCACGTGTCCGTTGTGTCGCCATAATTTGACACCGGCGCTGCCAAAGGCTGTGTTTGCTCCGGCTCCCCTTGAAGAAGTGCCAGCAGAGCTTGTGATTCCCCCGGCTCTCCTCGGAGAGCCAACCCAACCTGGGATCATGGCCTGGCTCCTGTAGAGCCAATACAACCTGGGATCATGGCCCTGGCTCCTGAGGAGCCAACAGAAGTTGTGATCATGGCCTCAGCTCCCATAGAGCAAACAGAAGCTGCGATCGTGGCCCCAGCTCTCGCAGAGCCAGTTGAATCTGTGATCGTTGCCCCAGCTCTCATAGAGCCAATTGAATCTGTGATCGTTGCCCCAGCTCTAGTAGAGCCAACAGAATCTGCGATCGTGGCCCCAGCAGCTCTCCTCGGAAGAGTAGAGAACGCAGCTGTTCCAGAGACCCCGTCCGAGCCGGCTTCTGTCTGGATCCTAAAGGGTTTATTTTCTGCAGCTTGCGCCACAATAAAGAGTTGGCAACATGCAGGCCGGTCTATTGGTGTTTTAGTGTAACTTATATTAGCAATAAAACGCACCTCTAGCTCATTTTCAATGAGACTTGCGTTTTTTCTGCTGAGAAGTCGTGGCGCGATCACACAAGTGCATTTGCGTGACTGTGGTCCTGTGAATTTGTCACACTTGTGGCTTATCTTAGCTTGCTAAAGCTAAGCCCGCTATCAACCTAAGCTTGCTATCAACCTCCATCTGTTGATATAAAATCTCTAAAATCTGGTATTAAATCCTAACGCTCTGTTAAGATTGTAGATGAAATTTCTTGAATGTGGTCCTCAAATTTAACTGTATTGCCATCTTTCCAGGAATGGAATCGGCATGAATGAGTAAAAAATAAGGAATGTTTAAAATTAACATGATAAAACATAAGAAAAAATAGCCCCCCTCTCTGCCTCTTATGTCTGCCTCCCTTCTCTCTGGCTCTCGATCAATCGATGGATGCATTGATCATGTCTTCCGAAGTTCCCCTCCCTAGCTGTGGATTAGGCCTATATCATCATTCAGGTGGTGAGAGTGTCAATTAGTGATACATTGCACAAAATCCAAGACTTGTTACTAGTGGATTTTGCATGAAATCCCATGACTTTCTATTACAAGTCGTGGATTTTGTGCGATGCATCACTATTTGACACTGTCAGGTAGCCTATTGTCCAAACCAATTGTATATTGGGTAGCGGGTCATGTGCAACTACAGTGCATCCTTCTAGTTTTGTGTGTGGAACAACATAATCACAATACTTTGATTGTGATTATGCAATCCTTAACACACGCACTGCTAGTATTAATGTTATGTTAGCGGCTGCTTGCATTTATTAACGTAGCACTCATATTTTAAAGAACCAAGGATATGGATATCTTAGTTACAAGTCAACACACAGAGATACACACTTTCCGTGGACTAGCCATGTTACAACAACACAAACACAGGCAGTCTGCCATGAACCTATAGCAAGATGTGCTGTGGTTGGTTGGAAAGCTTGGATGTCTATTTAAAAAAAAGCCTTTACTTTTCACTGCAGAGAAAATCAGAGCCTAACCCTTTTTTTTCAACATAGTGTCAAGTACCGTCATTTCCGGACTATAAGCCGCACCTGAATATAAGTCGCGCCCGCTAAATTTGGGCCAAAATACTGATTTTTCCATGTATAAGCCGCACCTGACTATAAGCCACACCAGACAACAAGCTTCATGTTAGAGCAGTGGTTTTCAACCTTTTTGTTGCCAGGGCCCACTATTTATTCAGCATTTGGCAACATTTTCACCCCACAGAACCCAAAACTAAAGATTTCTTTTGGTTTTGTTCACGATTCCAGGATGGGTTTTCGCAAACAGAACAGGCATAGAAACATAGAGATCAAAATGATCATGACTTATTAATTAAGTGGTGCTAATTTAGATGGTGAATATCATAACTCTAAAAAAGAATATCATAACTCTGAACATGAAACCAAATGGACCCTTGCGGGTCCATTTGGTTTCATGTTTACACTCAAAGAGCTACATCTGGTTAACCAACTGTCCATCATTTAGTCTGGAGGGACCACCTGGAACCCTCTCAGGGACCACTGGTGGTCCCCGGACCACCTGTTGAAAACCTGTAAAAATCCATACATTGGCCGCACCATTGTATAAGCCGCAGGGTCAAAAGCATGTGAAAAAAGTAGCGGCTTATAGTCCGGAAATTACGGTAACACCATTACATAAGCAGTAATTTGTAAAGCGATTCTTTCCATTTTCACATTGCAGTTACTGTGATTTCAATGGGTGAGTTAGTAGCAGAGATGGGTGGTAACTAGTAACTAAGCCAAAGCAAACATGGTGCTGTTGATCAACAATTAAAGATATGTGCAGTATGTCATTAAAGATGCTCTAAAAAGACGTTAGGGCATTCTTGGTGAGGATGTCAACTGCGTCGCTGGCGAGGACTGAGCTAAGTGTGTGGGTGGCAAGGCCAGGGGCGGATCTAGGCATGGGCATGAGGGGGCAATGCCCTCCTAAATGCCCAGACTGCCCCGCTAAACATGATGGCATGCAAAACAACCCAAATTACAAAGATATTTCAATTTAAAGTGCTTATAATTAAAGGTATTTGAGACACTACTACGGCTACCAACTAACTACAGCTGTGTCACCACTACCAGCATTTCATCATTGAAAACAGAAAACTCTCTTGAGTCAGACCTTTAGCTTTATGCATGCTGCGTGTCTGTTGCAACTTCAACAACAACTGATGTTATTATTGATGCTTTACTTGCCTAATGAAAGTCCTGTAACAGAAAATGGTATGGGTGCGACTTCATCGCCCGTGACGCTTCGCGCCACGGGCGATGAAGTCGCACCCATACCATTTTCTCCTGCCCCCCTAATTGGGAAATGTTACATCCGCCCCTGGTGGGAGGAATGAGTTCGGGCATTGATGTGTGGGCAGTGTGTGTGTGTGTGTGTGTGTGTGTGTGTGTGTGTGTGTGTGTGTGTGTGTGTGTGTGTGTGTGTGTGTGTGTGTGTGTGTGTGTGTGTGTGTGTGTGCGTGCGTGCGTGTGTCTGTGTGTGTGCAGGTATAATAAGGTAATCAGGGCATTCCAGGCACGCTGTCACACCACATAACCATCACTGGACCCATAAACACCTCGATGACGCATCGATGGAACAGCTTTAAAAAACTCCTGTTTGACCTTTTAACAGAACAGGAGTGGACCCACTTGAAAATGTCAAAGGTGGAGTGCTGTGATTTTTCTTTTAGCTGTCAACCTAGTTTAAGAAGTCAAATGCTTTTTTAAAGCATAAGGGAAGTTTGTCTTTTTTTCTGCCATAGGATGTTAAAGAGGGGGTGCCGTGATTTTTGTATTTTTTTTCCGATTTTGTACATGTTTAAGAGGTGACAGTATGTAAATAGCCCTCTTGGTGTGTGTTTTTATGTGCAATGATGTCTTCCCTTTGTATTTAGGGTTTCTTCCTGGGGGCTGAACCTTTCCAGTCAAACGTGCCAATGAATAAAACTTCAATATAGTGACATCACCTGTTCATCCCTCCCCTAACCCCTCCCCCTTTATCATGCAACTAAAGCTGTGGGTGTGGCTTCAGTTCAGGTGGATCTCCACCCATCACCACCCACCAGGCAAACCAGGCATACTTAATGAACTGGTAGGGTGGAATCATAAAAATGACTGTACACAATCATAAAAAAACACTGTACACTTTTTGGAAAAAAAAAAAAACCTTACCTTTCATATAACATTATTACCTGATGATCATGTTTTAGGGTAGAAATAATTTATGGCACTTCATCTTTAATGTTAATGTTAGGTGTCATTAGAAAACCCTATAAAAATTGCCCAGCATTTAGCCGCAATGCAATTCTAGATTATTTTATAATTGGGCTAAATCTAGAGTTGCAATTCGGCCCATTGGCTCCCCAGTCACAGGAGTTATAAAGTATTATGTCACATGGTTACATTTCCCACCCCCTTTTCCCCTCCTTGTATATTTTCTTTTCCCTTTTATCTCCTCTATGATTTACAAATAAACAAATATCATACTTTACTGGTATACGCCTGTTATTTTTTTAAACAGCAGGTGGCGATACTGCGTGTGCACCGACCAGGTGTGTGTCAGTATATTAGACAAGCACTCTTCCACAGGTCTTGTTTTCAAGATGTTTGTTGAGGAATATTTTGGACAGAAAGTAGCCTATAACATGTCTACCGTGGATTTTTACGGCACAAAAGCTTTGCAGATAGAAAGACGATAATTCAAGCCCCCCGATACCAAAGTAACGATACCAATCACTCTTTTTTTGTGCAAGTTTAAACAATCAGTCTTTCATATCTGTACATACAGTGTATGGGACAGTTCCGTTTACTGTGGGGACCTTATGTTTTCTGTACTGTCTTGGTGTATTTGTGCTTTGTGCTGCTCAATGTTGGTGTTTAAGCAGACTGTCAAGACAAATATCCTTCAGGACAATAAAGTTTCAAGTTTCAAGTTTATTGAAGGGATAGCCCCGTTGAGATGCAGCATCTCATTTTCGAGGGGGACCCGTAACACAAAGATCAGGTACAACGATACATAAAAAACAAAACAAAAGACAAAACAGATACAGGAGAATTACAAAAAGACATGAAGTACACAAGAACAGACAATAAACAGGTACATACATACAGACAGTACGTAAACATGAATCCATAGAGACAGCTTGCTCAGCCTCTCCCACCCACCCCACCCGAATACCACTTTGTTAGCTGTTAAGCAACAGAGGGACATAATTCAAATACATCAATGAGTATAGTAATGCGTAAGTATGACTGGTACCCCAGAGGCATACGTGAATACCGTAATTTCCGGACTATAAGCCGCACCTGCTAAATTTGGGGCAAAAATACTGATTTTTCCATGTATAAGCCGCTCTTGAATATAAGCCGCACCAGACAATAAGCTTCATGATAGAGAAGTAGTTTTCAACCTTTTTGATCCCAGGGCCCGCTATTTATTCAGCATTTGAGTTACAGGCCACCATTTGCCAACATTTTCACCCCACGGAACCCAAAACTAAACATTTCTTTGGTTTTGTCCACAATTCCAGGATGGATTTTCGCAAACAAAACAGGCAAAATATAGAGATCAAAATTACCATGACTTGTTAATTAATTGGTGCTAATTTAGATGGTGAATATCATAACTCTTGAGAGTGTAAAAATGAAACCAAATGGACCCGCAAGGGTCCATTTGGTTTCATTTTTACGCTCTCAAAGAGTTACATCTGGTTAACCAACTTTCCATTATTTAGTCTGGAGGGCCAACCTGGAACCCTCTCAGGGACCACCTGTAAAAATCCATAGATTGGCCGCACCATTGTATAAGCCGCAGGGTCCAAAGCATGTGGAAAAAAAAATAGCGGCTTATAGTCCGGAAATTACGGTAAGTAAATAAGTAATTAGATACGTGAGTAAACCTGGTACACCTGGTATCTGAGTTACCAGTTTACGTAGGTAAGTAAATAAGTAAGTAAATAATTAAATAGTAAGTAAGTAAGCCTGGTACCTCAGAGCCATACACAGGCTGTGCCTCTGCATGAGTAATTAAGTAAATTGATAAATACGTGAAAAGACCCGGTAAAGATTTCATTATTATATCATATAGGAGCTTTAATGTAAATTGCTCTCAGGAACAGCTCATTTGATTTTGGCCTCATTATGATGTCACGATCAATGCACTCTAGTTTGTATAATTCCTCCTCTCCTTCCTAAGAAAAAAATGTTTGGAAGGACAAACCAGTGAAGATTAATCGAGAGTAAAACATGAACGGACGTAATGAAAATAAAGAGCAGGGAGAGTATGAATGCATGATGAGTTCTCTAGTCGCGGTGCTATCCACTGCATTAACAAGACACGACAACCACAATCTCTATGATAATGACTTGAAGAAGAATCTCATGCATTTTTAAATAGGCTCCACTGTGAATTTAAAGCCAAATGTATCATATAAAGGTTGCAATTTCATGCACTCTGTAGCCTAAACAACCACTAAAGATATATATATTTTTTTCTGTTTGGGTGCAGTACCAGAAATGTCCACAAAAACAGCCCCCCGCCTCCTTCCCCCGCCACCTCATTATTATCCCCTGTCACATTAGAATATGCACCATTTTCAACATTCTGTATACCCTAGAGGTGCTGGTTGGACGCGATGAAAAGGTTCCCCCATTCTGTGTTCCCAAGAAATGGAGGTCTGAAGAAAACCACTAACATGGTGAAACATCTTGATGACATCATCAAGATGTATTTTCACCATGTTAATGGATTTCTTTAGACACTTCTTTTTTCTGAGACGGGTTCATTTGGTTGCATTTGTACGCTCTCAGAAAAAATGTTGGAAATGGGTGGTATTCCCCTTTAAAGGGTAGAGGCAAAGTTAAAGGGGAAGGGCTATTAAAATTGGTATTTTTAGTGACATCACTAAACAGGAGAAGCTGACACAGAAATCACAGACATCAGATATCTCAATATAGGTCTGTGTTTTTTTTTTGTTTTTTGTTTTTAACAACTATTGGGGTGTAAAAATAGGCTGAATGGTGAAAACAAAATCAAAGCCAAAATGTTGAAAAATATAAAATATAATGTTGAAAAAATATGTTGTTTTAGGGCAGGGATGTTAATGAAAATCGGTCATCGATTAATCGATTGATAGAAATGACAGTTAGTAGTTAATCGGTTTAATAGCTAGATGTTTTTTTCTGTGAATGTAATTCTGTCTGTGTGTGCGTGAGGCTGAGCAATACACAAACAACAATGGCCTGGTTCTTTATTATCAATGGTCAAATATTATATATTATATATATATGTTAATTGATTAAGGAATATAACATACCTTTTGTATTATCCCTGTATATCAGCAACATTATGTTACACATTCAGGGAAATTAAGATTGTTTGAAGTTTTATTAACAAAACACTGATTATCAACTAACCGATTTATTGATAAATAACCTTACCAAAACATATAATATCAATTAACTGCTATGAATTAATCGATAAATTCCATCCCTATTCCAGGGACCCTGGAATAGGAATTTGAGTTAGATTCTTCAACATTGTCAAGAATTCTCAAAAGTAGCATAGGCTTATCCAAGGTACTACAGTGCCACGGTACGAGCTTGTAGATCTGCTATAATAGATATTGGGTAAAGTGTCCTAAAAGCTAAGGTGATACAAATGCGTGTCACTGAAAATCTCCGGTTTAGAGAGGAGAGTGTGCGCAATGCATTGTGCACTCAAATGTACATTTCTTTGAAAGCAATTAGATCTTAAATAACACATAATCATTTTAAACCGTTAATAATGGATTTGGAAAGGAGTGAGGCCTAAAAGCAATGTATCATTAAATAAGTAACTAGAAGTAACTAGATAAGTAACTAGAAGTATGCAAAAGTCCAATGATATGACACCAATTAAAGTACAGTAAACTTTCTTCAGCTGCACGTCTCTAAGATTTCATTAAATGAGTTTAATTGTAGCGGTTTGTTGGGTTTCGCCAGGGGACAGAGATGTCACTGGATGCTGTCAGTTTTCTTTCCTTTGCCTCGATCCAAGTCTCATTAGGGTCCTATTAGCAGAAATCAAGTGGAACAAGTCATGTTCCACTTCCCCACACAACGCAACGTTGACGTCTCTCACCGCCAGGGGAGCAGTGTTGCCAACTCACAAAATCCAAAATGCACTAGTGGCACTCAGGGGCGGATATAACATGTCCCATTTGGGGGGAGGGGGGGGGCAAGAGAAAATGGTATGGGGGCGGCTTCATCGCCCGTGTCGCTTCGCGCCACGGGCGATGAAGCCGCACCCATACCATTTTCAGTTACAGGACTTTTATTAGGCAAGTATAAGCATCAATAATAACACCAGTTGTTGTTGAAGTTGCAACAGACACGCAGCACGCATCAAGCTAAAGGTCTGACTCAGAGAGTTTTTTGTTTTCAATGATGAAATGCTGTTGGTTTAGTGGTGATGCAGCTGTAGTTAGTTAGTAGCAGTAGTAGTGTTTCACATCATTTAAAATATAAGTACTTTAATTTGAAATATCATGGCGTCGTGTTTGGGGGGGGGGGGGGGGGGGGGGGGCACACTGGGTATTTAGGGGGGCATTGCCCCCCCATGCCCATGCCTAGATCCGCCCCTGGTGGCACTTTCAAAATGCACTAGAAGTGCATTTTGAAAGTTTGAGTTTAGTCTCTCAGACTAATTTAGGAGAAATAACTGGTAAAATGTTGGTCAAAATAGCAATTCTTCTACATTTTCTAAATGTGTATACATTCTTCAAATGGAATTACCTCCAATTACGGGTCTATTTGGTTTCATTTTACGCTCTCAAGAGTTATACAGATCTGTAGGGTCCATTTGGTTACCAATGGTAACCAAGGAAGGAAGGAGGACTATCTCATCGGGAGAAAATGGTGAAAAATGAGGGGTTTATTTCTCAACTCACCAGCAAAAAAGCACTAGATTTTCCACCAAGCGCTAGGGGTGTCTGGGTGTCAAGTTGGCAACACTGCAGGGGAAAGTACGCATGCATTTGTATTTAAATTCTTTAACACTATCGTGCTTCAAAGCGCACGCTTTGCTATAATTGACCTAGTTTTTGGCCATTTTCCAAACTTCCATGGGATTTTCTTTTCGTCTCAGGCTTTCAGCGACAAACTATTCACGGTTTTGGCTTTGATATGGAATTTAATGGCCTGTTTTGGATCGTGGTTGGAGTGGAATTCCCTTATCTCTCTGAGTTGAAATCAAACGGTTGTGATGAAATGGTAAATGCATTTGTGCAAGAGCATTTGGAATAAGGGCATCACAAGTTTGGGCTGAAGGGAATCACTTTCTCACTTCCCCCATCGAGCCTCACATGTTCAGTTTCTTGTACATTCTTCAAGTTAAAGGGGAAATCCACCCATTTTAAACAATGTATATGAATGACAAACAATGTCATTCATATACCTTAGAGTGTGGACATGGACATGATTAAAAAAATCCCCAATTCTGTGTTTCCTAGAAATGGAGGTCTGAAAAAAATCATTAACATGGTGAAACGCAACTTGAGGACGTCATCAAGTCGTGTTGATTTTTCTTTTAGGACCTTTTTTCTTAAGAGTGTACAAATGGAAGTGTAGAGGGTCCATTTGGTTCACATTTGTATACTCTCAGAAACATTTTGAAAATGGGTAGAATTTTAACGTTTATATTACATTCAATTCATGTACAATATTCCCATATTTCATCATTATAATACCCCTGTTAAAGGTAATAGAGGCAACTTTAGTGTGTACAAACACTGGGCCTCATGCGCCAATAAGTTCTTACATTTTCCTCTTAGATTTCTTCCTAAGAGAATTTCTAAGAGAAGTTCAGTCAGATTCATGAAGCGTTCTTAAGTAGCCATTTTGTTCGGAAAATTTGTTCTTATGGTGATGAATCCAAATCCTTGTAAGTTGAAGGGGTGTGCCAGTTCCTTCAAATTACCATAGGTAGACGCCCCACATATCCTAATTTGCATCCTAATTACCATAGGGAACCGCTCACCGATTCCCATATACAGTAAGGCATTGGGAATTCCCTCTCCTTCCTGTGTTTTACCCAGGTGGGTGTGGTTTTGCATGACTCCAGTCACACCTGTGTGTGATTGCAGCACTCAGAACACAGGACCTCACACAGAGAAATAAAGGCTAAAATGGCTGAAATTATTAATTAATGGTGGGGGGGGTTATGAGGTGGGCATGGTGGGGGGGGTTATGAGGTGGGCATGGTGGGGGGGGGGGTTATGAGTAGGGTATGGTGGGGTCATGGGGTTCTGGGGGGCATGGTGAGAAACAAAATATTTTTTGTTTTGAAGATTTATCAAATATCCGATCTCAAGAGTAATGGAATGTGCTGTGAGCTTGTAGATGAGCTATTTTCAAAATAGCTCATCTATTGGTAAAATAGCCTATTGACAGCCTGGAATGTCCTCATGGACCCCCCTTGAGGTCCCCACACCAGACTTTACACATATTGTAGAGGGCGCTGTTTTCCCTTTTCTTTTCAGATTGCATTTAAGAACATAAAAGGCACCCTAAGAGTCCTCCTCAGTGTGCGTACATTTTGTTCTTACCTACGAACAAATCACAACTAAGAAAACATTGAGGCATCCCAAAATGTTCTTAAAAACTTCTTAAGTGTGCCTAAGAACAAATTTCCTCTTAAGAACGTCTTAAGAACGGTTGGCGCATGAGGCCCACTGTTCGTAGGTGACTGGGTTTAAAAACAGAATCTAACTCGCCCCCATATTGGCTCATTATGAATCTGCTGGAGACTGCTGTGCTGTGATTGGCTAAAACGTTACATTAGCACCGCCTCCCTGAGCCTGATTTGTTGAAGACATCAAAGTTCTGGACCGTCTGCAGGACGCAGCAATTAAGTGTCTGCAGGGAAACAGCTGCAGCATCGCAGCAGAAGCAGCGTAGAGGGGGGAAAAGGAAATCTATTTAGATTTTTGCCTCTATTACGTTTAAAGCTTTCCAGTGTAGGGATGCAACTGACACATGGGACGTCATCCCGGACCTCAAAATTGAGGTCAAGTTACGATGAGAAGCATGAGGCCAGTCCGCTGCCTCCCCAGGTTAGTGGAGGTATACTGTAGAGCCCAGGAAAAAAGAGTGGGTTACAAAATTATTAGATTAAAATGTGAGTAAAAAATAAGCTTGACATCATGTTAACACTCTCCGTGCCAGCCCTTTTTCATATTTTTGGAGGTAGCCAGTGCCAGTTTTTTTCATCAAAAACTCATATTTCATATTTCGGTCCATGTTTCCCCACGGACAAGTTAGTTGGCGACACACACTTCCGGTTGCGGTTTGGTGGGTCTCTTGTTATTGTCTATCAATGGTGGATGCGGTCGCTGCTAGCTGCTGTTAGCATGGGGATCGAATTAAACCGGCGCCGGTAACTACGTCACGTACAGTAGCGTTAACGTCAGCGGCATCAGTTGTTACTGTAAATCATAATGATAACGGGAGACGTAGATCTATTTCAATGGCATGAAAACTGTTAAGAACAACCGAGAAAAAGTTTGAACCCAGTGCACTGAGCGACAGAGCGTGGTGCACTGGTCATTTACTACAGTCCAGGAGTCATCAACAACAACCAACCTGTGTTATAGGACAGCACCAGGCCACCTTGGGGCAACCAGGCATGCACCTTGGGGCAGACCATATCGAATCTTCTCGGGTGGAGGAAATAGCAAATGCAAAATGTCTGGCACTGGTCCTGTTGTAACCTTGTTAAATCCCTACATTCATAATAAACTCATCTAATAATTGGCGAATAAATCACGCAGATGGCTGTGTTCACGAAGCGACATGACAAGACAGGACAGGACAGGACAGGACAGGGCGGTCCCTGGGCGGCCCGCAGGGGTCCACAGCCCAGAAGCAGACTGTCACAGCTTTAGGTCATGGAAAGCCACGAACGAGTCTTAACTCTATGAGTGCCATTTTGCCAGTTCAGTTCAGGTGGATCTCCACGCCACCCATCACCACCCACCAGGCAAACCAGGCATACTTAATGAACTGGTAGGGTGGAATCATAAAAATGATTATCAAACAATGGTTTTCCAAACACTGTACACCTTTTGGGGAAAGAAAAAATCTTACTTTTCATGTAACATTAATACCTGATGATCATGTCTTAGGGTAGAAAAAAATTCATAGCACGCACTCCATCTTTAAGTAAAGAATCTGCATTGTTCTGTATAGGATTTTAGGAAAACTAAAGTCAGATCAAAGTAACTGTCTCGCTGCCCCGAGGCAGACGCTGATCAGACCCGGTGTTGATTCAGTCAATTAAAACCATGATGAACTCTGGGAGGACAGCATGCATGCCTTGAAGAAGTCAATGCTTGCTCCATCAACTCCAGACATTGCCTCATCCACTTCCATTGTTATACACTGCAGACTCCATTATTCCAAATTAAAATTGCATAACGTATTCCCAGTTGTCTCCTCCCCGCACTGTGACAAATGCAGTGCAATAGATGCAACTCTTTTCTTCACAGCCTCTTCGCCCCTTTGCCCTCGGGTACAAAGACATTGGATTGGATTAAGATATTTGAGACATTTGTCTGACCTTCATGAATATGTGACCGCTTGTAACTGAGGTTGAATCATTAGGGAAAGACTGGCCGTCATGCAAAATGAGCAGACTCTTCACATACAGCATGTCTGAAATAAATATCTGAGCTGAATTCGACATGTAAACATTAAATAAATATAGAGGTGTAATGTTAGAGACTACAGAAGTGAACCTTTCAAGCTTGTTTCAAGAGACACGTTACCATTGTAGACTATCCGATTCTAAAAATGTCTTTGAAATACTAACCTAAGTGTATTGAAAAACTTCAAATTATTGTGTAACACCATCAAAGTTTTGACATTTTTTGATACTGTACATACTGTACAGAACCCCTATTGGTGCCGTCAACTAGGGTAAAACTACACTAGGGGTTCCCGTCTACTATGGGTTAAAACAAAACAAAACAAAACAAAACACAACAAGACGGCAATAACAGAAATAGTACAAAATTGCATCTAAAAGACTGGTGACTGAAAACAAGGTATAAGGTTTATCTATAAGTAAGTAGCAGCGTTTTTATAATATGCTGCTACTTACATATAAAGTACTAGTGATAGGGACTGTTTTAGTGGCCAAACAACTTTGCCACCCGTCCAAGTTTTTACTTAAAGATGGAGTGCCGTGAATTTTTTCTACCCTAAAACATGATCATCAGGTATTAATGTTATATGAAAAGTAAGATTTTTTCCCCAAAAAGTGTACAGTGTTTGTTAAACTGTCATTTTTATGATTCCACCCTACCAGTTCATTAAGTATGCCTGGTTTGCCTGGTGGGTGGTGATGGGTGGAGATCCACCTGAACTGAAGCCACACCCACAGCTTTAGTTGCATGATAAAGGGGGAGGAGTTAGGGGAGGGGCTGAGCACATGATGTCACTATATCGAAGTTTTTTTCATTGGCACGTTTGACTGGAAAGGTTCAGCCCCCAGGAAGAAACCCTAAATACAAAGGGAAGACATCATTGCACATAAAAACACACCAAGGGGTCTATTTACATACTGCCACCTCTTAAACATGTACAAAATTGGAAAAAAATACAAAAATCACGCCACCCCCACTTTAAGACTTAAGACCTGTTACTTCAGAATCAAAAGACCTGTTACTTCAGAAACAAAATAGGGCCCTTGGCGAGGGTGCACTTTGCAAATATTCACCCAAAAGGGCCAAAAGGGAGTTAATGAGATCAGTGCAGATTTGCAAAAGAACCGTTTTCAATCTTGAGATTTGTTTTGGTTTTAAGCCCTGAGTACACTCCACCTGGAGAGGTATTTCTTGAAAAAACAAGGAGAGAGACAGCTTGATAGGGTTTGTCTGCCCCTTGTCCGATGTGGTTGACTGAACACCATATTTTATTTTCCTTTCATGTTGTTTTCCATTTAAGAGGGGGTGCCGTGATTTTTTGTAATTTTTCCAATTTTGTACATGTATGTTTAAGAGGTGACAATATGAAAATAGACGCCTTGGTGTGTTTTTTATGTGCAATGATGTCTTCCCTTTGTATTTAGGGTTTCTTCCTGGGGGCTGAACCTTTCCAGTTAAACATGCCAATGAAAAAAACTTCAATATAGTGACATCACATGCTCAGCCCCTCCCCTAACCCCTCCCCCTTTATCATGCAACTAAAGCTGTGGGCGTGGCTTCAGTTCAGATGGATCTCCACCCATCACCACCCACCAGGCAAACCAGGCATACTTAATGAACTGGTAGGGTGGAATCATAAAAATTACAGTTTAACAAACACTGTACACTTTTGGGGGAAAAATCTTACTTTTCATATAACATTAATACCTGATGATCATGTTTTAGGGTAGAAAAAAAATCATGGCACTCCATCTTTAATCAGCATACTCATAGATAATGTGCAGTGTCACTGAGCAGTAGGGGTGGAGAGGGAGGGATTTTCTGCTCCTGTTATTGTCTTGACCTCTTTCTCTTTCCGTTCCCCTCACGGCGTCCTAACAGGTGCATAGTCCAGATACACCAACGCCACACATCTGCTCTGTACAAGAGTAATGGATTTTACTCCTGTACCGAGCAGATAGCAGTGTACGGGCTTATCTTTTTTCTTTTCACTATTGTTTCCATAGAAGACATTGACAAATGAGAAGAAATACACTATACTTAATGTCCTTCCCTTTATTTGAATGAGACACACTGGTTTACTGTTATGTATCTATGTTTATTATTCATGTTGCACTGTATATGTTTTACTTTTTTATTTTTATTGTACTATTCTTGATGCACCTTGCTTACCTTCTGCCTTAATTGTTTCTTCTGTATGCCACTTTCTTTCTCTCTCTTTTTATCTTTTTCTTTTTTGTTTATTTATTTACTTGTATGTAACTTTAACTACTGTGGTGCCTCTGAGCGACTGACTTTTCCCTGAGGGATGATACATTTATCTATGTATTTAGTGCATGAGGATCATATGACTAAAACTAAGACTAAATACAGACGATTTTATAATCTACCGGTATCTATAGATCCACCTGCATCTCCGTATGTGTGTCTGTGTGGAGAAACAGCAAAAACATGGTTCAACATTTTACTATCGGTCGCGACTGTTTCACTATCGGTCGGAGCAAAGGCTCTGTACTTCTGCATCCAATATAAGTAATGTCAGCCTACTGGTCCAGTGAGTCCACAGCGGTTTGTATTTGTATTTAGAGGGCGAAGGCTGAATAATGCTGTATAATGTATTTGGCACCTCATAAGTGTAAAGCAATTTTAGCCAAGACTTTTAACCTGCTGCTACTGCAGTGATTTTTCTCCAGTGTTCAAGGCGTTTCAGAGTGTGTGTGTGTGTGTGTGTGTGTGTGTGTGTGTGTGTGTGTGTGCGTGCGTGCGTGCGTGCGTGCGTGCGTGTGTGTGTGTGTGTGTGGACACACCCCCGTGTGTGGGCACAACCCTATGAATTCACGCACAGCTTCTGGCAGCACTTGCAGTAGTGCTGTCCACCCACAACCACAGTGCTTTTGCAATATGTCTAAGTGAGTACTTGGAAGTATACACAGAAGCCTGCTTTTTGCTATTCAGCCATATTTTAGAGTAGTCAACAATACGGTTTTGTTGCCTACTTTTTATTTGTCAGGTTAGTGTCCTAAAAAGTCAAGGTTATAGTATACTTTTGTTTATGATTGCTCCATGTATCATTTTGATGGTTAAAACCCCATAAAATTCATGTGAAGTTATTTTAAGTACTGGTTTTCGCCCCAATTTGTTGCATCTCCCTTTTTTCCCCTGGAGAGGGAAACATAATAACAAACTTTCATAGCAAAACGGACAATAGGATGATATATACAGTAATGCTGCTGGCCATGTACTCTGGCCAACATCATCTCGGCTAAGTGGATTTCTGGCATTTGACATTCTTCGCAGTATGATTATAGGCTGCTTGTCTAGGCCAAATGTCACATTTGAGAAATGATTAACATTTGGGGAGATATAGTCCTACCATTCAAAGTGTTAATTAAGGTGTAATTAGGGGTTTCGGGCAGTGGTTTTCAACTTTTTTGACACCAGGGACCACCATTTATTCAGCATTTGAGCCACGGACCACCATTTGAGGACATTTTAGACCCACACAGACCCCAAAACTAAAGATTTCTTTTGCTTTTGTCCACAATTCCAGGCTGGATTTGGGAAACCAAACAGTCAAACATACAGATCAAAATGACATTCTCTTTGGCTAATTCACATGATGAATATTTTAACTCTTGAGAGTGTAAAAATGAAACCAAATGGACCGGCAAGGGTCCATTTGGTTTCATTTTTACACTCAGACCTCCATTTCTAGGAAACACAGAATGGGGGAACTTTTTTTTACCATGTCCACACAACATCTCTAAGCTGTATTAAATGACATAGTAAAATATTGAAAATGAGTGGAATTCCCCTTTAAGACACGTGCATGCACACTTGCATTTGCGTGCACCTGCGCAACACACACAGACACGCTATTAAAACAAGTATAATATTGAGAAAGATTGTTTACAATGCCTAATTGTATCCATAAAAGTAAATGACAAGACAAAAAACATAGGCCTACTTTTGCCCCAAAAATATTTTAGATGTGAGAAGTGGGGGGACGCCGCGTCCCCCCACGTACCCCCTCCACTACAACCCTGGTCATTCCCAGTGTTGGGACATGTGCAAGGTCTTTTGTCGGTGTCCCTATTGGACCATGCTTGTATGACTGTATTACATACTGTATGCATTATATTGTCTAATAAACATGATCAATCAATCAATCACTACGTAACTTAATATATTACATAATATATTACCAAAATGCAGTAACATGTAATATAAATATATTACTTAACAAAAACAATCTAATATATTGTACTTTTCTTTCTGCATTACTGCATTACTTTCTGTCAAACTTTCGTTGAAAATGTTCTTGTGAAATTATCTTTACAACTGCAGAAGTTAAATAATTACTTATTCTCTATCATTTGTCATCAAATTATTCATTCAGGAGTGATTTCATATGGATTTATCCAGATAGCTAAGTGCACTTGCTTTATTGTAGGTATGCCGCTGGCCTACGCAATATTTGATTAATTATGACACTATATATTTAATTATATATTTTGTGTAAAAAAAAAAAAAGGTTTTTTCAAAGTAATATGTAATAGGCTAGTAATATTAATATATTACACTTGCTCAGACAGTAATATTGTAATATAATATATTGCTTTAAAATGAAGATAGTAATTAATAAGTAATATATTAACATGGTAAAGTAATATTCCCAACACTGATCATTCCTTCACAGAACTCCAACATATCGTGGTTGACTGTCACCGTGAGCATAATTCACTCACCTGTCTGTTTGCCATTCTCTAAATGAACAACGCATGCATGCGTGTGCACTTTGAAAGGCACACCGAGGGCGATATGTTTGCATGACCTTGAAAACGACTCCTCTGCTCCAGGGGCGGATCTAGGCATGGGTATGGGGGGGCAATGCCCCCCTAAATACCCAAGTCTGCCCCACCAAACACGATGGCATGCAAAACAACACTAAGATATTTTAAATTGAAGTGCTTACCTATTTAAAATGATTTGAAACACTACTACTGCTTCTAACTACAGCTGTGGCACCACTAAACCAACAGCATTTCATCATTGAAAACAGAAAACTCTCTGAGTCAGACATTTAGCTTTGTGCATGCTGCGTGTCTGTTGCAACTTCAACAACAACTGATGTTATTATTGATGCTTAATTGCCCAATAGAAATCCAGCAACCGAAAACGGTATGGGTGCGAATTAAGTAACCGAAAATGGTAGGGGGCGGCGATGAAGCCACCCCCCTATCATTTTCTCCTGCCCCCCAATTGGGAAATGTTAGATCCGCCCCGCTCTGCTCTGTCTCTAAGTGATAATGTCTGGCCTGTCTGGCTATAATGGATTTCATAATGTGCCCTTGACACACGTACCAGAGACATTGGACAATGAACGCGCACACACACAAACGCATACAGTATGTCCACATGTGTGCACACATCATTTCATTATGTTGAGACCTGGTTGTCTCCACCAGGCCGAAGGCATGGTGGAGAATATGTTTTCCCCTCCGTCCGTGTGTGTGTCCGTGTGTCCGTCCGTCTGTTAACAAGTAATCTCCGGCGCCGTTTACCCGATCGCTGCCGAAATTTACACACACATTCCCTGGATGCCAACCATGAACCTCTGCTCCAAAGTTTTGGCCAGGGCCTATTATAGCGCCACCAAGAGGCCGACTTTTGCAATTTTTTGGCAAAAATCTGTGTGTGTCCGTCTGTTACCAGCTAATCTCCCAAACCGTAAACGCGATTGATGCCACAATTTGCACACACATTCCCTGGAATCCAACCATGAACCTCTGCTCCAAAGTTTTGGCCAGGGCCTATTATAGCGCCACCAGGAGGCCGACTTTTGCAATTTTTTGGCAAAAATCTGTGTGTGTGTGTCCGTCTGTTACCAGCTAATCTCCCAAACCGTAAACGTGATTGATGCCACAATTTGCACACACATTCCCTGGATGCCAACCATGAACCTCTGCTCCAAAGTTTTGGCCAGGGCCTATTATAGCGCCACCAGGAGGCCGACTTTTGCATTTTTTTGGCAAAAATCTGTGTGTGTCCGTCTGTTACCAGCTAATCTCCCAAACCGTAAACGTGATTGATGCCACAATTTGCACACACATTCCCTGGATGACAACCATGAACCTCTGCTCCAAATTTTTGGCCAGGGCCTATTATAGCGCCACCAGGAGGCCGACTTTTGCAATTTTTTGGCAAAAATCTGTGTGTGTGTCCGTCTGTTACCAGCTAATCTCCCAAACCGTAAACGCGATTGATGCCACAATTTGCACACACACTCCCTGGATGCCAACGATGAACCTCTGCTCCAAAGTCTCCAGAAGGGCCTATTATAGTGCCACCAGGAGGCAGATTCTTGCAATTATTTGGCAAAAATCTGTGTGTGTGTGTGTGTGTGTGTGTGTGTGTGTGTGTGTGTGTGTGTGTGTGTGTGTGTGTGTGTGTGTGTGTGTGTGTGTGTCCGTCTGTTACCAGCTAATCTCCCAAACCGTTAACCTGATCTAAGCCACAATTTGCACACACACACTCCCTGGATGCCAACCATGAATCTCTGTCCCTAACGGACTGTTAGAGCGCCACCAGGAGGACGATTTTACAAAGATTTTGAACACAGCAGGCAATTTACATAAAATCTTTAATGCGCTATAATACTAGCCTGAAAAAAATATTCCACTCCTTTCAAAATGGGGTGTTATAGCGCCACCAACAGGTGGGCATTTGCAAAACACATTTTTTGCACAAAATGCCTCAAATCATCAAAATGCTAAAGACAACAATAAATGGCACCTTTTTAACATTGGCTTATTATAGTGCCACCAGGAGGCCACAATCTGACCTGGCCTGGTGGAGACCTGTGCCCAGAAGGGCACTTTTCTAGTTTTCTTCTATAACATAATACAAAAAGTGAAACTTTCATGTATTCTCAATCAATTAAGTGAAGTATTTACAAACTTTTAGTGTTTTAATCCTAATGATTATGGTGTAGCCTACAGCTCATGAAAACCCCAAAATCCTATCTCAATGAACTAGCACATTTTTTACGAAACCACAAAAAAAAAAAATGTTTTAAACAAGAAATGTCGACTATCTGACAAGTATATTAATGTATGCAGATAATACTTGGTCTGGGCTACTTTTGAACACATTATTGCATCAGTGGGGTGTGGCACGGAGGTGATCAACCTGTGGTACTGTTATGGTGTTATGGAAGCCCAGTTGCTTTGATAACAGCCATAAATGAATTTGTATTGTGTCTCACACCTTCCTCTTGACAATACAACCCAGATTCTCTGCGGGGTTAAAGTCAGGACAGTTGGCTGGTCAGGTAACGAAAGTAATACCATGGTCAGGACAGCAGTTACTAGTAGTTTTGTATCTGTGGGCAGTTGCCAAATGGAGCTGGAAATCTCCATGAAGCTTATCAACATACTGAAGCACAATGCACTCTAAAAAGCTGGCTGTGTTGATCTTGATGTGAGGGAAGGTGTACTGTACGCCACCAAGTGGACACCCAGCTCTGCCATGAGCAGAGAGAGCAGCACGATCCTGTCCTGCTGGACCTCATGGTCCTACAGAGGCAGGAGACATTAGAAAACATTACCACTGTCCTCCTGGACCCGCAGGGTTTGTCCGTCCACACGCCTGTTATGTAGCATGGTGGTGATCACGTTTACAGGCACCCGCACACGTCTGTCCATGCACGTGTAGTATTACGCGGAAGCGGGGATCGAACCCGGGACTCCCACTCGCCAGTCCAACGCACAACAAGTCGCGCCAATAAGGCTGAGCGGGGGGGGGGGCTGATTGGCGCGGTTGTTGTCGCTGGCTCATGGCTGGGTGCTACATTCACCCCCTTGATCTTTTGGAGCGCGTCCTCGCGCTTCACACTTCACACCACGGACCCCCGTACGTGATGTCCCTCATGTGGACCCGCAAGGACGTATACGGGTATATTGGGGATAACACCCGCACTCCAAATCCTGCCGACTACGCCAGATTGTAGTATTACGTGGAAGCGGGGATCGAACCCGGGACTCCCACTCGCCAGTCCAACGCACAACAAGTCGCGCCAATAAGGCTGAGCCCGATTGGCGGGGTTGTTGTCGCTGGCTCATGGCTGGGTGCTACACACGCTTCTGTTACGTCACCCTGTGGGTGACTAACAGGCGTGTGGACGGACAAACGTGTGCTCAGACAGACGTGTGAACGGACAGACGGGTTACCGCCATGCTGTTACGTCACCCTGACAAACGTATGCTCAGTCAGATGTGTGACCACCATGCTCACACATCTGCAGATGTGCAGATGTGTGACCACCATGCTGTTATCCTGTTACAGGCGCGTGCACGGCCCTGTCCGTCCACACGTCCGTCCGTGGTGGTGATTACGTTTACAGGCACCCGCACACGTCCGTCCGTGCACTTGTGGGAGATACTGGTTCCTTTTTTGGCCATATCTGAGCAACATGGGAGAGACAGCTCTACTTTATACCTGCTTGTCTTTATAGCTAGTGGACTATTGACAAATAAAAAGGGACAAATAAAAAAATGTGAACCTAATTATGATGCTGCCGGCTGTCCTTTCGACGCTGAGCTGTAGACGTCATCAAGATAGACATTTTACTGGCAATTTATGAACGGCAAGGCGTCACGGCCGGGTCGCATTCCAAGTGAAATGTATGAAGAAATTGTGGCAAAAAATGAATCGAAAATGTCACGGTCAACCGAAAACAGAGGTTCTGCTGAAAGTAGATGGGGACGACTCATGGCGTCATGGCGAATCAGGTGGACACAGGCCAGGTGTGAGGGTTCTGCTTAAAGCAGCCGATTGGACTTCTCCTGCGTGGATGCGGTGATGATGTCTTTTCACGCTAATGAGGTGCATGAAGCTCCTCCTACACCATTTGCAGGCAAATGGTCTCTCTCCTGTGTGGAACCGTTGGTGTTTCTGTAGACCATCTAACCGAGTGAATCTCTTATCACATGTTTGGCAGGTGAAGGGTCTCTCTCCTGTGTGGGTCCGTTGGTGTGACCGTAGACTAGCTAATTCAGTGAATCTCTTATCACATGTTTGGCAGTGGAAGGGTCTCTCTCCTGTGTGGGTCCGTTGGTGTGACCGTAGATTACCTAATTCAGTGAATCTCTTATCACATGTTTGGCAGTGGAAGGGTCTCTCTCCTGTGTGGGTCCGTTGGTGTTTCCGTAGATCAGCTAACAGAGTGAATCTCTTATCACATGTTTGGCAGTGGAAGGGTCTCTCTCCTGTGTGGAACCGTTGGTGACGCTTTAGGTTACTTCTACAACTGAAACCCTTTCCACACCATCCACAGGAGATCAAAGGCTTTTCTCCGTTGACTTCAGTGCCTGCTTGTTTCTGGACGTTTACGGACTTGACAGCTGGTGGACAGACAGCTGGGGAGATCATTTGACCTGGAAATAGGATACTATTATGGTATTTTGACAGCAAACACAGTGGGAATCTGCTCTCTAACCATTGAGAGTGATGACGTCACGATGAATCATGCCTAATATGGGTAACATCGTGTATAACAAGTTATGCTGGCATCTAACACCCCATAGTACCCCATGTTTTTCTGTATTTTCTTTTTGAAAAATCAGTCATGGCATCATGGCAGCCACATCCATGGACTTTTAGTGTTGGTTTACAACACTTTAGAAAGAGTAACAATCATGCATATGGACTTGTTAGTAGTTTGTTAGTTTATGGCATTTAAACGGTAATGTTTGTTTGAGGCGCCCCTCACTTCACGCAAGTGTGAACATTTTTTGTAGAGTACAATTTTCCTGTACAAAAGAACGGCAAGCACAGGCATAGTATGTATAGGGAGTTTCATCATCATCTGATCAAAGGAATCTAGGAAAAATACATATATGAGCCAACCCTGATGCAAACCAGCATTAAGCGACGAGAGGTAGCAGGTTACCAGGGATTGGCGGGCGAGTCTTCTGCCCTTTCACAGGGTTAAAATCATTGTATTAAAACCGTAACACTATTAAATTCACAAACGTAACTTTGCTTTGCATCCATCAGCAGCCACACTATATTGTTTTCACTCGCCAAAACGATAAAGGTCTCTTTGCAAGGGGCCAGGAGCCACACATTCACGTAACAGTCAAATGAGCGTCTAAAGGGTTCTCTGCCACCCACTAGGGGGCAGTGTATTTTTAGCTAGTGTGGTATCTGTACCAAGTGGACCCGCTCCCTTTGTGTCTGTCGCCATGATGAGGAAAGAAGGCAGGAGAGGTTTCTCTGTTGCTCAGTCGGACTCTTTTATTGAACAAAAAGCTTTGAGTATGAGCATGACAGTATAGGCCCAGGGCAGAAGGCCCCACACTCTAAATGAAGGTGTCACCATGCACAAGATGCTAGCAGTCTCCCACAAAAAGAAAAAGTGTGTCTCCTCTCTAAGTTACAACAGGGTATATTCATGTTAGAATAGAGGCAGGCAAACATCTTAGCCAATCAATGACAAGTATTTTCTGAGTGACAGGCAAGCTGTCAGTATACTTAGCTCCAGATAGTTATAAACAAACATTTAGAATGACGTCAGGAGAGGTAGAGGTGTCAACTCAGCTGTTGGGGATGCCCTGTGGAACCCTGTGGTGAATAGTGTCCTGTTCTTTTAGGCCAAATATAGCAGGCACTTGTGGTTGGCATAATGGTCAACTTCAGATTAAGCACATTAGGGAACTACTGATTAATATGGAGATATGTTCAGATATGACCGTTCACTCCCCCCTTGAGGGACGTACACACGTCCCTCACACAAAATATCATATCTGAACATATATTTTCTCAAACATGTTGCTACTTTTCCCCCAATGAAATGATCAAATCACATCTGAATGTGCCATAGCTTGGTTTTTGATCCTCCCTGGACAGTAGGACACCTGTTAGCAAACTAAATTGACTCTTGTTCACCAGTAGATATATTTGATGTAAACCAAAATGACCACAACAACAGAAATAATATATAGCACATATTACGGTACATGTACAATGTACATGAAAACAAAACAAAACAACAAAAAACATTTCATACAATATTTCTTTCCAGATGAGCAGCGATTTTTTTTTTGTTTGTTCGCAATTGTTCAGATATCCACGTGCTAGGAATTCAGTGATTCCTTTTTCCGCCTACAGAATAATACGCAGTTGAATCCTCCTTGGTTCTCAGAGCTCTGCAAGCTCACAGAACTGATGATGAGAAACGTAGATGTCCAGAACGTTGCTCGGGGGCACATAGCACTTCACCATATGCCTTGTATAGGCACCAGCGAACTCACAGTAGATGGAACAGATCTTTGAGCAATCTCAAGGCTCTTAGGATGCAGCTGTATGTCACAGCTCAGCCATGTCGCAATGCAACAGTATTCACTGAAAGGGAATCTCCTTTCATCACAGCAGGAATGTTGAATCCTCCCACTATGACACAGATGACAACATGTTGGTAGTTGACAAGGCTTGGGCTCATGGAATCCATGGCGGAGCCCAACAGCCTGTAACCATGGTGGTGACTGGCAGTAGTGTTGAACTGCAGGGTCGTGGTTGGTCTGACACGTCACCTCCGAACTCCATGATAGCTGTGGAGTTCACCTGTTGCGTTGATCTCCGACAGTAGCTGAGAAGCTGATGAGAAGCCCTGTTGTTGGTCTGGTTGCAGTGTCCGCTGGCACCAGGTGCACCCCCCTGGACTCCTTGGGTGAACTCTCTCCATGGTAGTACCAGGTGCACCCCCCTGGACTCTTCGGGTGACCGCTCTCCATGGGGTGACATTTGGTGTCTCTGTTGTCACCCTCTGGAACCTGGAACACTGCTCTCTCTCTCTGTAGTTGTAGCATGGGTGGAATCGCCTTTCGCTCCTCATCTATGGAAAGAAAATTGTAGGCTCCCTACAGAAACTAATCTAAAAACTAAAAACTATCCACAGTCGTCTGATTGTTTTTATTAATCGCTCTTGTTTTGGCATGGCAAAGAATGTTTAAACAGCCACGATTTTTAAAAATTATGAGACTATTAAGAATTATGAATACATAAAAACAGTAATGTTAGGACTATTGACTGGCGTCAAGTCAGCAAGCTCATTGTTGATAAGACAGGATTGGTGATTGAGCACTTAAACTTTAACCCTAAAGATTCAACTGTGTTTCTAGACTTCCTCAGTCAAAACTTTCTGGAAAATGAGGGTCAATTTAAATACTCCAGAATGCTTTTAACTAACAGTACTCTGTGCTTAGACCAGAGGTTTGCGAATCCTCATAGTCACTGTATTCAAGGAATCTATATTTAACCGCCGCAAAATACTTTCCCCCACATACAGGCACATTGACTGAAGCTATTTTTGTTTAAATTCACACCAAACCCTATTGACTGACTTGGAAAGGGTGAGCCCCAAACCATATGCCCACTGTAAATAGCATCCCCCAATATGTGATGCCTACAGCTGACAGTAGGTCAGAAGTTAGTACAGGACAAGACAAGACAGAAGGTCCTGTTGTCATAAACTGAACAAGGTATTGGGTTTAGAGGGAAATGGTCCCTACTAAGAATATTGTACTGAAAAGTAACCCCCCTTGTAACTATTATGACATACAGACAGTTATTCATTCATTCATACTCTCACACTCTCCTTAAGGCATGTGTATCCTCTCATTGAAAACCCCATGGCATTTCCTACCCCCCGTCTTCAAGCTTCATATAGCAGGGCAAGCAACAATGCTTCTTCTGACACACAAAGTGTACCAAACTATTATCCACCACAAAAATAAAAAAGGTCAATAGTAGCGCTGGTCTACCATTGCTAAGCCTTTTTTCAATGAGCCGATTCCATGCCACAGGATACATTCAGACATGTGGATGGTCATATGCTTCCCTCTCACACATACACACAATAGGACAGGATAGTTTAAGGCACTGAACGTTTCTTTTAGTTTGCAATCAATCCACAATTTGTGTATGCTCGAATTGCACAAATAGTGAATAAGCCACACCACCTTAATATTTTGTGTCATCTACAACCAAGCATCCCACAGACAACCATCCATCCACTCACATACACAACTGACATTCATTTACACAAACACAAGCACTCAACAGTCACTTGTCACTATGACTTTCCCCTCTCAGAAAAAAAAGAAAAAAAAAAAAGAAAACATGCATGCACGCAAGTGCACAGACGAAACGGGCACACACAGAAATAGCAAAAAAAAAAAAGAGACAAGGACAAGTATTAGGCCTATATATGCCAATGTTTAGCATCGTTTTACAGAGTTGCAACCACCCAAACATTTTAAAAATAGCACCCACTCCACAACGGACCAGCCGATTAGGAATGAAAAATCCAATTGTGCACATTAGATTTCAGCTGCTATATCAAGTGATGGGAATAATCGGACCCTTCCAACAATGCTCTACACAGGCATAAAAACATGGACAATAAGACAAGACAAGACGAGACGAGACAAAACAAGACGCAGACAAAAGTATAGAGCGCGCACAGACATTCACTTCATGTGGATTCATGCAACATCCTACATGGTAACTTACATTCACTTTGCAGATTCACTTTACAAATTTACTTCGATTCACTTACACAATCTGCAGGAACGACATTCACTTCATACGTAAGAATATTTTATATTCTTTATATGGTAACATATTTACAGACATTCACTTCCGAGCGCGCGACGCTACGGGAAACCACGTTCACCTCATGGGAGCTACCCATGGAAACTTGACATTCACCTCGGTTAAACCGGAAACTGAAGAAAAGCGCGCAAAACACAAGGAAAAAGACGCACAACTTACTGGCAGAGAAGCCACTAAAAGGATAAAAAGATGTGAGAGGAAAGAAAGCGAAACAAGACAACCCGCATGCACAAACAAAGACAAACATACTAACAAACAAAACACCAACAAGAACCCCCCACAGAAACGAAAGAAACTCACCTCACCCCATCATGGAGACAACACAGAGAGCCACCACGCCATCGCCCAAAATATTAGACTGAAAAACCCCCAAGATCCCCTTAAAATGTTCTTATCGAGTGGCAAGGGAGAAATTCCCCTCCCAACAGGCCAGGGTTTCGGCATCAAAAATGTGGTATCTGTACCAAGTGGACCCGCTCCCTTTGTGTCTGTTGCCATGATGAGGAAAGAAGGCAGGAGAGGTTTCTCTGTTGCTCAGTCGGACTCTTTTATTGAACAAGAAGCTTTGAGTATGAGCATGACAGTATAGGCCCAGGGCAGAAGGCCCCACACTCTAAATGAAGGTGTCACCATGCACAAGATGCTAGCAGTCTCCCACAAAAAGAAAAAGTGTGTCTCCTCTCTAAGTTACAACAGGGTATATTCATGTTAGAATAGAGGCAGGCAAACATCTTAGCCAATCAATGACAAGTATTTTCTGAGTGACAGGCAAGCTGTCAGTATACTTAGCTCCAGATAGTTATAAACAAACATTTAGGATGATGTCAGGAGAGGTAGAGGTGTCAACTCAGCTGTTGGGGATGCCCTGTGGAACCCTGTGGTGAATAGTGTCCTGTTCTTTTAGGCCAAATATAGCAGGCACTTGTGGTTGGCATAATGGTCAACTTCAGATTAAGCACATTAGGGAACTACTGATTAATATGGAGATATGTTCAGATATGACCGTTCACTAGTGTTGCATTTGCTTGATTTCAGAGTCACATCAGCCATTGCTGTTTGTTATGTCACATTCTGAATTGCAAGTTACTTTGTTGTCTCGATCCGTATGGTGGAGAGTATGTTTTTCCCTCTGTCCGTCAGTCCGTCCGTCCGTGTGTCCGTCCGTTCTTCCGTGCACGGTCCAGGCCGCACCCGATTGGGCGGCTAAAATAGGCCATTCATTGAAGGTTTTCACATTGGCCTATTATAGTGGCACCAGGAGGCCACAACCTGATCTGGCCTGGTGGAGACCTGTGCCACGAAGGGCACTGATCTAGTTGTTCCTATTTTGGGCAAGCATGGAGCTCTGCAGTTACGACAGGGCGCCTGATTCCAGAAGTGAATTCCCTCGTTCATTTTACTCATTGACTTTTCAAAAACGATTTAAAATTACCCAAGGTGCATGGGAACGCATAAATTACAAAAGGTAAGCGTGTCAGAAAAAAAAAAAACTTTCTGATTGCATTGAACGTTAAACTCACCAACATTGCAGCTGCACGATTTTTAGTTGGTGTTGGGATGGGATTGAGGGGGAATCTCCGCATAAACTTTCCGCCTGCCCCCCCCCCAATTGTGAAATTTTATACCCGGGCCTGACAAAAGCCGACAACGAGAGACAGAGAAAAAAAAAAAAAAAAAAACATCTAAAAGTTTGAGCGCATGCTGGAGCTCGAGATTTGACAAGAAAGCAGTGACATGTTCACAAACGGCTCCTCTCATCACGTCGGTGGTGAACTTTAGGTGTTTGTGCCGTGGTTCCAAAAAATAAGCAAATAAGCGATCATAGCCGCGTTCTTTGAGACAGACTGTGGGGGGAAGGAGGAGGAGGAGGAGGACGACGATGCAGCACAGGTCGTGCACAGCACAGACATGTCCTCCTCGGTACAGCGATAGTAGGCTAATAGCCTACCCGAAATAAGCAATTCTCTTCACTTGAAAACAGTAACGTTATAACGTTTTGAACAAGAAATGACAAAGAATACAGCGATGCATTCATATCCTGCGATAAGCGCTCCGTCTGGGTTATCATTGGCTTGTCCTCTGGTGTTCTCCACTGGGGCTTTTGTGAGATCCAAGTGCACGGTCGGACTTTTTACTGACAGTTAAATCTGACAGCACTTCAACAATAGGCTCTCTCTGTTCATTTGTTTGTTGTCAGACATTAACCACCCCAACCCCGCAAGTGGAATGATAAAAAAAAAAACGAGAACGAAAAAAAAAAAAAAAAAAAAAACATTCGACTGGGAGGTTGTCAGTCGACAGCGCCCCCTACCGACTGACTAGTCGACTAGTCGACTAGTTGGGGTCAGGCCTAGTGTGTTCACATGAGACTGAGTAGACCATAAAATGACCAAAAGTTTTTTTTTTTTAAGTGGAATACCCCTTTAAGCCCACTCTGCTTGCTGGGCCTTTTGATTTAGTAAAGCGCCTGGGCCCTGAAAGGGTCGATCTGGCACTGAGTGCAACCTGACAGCTCATTGCTTTAATCTACCATTCATGTACAGCAGGGGTGGCCAACCCGCGGCTCGCGAGCCGCATGCGGCTCTTCAGATGGTTACATGTGGCTCTTAAGGGGCTTCCACATGAAACCATCAAAAACCTTTTTTTTTTTTTTTACCAAGCCCCACCATTTATTCAGAATTTGAGCCATGGACTACCATTTGATGACATTTTAGCTCCACAGACCCCAAAGCTAAATATTTTGTTTACTTTTGTCAACAATTCCGGGCTGGATTTCAGAGAAAACAAAACAGTCCAACATACAGATCAAAATGACCATTAATCTTCTACATTCTCTAGTTGTGTAGACTTGGGGCTAATTCACATGATGAATATTTTAACTCTTGAGAGCGTAAACATGAAACCAAATGGACCCGCAAGGGTCCATTTGGTTTCATGTTTACGCTCTCAAAGAGTTACATCTGGCTAACCAACTTTCCATCATTTAGCCTGGGGACCACCTGGAATCCTCTTTGATGTGGCTCTTTGCAGTAACACAATGAAAAACGTGGCTCTTAGTCTGTGACCGGTTGGCCACCCCTGATGTACAGTATGTCACAAGCATTCGAGGACTGATTTCACCCGTGTGAGGAAAACAACAGTCTCAAAGGATGCTCTCCTGTGGTGTCCAATTGCCTATAGGGTTGTTTTCTGTGATATACAGCAGGGGGTGAAATAATGGGTGTCTATCCTTCTCCACTCTCTCTCTCTCTCTCTCTCTCTCTCTCTCTCTCTCTCTCTCTCTCTCTCTCTCTCTCTCTCTCTCTCTCTCTCTCTCTCTCTCTCTCTCTGTAACAAAAGAATCGTCTTCAAAACGACTCACACATCCTCCGGGATGATTGGCCTTGTGCCGAACAACAACAAGCTAAGCCAAAATAATCACTTTAGCCCCCAGACAGGCTAGTCTAGTTATACAGTATACTACACACCAGAATACATTTGGAAATTATCGGCCAGATTCTACAAAATGGCTTCTAAATCATAACAGTTTCTAATATATCATATGTTATATTATATGACATATTACCAGGGGCGTAGCTAGCAATTCTGGGCCCCCTGCAAAGCTTTTCCACATGGGCCCCCCTTTCCCGGCGGCGTCAAAGGGGAATTTCACCCATTTTCAACATTTTTTCTGAGAGTGTACAAATGCAACCAAATGAACCCTAACGGGTTCATTTGGTTCCATTTGTACGCTCTCAGAAAAAAAGAAGTGTCTATAGAAATCCATTAACATGATGACATACATCTTGATGATGCCATCAAGATGTGTTTCATCATGTTTTTGTGGTTTTTCTTCAGACCTCCATTTCCAGGAAACACAGATTTTATCATGTTCACCCACCACCTCTAGGGTATACTAATGACATATTAGAATGTTGAAAATGGGTGTAATTCCCCTTTAAAATGCTTCAATCTGGTGCACTTTGAGATCAAATATTTTTCATAATATAATCAATACAAATAAAACCTTATTAATGCAAGCTTTTAGTGCATTTGTCCCCCTTTTCCCCTGTGTCTACGCCCGTGCATATTGACTGAAATGGTCTGAAAATCACTGACATATAATATGGCAGTGGTTTACAGGAAACAATAAAACCATTTGAAAAAAAAAATATATAACTCATTTTAACACATAGATTTTGCCCAACAGAAACCTCCCCTGAATCAGGGGCAGATGTAACATTTCCCAATTGGGGGGGGGGGGGGGGGGGGGGGGGGGGGGGGGCTCATCACTTTATCAATGAATCCGCACCCATTACCATTTTTTGGTTACAGGACTTTTATTAGGCAATTAAAGCATCAATAATAACATCAGTTGTTGTTGAAGTCGCAACAGACACGCAGCATGCATAAAGCTAACAGAGTTTTCTGTTTTCATGATGAAATGGTCAAGTATGTTTTAAGCCATATTTGTCTCATTAGCCAGGAATCCTTAATATATCTTTATTCCAGTAATTTGATAGTTTTTCATTTAATCTACACTTAACTGAATCAAGTTACATCTTCCACCCATGTGAGATGCACAATGATGAGTCATGGGTGACAAGTAGATACATACCACTACATCTGCCGTTCCTTTATAATGTAGCCCAAGCAGTGTTGCCAACTTGGCACATTTGGCACTATATTTAGCTTTTTTTTCCCCCCAGACCATCTAGCGCCAACATTAATGAAAAACTCCTGTCAGAAAACCTAGTGCTTTTTTGCTGGTGAGTTGGGGTGAAATTGCTTGACAGGTGCCAGAGATAAAATGTTTGTTTTTCACCATTTTTCCCCTCCTATGATAGAGTCCTCCTTCCTTCCTAGAAAGGACCATTGGTAACCAAATGGACGCTTATAGACCTGTAACCATGAGATCGTAAAATGAAACCAAATGGACCCTTACGCGTCCATTTGGTCCATTTCCAATTATATTTAGAACATCTGAATTACCTAATTTTCCAAGAATCTACACATGTAGAAAATGAAGAAGAATTGCTATTATGACCAACATTTTGCCCCAGTTTATGTCCGAAATTATTCAGAGAGACCTATCGCAACACTAAAATGCAGAATAGCCTAGATAGTGGGCTCTGACTCATATGCATTTTGGAAGTGCCACTAGTGCATTTTGGATTTTGGCCGTTGGCAGCACTGAGCCCACGTGTTTTTCCTCTGTGGAGGAGCAGACGCTATCTATCTTTATCCACAACGACGTCTTACAAAGTGGAAGATCAAAGTTAATGCATTCAGGAATGAACCCCAGTGCAGTTGGAATTACTTCAAAGTAACAAGGATACCATGGTGGAGATCAAACCTATAACTGTCTAAACAAGATGCTATCTTCTAAATAACATTTGCTGACATTTGTGATGAATCTAAATGAAGCTCAACACGAACTGCCTATTTTTGCCAGCGGTTTCCAAAATCATCTGCATGGACCAAAGATAGAGCAGGAGTATTCAACTATATTAGGTATTCAACTAGAAGCCTTTAAGGTCCTGATACAGTAGCAATAAATCGTTGGAGGATATATCTATTTTTTAAGACGCCACAGTCCTGACGTGTTTGCACAGCACCTGTGAAATTAAGACCTGTGTGTGGCTCCGCACACCTGTCTTAATTTCACAGGTGCTGTGCTTCCAATCATAATGTTGGAATCTAAGGCCCCGGCTACACGACTCCGGATCTTTTGTCAAACGCAGAAATATTCCTGCGTTTGGGCCTTTCTACTACACGCAAACGGCGTTTTACGTCACTCAAACGAAGTTTCTGCAAACGGATAAATAAGTGAAGATATTCAAAAATATACGGGAGCAGGGAGCCGTGTAGACACGTGAAACGAAAACGATGACGCTCACCGCCATCGCCGGCTGTTTGTTTAGTTGTTTTTGTCAACTATAACAAAAGACATTTAGTCGACTAAGAGTAGAACAACAAAAAAATAAAAAAAAAAGAATTTAAAAAAAAAGACTAAATGGGACTAAAAGGCAAAAAGTTTTATGAATAGTATTTAAATAAAAACAACACTGTCGTGGAGGTTACTTTTATTGTTTTTTAATTCATAGGAGGGTGCTGATTTTTTTTTTTGTCCAGTTCACATTTCCTCCTATACCTCCATTATTTCAATTCACTTCAGGTTACGTGGAGAATTTATTTGGGTAACCATGGAAACCAACTCACAAGCTTATTTTTCTGTTGCGCTAACTATTTCTTATCGCCACCTACTGGCCTGGCATACGTGTTGGAGTCCAAAATGTCCGTTTTGGGTTGCATGTGTGGACACGGATATCTTTGTCGTGTGGAAAAGAACGGATATTTTCCTCGTGTAGCCGGGGCCTTAAAGGACTTGGATGTTTCACTTGTGAAATCGAATGCGGAACATTAAACGACAATTCAGTGAACGCCGAATACTGACAAATTACCCTTTTGTGTGAAAAGTGTGTCTAGTACTGTCTACTACACTACATGACATGTAGAAAATATACTGTATGCCGTGACAAAATAAAATATTGACCAGGATGTCCATCACAGGTCGATGAGCCCTGCGCTGGCTGGCACATGCTCATGTTCGGGACATAATATATTTCAGACTTTTATGATGTTATCGGGGACACGCTCTGAGCTTTTATGAGGATATTTATGATGGCGCACATGACAAGAGCTCAGTCACTGTCCCCCTAAATGATATACTGGATGTTTTATCATGTGGCCTCAAGAGACATCGCACATGCACACATACCCGTGCGCACGCACACACCCACGCACACGCACAGAGAGAGAGAGAGAGAGAGAGAGTGAGGAGGAGAGAGAGAGAGAGAGAGAGAGAGGAGAGAGAAACAAAATGACACATAGTGCAGCTTGCAGAGTTAGTTCAGTCAAATATATTAACTCGGAGTGTACGCATGCAGGGGAAATAATTTGCTGATGTGGCAGTCAGACTCAGCTGACCAATTGGGTGGGGTATTTAACAGGGGCGGATGAAACATGTCCCATTTGGGAATATTTAACAGGGGCGGATGTAACATGTCCCATTTGGGGGGGGGTGCAAGAGAACATGTTGGAGGGGCATGATGAAAAAGAGTATGATGGGTGTCACAGTCAACTGTCCATGTATGTGACATAAAATGATGTAGTGCGGGCATGCTTCATGCCCCGCAGTGTTCTGTTTTCAATGATGATTCTGTTGGTTTAGGGGCGCCCATCGTAGTAGCAGTAGTAGTGTTTCACATAATTTTAATATAAGAACTTTAATTTCTTTCTTATCTTGGTATCTTGGGTTGTTTTGGATGCCATCATGTTTGGTGGGGCAGTCAGGGAATTTTAGGGGGGCATTGCCCCCTCATGCCCATGCCTATAGATCGCCCCTGGTATTAAATCTCTTTTAGCCTCGACACCCAGGCTTTCATTTTCGTTCGCCCTTGCGCGAAAACGGAAAGCTGGACTAACGCACGTTGGAAAGTGGCCTTCAAGTGGGAGTGAACCGTCGCGTCACTCTAAATGATGTGAGTTAGTAGACAGCAGTGGACGGGCGTGGGAGGGGCGGGGATGACGAACGTTTAGTGAGATCAAATCAGAGCGCACCACCACCCCAGCAGCACCAGAGGACGGTGTTAATTGTGCCAAGCAGGGAGAAAATTCAAGCAAAGCCGAACGACAATGTAAAATATATATTGTATGTGTAGTATTACGCGGAAGCGGGGATCGAACCCGGGACTCCCACTCTCGCCAGTCCAACGCACAACAAGTCGCGCCCAATAAGGCTGAGCCCGAGGGCGGGGTTGTTGTCGCTGGCTCATGGCTGGGTGCTATATTCACCCCCTTGATCTTTTGGAGCGCGTCCTCGCGCTTCACACTTCACACACGGACCCCCGTACGTGATGTCCCTCATGTGGACCCGCAAGGACGTATACGGGTATATTGGGGATAACACCGCACTCCAAATCCTGCCGACTACGCCAGATTGTAGTATTGCGCAGAAGCGGGGATCGACCCGGGACTCCCACTCGCCAGTCCAACGCACAACAAGTCGCGCAATAGGGCTGAGCCGATTGGCGAGGGGGCTGTTGTCGCTGGCTCATGGCTGGTCCCACTCGCCGTCCAACGCACAACAAGTCGCGCCAATAAGGCTGAGCCCGATTGGCGGGGTGTTGTGGCTGGCTCATGGCTGGGTGCTACATTCACCCCCTTGATCTTTTGGAGCGCGTCCTCGCGCTTCACACTTCACACCGCGGACCGCCCGTACACCGATGTCCCTCATGTGGACCCGCAAGGACGTAGACGGGTATATTGGGGATGACACCGCACTCCAAATCCTGCCGAATACGCCAGTAGTTATTACGCAGAAGCGGGGATCGAACCCGGGACTCCCACTTGCCAGTCCAACGCACAACAAGTCGCTCAATAGGGCTGAGCCCGATTGGCGGGGCTGTTGTCGCTGGCTCATGGCTGGGTGCTACATATGCACAAATATTGGTTGATCGTTAATCGTGAATTGACATGTCATGTCATGACATGACATGACATGACATGACATGACATGACATGACATGACATGACATGACATGACATGACATGACATGACATTATTTTTGCAGTCCTCGATAACAAATCGTTTGAGAACCTGCACTGACAAACGCTCAGTATAGAAACGTCCAGGAGGTTTGGGTGGAGGGTTCCATAATCGTTGGGATGAAAATATATTTTAAAAAGAAACATAGCTTATTCATAAAACTTCCATTTTGTAGAGTCGGGTCTGAATCTGGTCAAAAAAGCATCTCACACTGCCTCAAAAATATAATTGGTGTCCCCACATACTGCAACACACAGCAGTCTCACTGTTCACAATGGAAGTCCAGTTGGAGCGAGATGAGAGGCCAGTCCTTCGTCTAGCCAGTTGCACAGCCGCCTGGCTGCACTTAAAGGACATTGAAATGTCAGAGGGCACCGCTTTGAGAAAGAGCTTTATGCCTCTTAGCTCGATAACTATTCAGACTCTTGACTCCCCTCCAAACGAGACGCGCACAGTTCTTCTGAGTGGTAATTCAAACAGCCGTGGCATTCTGCCGCGCACGAATGAACGTCTGCATCGACCTACAGTACACCTGCACTTTCACTCTTTAGTACCCTTCGTTCAGGCAGGGGCGGATCTAGGCATAGGCATGGGGGGGGGGGGCAATGCCCCCATGAATGCCCCACCAAACACAATGGCATGCAAGACAAGATATTTCAAATTGCTTGTATTTAAAATGATTTGAAACACTACTACTGCTACTAACTACAGCTGTGTCACCACTAAACCAACAGCATTTCATCATTGAAAACAGAAAACTCTCTGAGTCAGACCTTTAGCTTTATGCATGCTGCGTGTCTGTTGCAACTTCAACAACTGATGATATTATTGATGCTTTACTTGACTAATAAAAGTCCTGTAACTGAAAATGGTATGGGTGCGGCTTCATCGCCCGTGGCGCGAAGCGACACGGGTGATGAAGCTGCCCCCCTACCATTTTCTCCTGCCCCTCCAATTGGGAAATGTTACATCCGCCCCTGCGTTCAGGGCCGGATTTAGCCAGCCCTACTAGGGTGGGCTGGAAGAATGGCATTGTGGGCAATTCCAAAGTTTTTCATATGAAGCAGTGGTTTTCAACCTTTTTGACACCAGGCACCACTATTTATTCAGCATTTGAGCCACGGACCACAATTTGAGGACATTTTAGCCCCACAGACCCCCAAAACCAAAGATTTATTTTGCTTTTGTCCACAATTCCAGGCTGGATTTGGGAAACAAAACAGTCAAACATACAGATCAAAATGACCATTAATCTTCTACATTCTCTAGCTGCGTAGACTTGGGGCTAATTCACATGATGAATATTTTAACTCATTGAGAGCATAAAAATGAAACCAAATGGAGCTGGGGACCACCTGGACCTCTCAACCACTGGTGGACTGGTGGTCCCCAGAGCACTGATGAAAACCTATTACCTTTCACTGGGTGAGCAGGATGCACATTTGTGATAGAATCTGGTGCTTTGGAACTCATGTCTCCCAAGGCCGTTTTCCTGTAGAGCCATCTAAAGTCTAAATATCTTTTTTTTTTTAGGTAAAATCGTTTTTATTCATATTAAAAAAGTCTGAACTTTGATCTTACTATTCATCCGAACAGTTAGATGATTTGGAGAAGTTAAATGTGTGTATTTATTTGCTAAATATCGAGTTATAAATCCCTAAGTTTAGGGGTGTAGAAGTCGAGACTTAGCGATTTGCATACATCATTGTGATTGGTCATGGAACGCTGTTGTCTGATCGGGTTCGGGCTCTGCCCACCCCTGCCCCCCCTCTAGATCCGGCCCTCATGCATGTGCACAGGTCTGAGTGGTAATTCAACCGACTGTGGCATTCCGCCAAGCACGAATGAATGTCTGCATCGACCTACACCTGCACTTTCACTCTTTAGTACCCCTCGTTGCTGTGACAACCTGACTCCCACCCCCACCCCGTCCCTCTTGGGGGAATCAATAATGTGTCATGACGGATGCCAGTCAAATGTAGGCTGGGGCTGCCATGTGGAAATCTTGTCACAAGGCATCAGTATTTGACCTTTTTTTGGGGGGTGCGGACGAGCGTTGGTTTCAAGCCATTCAACCCTCCTCTTGTGTGTTGGCTTGTGAGGTCAACAGGTGGTCCGGGGACCACCAGTGGACCCTGAGAGGGTTCCAGGTGGTCCTCAGGCTAAATGATGGAAAGTTGGTTAACCGGATGTAACTCTTTGAGAGCGTAAACATGAAACCAAATGGACCCTTGCGGGTCCATTTGGTTTCATGTTTACGCTCTCAAGAGTTAAAGTGGGGGTGCCGTGATTGTACATGTTTGAGAGGTGACAGTATGTAAATATACCCCTTGGTGTGTTTTTTATGTGCAATGATGTCTTCCCTTTGTATTTAGGGTTTCTTCCTGGGGGCTGAACCTTTCCAGGCAAACGTGCCAATGAAAAAAACTCCATTACAGTGACATCACATTTTCAGCCACTCCCCTAACTCCTCCCCCTTTATCATGCAACTAAAGCTGTGGGTGTGGCTTCAGTTCAGGTGGATCTCCACCCATCACCACCCACCAGGCAAACCAGGCATACTTAATGAACTGGTAGGGTGGAATCATAAAAATGACAGTTTAACAAACACTGTACACTTTTTTGAAAAAAATCTTACTCTTCATATAACAATAATACCTGATGATCATGTTTTAGGGTAGAAAAAATAATGGCACTCCATCGTTAAAAAAAAAAATCACCATCAGAATCAGCCCAAGTCTATAGAGAATGTAGAAGATTAATGGTCATTTTGATCTGTATGCTGTTTGATTGTTTTGTTTCTGAAATCCAGTCTGGTATTGTGGACAAAAGCCAAAGAAATCTTTAGTTTTGGGGTCTTTGTGCTAAAATGTCCTCAAATGGTGGTCCGTGGCTCGAATTCTGAATAGATAGTGGGCCCTGGTATTGTCATGACTCCTGAGCCTGGTGAAAATGATTTGTTGGCAACAACAAAAGTTCTGTACTGTCTGCTGTGGGCAAAGCAAGTGTCTGGCTGCAGGTATTTATTTTTATTATTATTTAGCCTATAATGCATTTAATATTTGAATCATTATCATTCTGATTCTAGCTAAAACCAGGCTTGTTTCCATTCCATGCCAGCTTGGAAAGTCAACAATGACATTGGCATTGTAAATAGAGTAGAAATGCAAATTTGGAACTGAAGACTGAAGGAGAGGAGGAATTATACAAAATAGAGTGTGACATCATTATAAGTCAAACAAGCTGTTCCTGAGAGCAATTTACATTAAAGCTCCTCTATGTCTATAATATGAAAGAATGAATGTTCAAACTCGTCAAACTTTACAATATTTGTGGTTATAGAAAACACATGGGGACACCAAAACACACACACACACACACACACACACACACACACACACACACACACACACACACACACACACACACACACACACACACACACAGCCAGCCACTTAGCAGCAGCCTTATGGGAGCGGCTCCAGCTCTCTAAAGGCCAGTGCCAACTTGGGTCGCTGGCATGGACCACGACACAGCCAGAGTCCAATGGGTTGGCACACTCACCATGCAGTCACACAGACAGAACTTTGATTAAAACACTGGTCTGATATATAACACCCTTCTGGATAGACCAAAACAGCAGTGCTGCTGTTGATGCACAGATTGAATCATCCTCATCGTTAGGGTGTTTAGAAACATTCACATTTCATATGCATGGTCACAGTGAGTTGTTACAATTCCAAGTTGTCAATACTCTGTTAAAGATGGGATGCCATGATTTTTTTCTACCCTAAAACATGATCATCAGGTATTAATGTTATATGAAAAGTAAGATTTTTTTCCCAAAAAGTGTACAGTGTTTGTTAAACTGTCATTTTTATGATTCCACCCTACCAGTTCATTAAGTATGCCTGGTTTGCCTGGTGGGTGGTGATGGGTGGAGATCCACCTGAACTGAAGCCACACCCACAGCTTTAGTTGCATGATAAAGGGGGAGGAGTTAGGGGAGGGGCTGAGCGCATGATGTCACTATATTGAAGTTTTTTTTCATTGGCACATTTGACTGGAAAGGTTCAGCCCCCAGGAAGAAACCCTAAATACAAAGGGAAGACATCATTGCACATAAAAAAACACACCAAGGGGTCTATTTACATACTGTCACCTCTTAAACATGTACAAAATGGGAAAAAATACAAAAATCACGCCACCCCCTCTTTAAGTGTGTATATTCATTGTTCCTGTAAGTCCATTTTTCATATAAGTCAAAGACACCATTAGCGAGGACTGAGTTATGGAACCTTGATTTTTTGAAGGGAAATTGGGAAGTTTCGCTGTTGCCCTACCTATCCACGCAAACCGGCGCCTGTGTGTTGAAACACAGTCCGGCATCCCAGGCCCTCGACTACTATTTTGGACCGCTGTGTGTTTGCGTTTGACGTCCGTCACACCTTCATTATATTGCTGCCCTTGTTTTGGAGTTCACCTTGTATCTACAGTATCATGCTTCACAGGCATGGTGAGTGATTCAAACAGCTCTACATGCTGACGAGTTTGATGTGTTTTTTAATGGCGTATAAAGAGTGCTTGCCGGTGTTATACAGTTTAATAGCTTCCTAAACAGCCGGTGATTGCTTTCTCTCCGCTACTGTACGGCACAGATGGAAATCATTACGCCCATGACACCGTCACGGATGTAAACTATTACCGCCTGGTGGTGTCCAGGGGCGGATCTAGGCATGGGCATGGGGGGCAATGCCCCCCTAAATGCCCAGTCTGCCTTACCAAACATGATGGCATGCAAACAACCCAAGATATTTCAAATTAAAGTGCTTATATTTAAAATGATTTGAACCACTACTACTGCTACTGACTAACCACAGCTGTGTCACCACTAAACCAACAGCATTTCATCATTGAAAACAGAAAACTCTCCGAGTCAGACCTTTAGCTTTACGCATGCTGCGTGTCTGTTGCAACTTCAACAACAACTGATGTTATTTTTTGACTAATAAAAGTCCTGTAACCGAAAATGGTATGGGGGCGACTTCATCGCCCGTGTCGCTTCGCGCCACGGGCGATGAAGCCGCCCCCATACCATTTTCTCTTGCCCCCCCCCCCTTCTATTTCTGCTACGCGACACTGTCATGACGCCCATGAGGATGAAACTGCTGGGGGCGTTAAATGGTTTCAAATGTGAGTTTTGGTGTTCGTGTTCAGGCCTGGGTGTGAAGAGGGAGAGTCTATACTTCAGACCAGTGGGTTGGGACAGCATTTTTTACAATCCCCGCTGGAACGCCTCGAAGCGGTTTTCGTTTTTTATTGTTTATTGTAGAATTTTTCCGTGGGAGGACGTACGTTCCATTTCTGGGTGCAATAAAACAACTCGTGAGAAAACAACATATTTATGGAACATGCGTGGCGTGCAGTATATGCTCACGTTGGAACAGTGGCCATCTATTATAGTTCATTGACACACTTCGGCTCAGAATGACCATTTATTGCAAAGCTTTTGCATGTTAGCATGGCGGTGTGGCTCTGCTCGTGTGATATCAAATCTATGTAACGAGACATAGGTCTGATATCACCTTTGATATCTCAGATTTCTGTGTCTCGGCACCGAGACGCAGCTCTGATCATCAACAACCCCCCCGAGCAGAGCCTAGCATAAACACATTACAACATAGACACAATCATTCCAAATACACAACGAACATATTACAGACCATAGAACACATAATGATCACAGATACCCATAACAGAACTAGACACCACAATATGTTACAATCCACAAATCATGATCATCTCATAATCGGCCACTCAGAACTAGTGCCACAGGGAGGAGGCCGGGGAGGTGGAGGAAATTTGAACGCTTACATTTGAACAGGCACATGGAGTCGACTAGAAGGAAGGCTGAGAACAGAATGACTGCTTATAAAGGACACCTGATGAATGTGGGCGTGAGTGACTTGCTGACAGCCAATGAGTGAGGGGAGTAGACATGGATAGAGATTGCTGATTTAAAGAAACAGAATGAATACTGACTGAGAATGAGGAGTATAATACAATAACCATTCTGCCCTCCGTGCCTCCATGAACTATCGCTTATGCTGGATTTCACTATATGCCCCCCTTTCCTTTCCACCCAAATAACCGCTTCTAGATTCTTGGAATGTCAGTGCTTTCCATAGGAACCGGCAGCAGCCGTGTTTTGGTTCCAGCTCTGAACCAACTTTTAGCGTTCTGAACCAGTTCATTTCGAGGGGAAACACTCAGGGGGTGTAGTGGAAGAGGGACACGGGGGGCGGCGTCCCTCCACTTCTCACATCTAAAATGTTTTGGGGGGCAAAAGGCCTATGTTTTTTGACTTGTCACTTTTATGGATACAATTAAGCATAAGCAATCTTTCTCAATATGCTCTACTTGTTTTAATAGCGTGTCTGTGTGTGTGTGTTGCGCAGGTGCACGCAAATGCGCATGCAAATGCAAGTGTGCGTGCACGTGTCTTGAAGGGGAATTTTGCTCATTTTCAATATTTGACTATGTCATTGATATACCTTGGAGATGCTGTGTGGACATGATAAAACATGTGGACATTCTGTGTTTCCTAGAAATGGACGTCTGAAAAAAAGCATTAGCATGGTGAAATACATCTTGATGACATCATCAAGATGTGTTTCACCATGTTAATGAGTTTCCTTTTTTCTGAGGGTGTACAAATGTGAACCATTTGTACACCCTCAGCCTACGAGAGTTCCAGATTCAGCTCTTGCCTCGGTCTCCAGGCGTACCTCATCTGCGCTGCGAAAAAGAAAGCCTGGGCACGGTCTAAGGCAGAGAGTCTATCCACATAAACAGGGCTTGACACTAACACTTGCCCGCTTGCCCGGGGCAAGTAAAAAAAAATGGTCGGGCAAGTGAAGACTGCTACCTGGTTGCCCGATCGGGCAAGTGTGCAACTTAGTGCACTATAACACAACACAAGATGAATTTGTCTTGAAGGCAGTCATTGCACTCTGCCTCTGTGTCTTTCCCTGCTTTCTAGATATCCACAATTCCAGGCTGGATTTGGGAAACAAAACAGGCAAATTAACATACACATCAAAATGACCTAATCTTTTACATTCTCTAGTTGTGTAGACCTGGACTAATTAAGATGATGAATTTTAACTCTTGAGAGTGTAAAAATGAAACCAAATGGACCCGCGAGGGTCCATTTGGTTTCATTTTTACGTTCTCAAGAGTTACATCTGCAAAGTTTACAATATATTTTTGGGGGGCAAGTGACCATGAGCTGAGAGCAAGTAGAATCAGACTTGCACTTGCCCGATGGGCAAGTGTCTCCGAGACCTTAGTGTCAACCCCTGCATAAAGGTTCGTTTTCTCCTCGGATACACTATATTTCCCTGACCAATCACAACATTTCATTTGCACACCTGCTTTGTAGTAGGGTTTCTAGCATCAACATTGTTTTTTCCTTGTAGTCTTTTTGATTTAACATTTAGAATAGGACGCACCTCCTGTTGCTTTTAATCGGTAGCACAGCTGTGTAATATCATTTCAAAATACTGTAATATACAGTATAGCCTACTACGTTCTTTCAAATGAGGTTTTGCCTAATTCCCTTGTAGATCAAGAATACATGGTGGTCAGTTTCTTAATGACTCACTTTTCATTTGAGTGAATTAACTGACTGAAAGTCCCTAATAAATAAGGCACCACTTGAGTGCAGGGGTGGCATAGGCTGCGTGCATAAACAGGGCGACATTATCTCTCCATATTTTTTGATAAAGAAAGTCACATAAAAAATGTGTCTTACAGGCCCAATGAATATACACACCTAACAGAGTATTGACAACTTGTAATTGTAACAATCGGTTGAGAATTGACTGAAAGAAAGCTGTTTCTAATCTCAAGGTTTAGACTTTGCTGGAGGCTTGGATAGTGTTGAGTGACCTGCAAGCTCAGCACGCCTTACAAACAGAATGACACCTTTGACAGAATATAGATATATACACTTGATTAGTCGATTAGTCGATATAAGCAAAAAGCTCATATCCATTTCCGCTATTCACAACAGAAAACAATGGGATCACAACATTTCCGAAACAAGGGTCGACTCCTGTGAGTATATAACTACAGCCTATGTACTGTTTACTTCACTCTTTCCTGGAAGCAGTCTGTGACTCTATATACGGCTGCGCGGTGGTGTCATCGGTTCGCAACGATTCTCTCCCTCATGCACTAATTATGCTCTCATAAGATTACACAATGTGTGGTTACTAATTGGACGCGGGGCCATGATGGGGTTACACAGCACTGAGAGTGGCAGCTAGCCCAGGGGCGGATGTAACATTTCCCAATTGGGGGGGGGGGGGGGCAGAAGAAAATGGTATGGGGCAGCTTCATCGACCATGACACTTCGCGCCACTGGCGATGAAGCCGCCCCCATGCCATTTTCAGTAGTGTTTAAAATACTTTTAAATGTAAGCACTGAAATATCTTGGCTTGTTTTTTTGCATGCCATCATGTTGGGGGTGAGGCAGACTGGGCATTTAGGGGGCATTGCCCCCCCCCATGCCTATGCCTAGATCCGCCCCTGAGCTAGCCTGCGTTGTGATGAACTCAGCCCAGCGTGTCCTGGCTTCTCTCTGTAAAGACTCACGATGCCACCTAACAAGATGCAAAGACCGGGGAGAGAGAGGGGGGTGTTTATAGTGGCATTCACTCCTTTTATGAAGTAACTTCATCCTAATGAGGCCTATTGAACCCAGTAACCAGTGAACCAAGACTCTCTCTCTCTCTCTCTCTCTCTCTCTCTCTGTCTCTCTCTGTGTCTCTCTCTGTCTCTCTCTCTCTCTCTCTCTCTCTCTCTCTCTCTCTCTCTCTCTCTCTCTCTCTGTCTCTCTCTGTCTCTCTCTCTCTGTCTCTCTCTCTCTCTCTCTCTCTCTCTCTCTCTCTCTCTCTCTCTCTGTCTCTCTCTGTCTCTCTCTCTCTGTCTCTCTCTCTCTGTCTCTCTCTGTCTCTCTCTCTCTCTGTCTCTCTCTCTCTTTCTCTCTGTCTGTCTCTTTGTCTGTCCGTCCGTCTCTTTCTCTCTCGGTATCTCTCTCTCTCTCTCTCTCTCTCTCTCTCTCTCTCTCTGTCTCTCTCTCTCTCTCTCTCTCTCTCTCTCTGTCTCTCTCTCTCTCTCTCTCTCTCTCTCTCTCTCTCTCTCTCTCTCTCTCTCTCTCTCTCTCTCTCTCTCTCTCTCTGTCTCTCTCTGTCTCTCTCTCTCTCTCTGTCTCTCTCTGTCTCTCTCTCTCTCTCTCTCTCTCTCTCTCTCTCTCTCTCTCTCTCTCTCTCTCTCTCTCTCTCTCTCTCTCTCTCTCTGTCTCTCTCTCTCTCTGTCTCGAGCTCCCTCTCTCTCTCTCTCTGTCTCTCTCTGTCTCTCTCTCTGTCTCTCTCTCTCTCTCCTCTCTCTCTCTCTCTCTCTCTCTCTCTCTGTCTCTCTCTGTCTCTCTCTCTCTCTCTGTCTCTCTCTGTCTCTCTCTCTGTCTCTCTCTCTCTCTGTCTCGAGCTCCCTCTCTCTCTCTCTCTCTGTCTCTCTCTCTCTCTCTCTCTGTCTCTCTTTCTCTCTGTCTGTCTCTTTGTCTGTCCGTCCGTCTCTTTCTCTCTCGGTATCTCTCTCTCTGTATTCTCTCTCCCTGAATCTCTCTCTGTATCTGTCTGTCTCTCTGTATTTGTGTCTGTCTATATGTCTCTCTCTCTCTCTCTGAATCTGTCTGTCGCTCTCTGTATCTGTCTCTCTGTCTGTCTGTCTGCCTGTCTGTCTGTCTGTCTCTCTCTGTATCTCTCTCTCTCTCTCTCTCTCTCTGAATATGTCTGTATATCTCCTCTCTCTCTCTCTCTCTCTCTCTCTCTCTCTCTCTCTCTCTCTCTGAATATGTCTGTATATCTCCCTCTCTCTCTCTCTCTCTCTCTCTCTCTCTCTCTCTCTCTCTCTCTCTCTCTCTCTCTCTCTCTCTCTCTCTGAGACAGAAGGCACAGAGCAAATAATTATCCAAGTTCTCTGTTATGATCCTGCAGATGAAAGGACAGTATTGTTCTTGCACACCTACAAAGGCAACAACAGCTGCACATCGTCTCTGTGCACACTGTGTCTGCAGATGCAACGGAAAAGATAACACATGGAATTCAGGAAACATAATTAAAGTCTATCAGACATTCATTAGACGCCAAGAAAAAGGGATTGTACATTATAATTCTGGAAACATAATAAAGGCCTACTGCAGGGGTTTTCAACAGGTGGTCTGGGGACCACCAGTGGTCCCTGAGAGGGTTCCAGGTGGTCCCTGGATAAGTTGGTTAACCAGATGTGTAAATATTCACCATCTAACACATCCACTGCGGGCGCATCTTCGTTGTTTTCTCCCCATTGCCACGGCTCAAGCCAGTGAAATCCGTAAAAACCCTTATTTTGAAGCCCCAGATCGCCTAAACAGGAGGGGGTGCCGTCATGCTTATTTCTGGTGTCTTGACTAACCTGTCCTCTGACGATCTGAGCAAAAAGTTCCGGGTCAAAAGTCAGGAAGTGACGTCTAGCCCTAGTTGATTTACCCGTGCGCAAACGACATTCAGGGGCTTTTGGATGCTAGAGGCTTTTGAATCCATTGGATTGAATGGGTGCGAATGGGACAAGCAAAACAACGACGACCGCGGGATCGGCAGTCCGTGAGTTAATTAGCCCTAAAGTCTGAACAACTAGAGGATTAATGGTCAATTTGTTCTGATTTGCCTGTTTTGTTTCCCAAATCCAGGCTGAAATTGTGGACAAAAGCAAAATAAATCTTTAGTTTTGGGGTCTGTGGGGCTAAAATGTCATCAAATGGTGGTCCGTGGCTCAAATTCTAAATAAATACTGGGCCCTGGCATGAAAAAGGTTGAAAACCACTGGCCTACTGTATCATACCTTCATTAGGTTATCTACACAAGTATAATAATTTCTCATAACAGACCAAATTGTTGTTATATTCCCTCCATGCTTGTTTACATGCATTCGAAGGGATGAAAATGCTGTGGGTTTATTTCCTGCTATGGTCAGGACGGTATAATTAAAACACTGTGGAACTTGTGTGGTGCAGTTATGGGTGGTTATGGGCACAAATGTGGCTCCAATAACTACACGCATGCATACTCATGCACACACAGTCACACACACACACACACACACACACACACACACACACACACACACACACACACACACACACACACACACACACACACACCGTGGTTACACACGTGTGAGTGACCACATCCAAACGTTTCATTTGCGGGACAGTGGAAGTATTTACTTGTGGGACAGAGGGGACGGTATATTATATACGGGGGTTATAGTATTATAGTAACCTCGCGTCACCAGGCTTTCCACCAAGGAGGAAAGTCTCGTCTAGTGCTCCAAAATTGCTGGACTACGTCTGGACTGCTGCATTCAGGGGCGGATCTAGGCATGGGCATGAGGGGGGCAATGCCCTCCTAAATGCCCAGACTGCCCCATCAAACATGATGGCATGCAAAACAACCCAAAGATATATATAAGTGCTCATATTTAAAATGATTTGAAACACTACTACTGCGTGTTGACGCACTACCATTGTGGCGCCACTAAACCAACAGCATTTCATCACTGAAAACAGAAAACTCTCTGAGTCAGACCTTTAGCTTTATGCATGCTGCGTGTCCGTTGCAACTTCCACAACAACTGATGCTATTACTGATGCTTACTTGACTTTAGTCCTGCAACTGAAAATGACATTTTCAGTTGCATGCCACATAAGAAAATGGCATATATGCATTTCTATGCTATCTTTGCATTTCTATGCTATCTTTAACAGGCTTAAAACCCATATTGTATGAACACAGTCAATAGGAGAGCTTTGCAAAACAAAAAAGAGACAACTAAACTAGGACTATAGCTATTAGTGGTCTCACTGTGTGGGAAGATGCCTGAAAGCTCTTGGAAATGAGGGGCTCAGTGTCCCTCACATGAAAGGGGGGTGGGGGTGGTGGGGGGGCATCTGGTCGATCACGGGGTAATTGAGTGACATAACTTATAGGTCACTCAATTACACAGAAACGGTGAGGGATGACGTCGTGCGCGGCGCCCTAAACATGCATTTTCTGTCTATTCAGCCTCCTACTCTCACCGGAAGTTCTATAAAGCTTTCTCTCTTCGCAGCACTGCAGGGGCGGATGTAACACTTCCCAATTGGAGGGGCAGGAGAAAATGGTATGGGTGCGGCTTCATCGCCCGTGTCGCTTCGCGCCACGGGCGATGAAGCCGCACCCATACCATTTTTGGTTACAGGACTTTTATTAGGCAAGTAAAGCATCAATAATAACATCAGTTGTTGTTGAAGTTGCAACAGACACGCAGCATGCATAAAGCTAAAGGTCTGACTCAGAGAGTTTTCTGTTTTCAATGATGAAATGCTGTTGGTTTAGTGGTGACACAGCTGTAGTTAGTTAGTAGCAGTAGTAGTGTTTCAGATCATTTTAAATATAGACGATTTAAATTGAAATAGCTTGGGTTGTTTTGCATGCCATCGTGTTTGGTGGGGCAGCCTGGGCATTTACATTTAGGGGGGCATTGCCCCCCCATGCCCATGCCTAGATCCGCCCCTGGCAGCACCGCAGCGGCACTGAACACAAATCTGCACGTAGGGTTGTTTATGTGCGTTTGTCTACTGTGTGTGTGTGTGTGTGTGTGTGTGTGTGTGTGTGTGTGTGTGTGCGTGTGTGTGTGTGTGTGTGTTGGTACTGTCCCCAAATGGCACCATAAAACATGACGCCCACATGAATTATTTGGCCATTCGCAGGCAATCAGAGTCTGTCTGTCCGTAGGTGGGGAAAGCCACACTGATCCCCCTCCCACATCCCCCCAGGATTACGTGTACACGTAATCCTGGAGACTTAGATCAGGGGTTTTCAACCTTTTTCATCCTAGGGCCCACCACCATTTATTCAGCATTTGAGCCACCGACCACCATTTGATGACATTTTAGCCCCAAAGACCTGAAACTAAAGAATTCTTTTGGTTTTGTCCACAATTCCAGGTTGGATTTAGGAAACAAAACAGTCAAACATATACAGATCAAAATGACTATCTTCTACATTCTATAGTTGTGTAGACTTGGGCTAATTAAGATGATGAATATTTTAACTCTTGAGAGTGTAAAAATGAAACCAAATGGACCAAATGAAACGAAAGGGTCCATTTGGTTTCATTTTTACGTTCTCAAGAGTTACATCTGGTTAAACAACTTAGCTGGGGACCACCTGGAACCCTCTCAAGGACCACTGGTGGTCCCCGGACCACCTGTTGAAAACCCCTGACTTAGATGGTTCTGGCACGAATCATCTGGTGTCTTCTGAGGACAACATGCATAGAAAAAAAAACGCTAAAAGCCATATGATAAATTTTGAAATAATACTAAGGCTACATTGGGGCTGAGGGATATGCTAAGACTGAGAGTGTAGTCTTACATGAGAAGAGAGGGAGAGAGAGAGAGAGAGAGAGAGAGAGAGAGAGAGAGAGAGAGAGAGGGGAGAGGGAGAGGGAGAGGGAGAGGGAGAGGGAGAGAGAGAGAGAGAGAGAGAGAGAGAGAGAGAGAGAGAGAGAGAGAGAGAGAGAGAGGAGAGAGAGAGAGAGAGGGGAGAGGGAGAGGGAGAGGGAGAGGGAGAGGGAGAGGGAGAGAGAGAGAGAGAGAGAGAGAGAGAGAGAGAGAGAGAGAGAGAGAGGGAGAGAGAGAGGTTCTATGATGAAAGGAACAGGTTCATACCAGAGAAGTGCTGTATAGTCCTCAGTTTGAATTTGCATTCAGAAGAAAAAAGGTCATTTGGACTCGACTCTCTTTAGGAGTAAAAGTATGGGCCTACTGTGGGGATGGCAAGAACACAAACAGAGGGTAGGATATGAGACCTATACAGAGCCAGAGAGGCAGGCAGGAGGACAGACAGACAGACAGACAGACAGAAAGACAGACAGACAGACAGACAGACAGACAGACAGACAGACAGACAGACAGACAGACAGACAGACAGACAGACAGAGAGGCAGGCAGGAGGACAGACAGACAGACAGACAGACAGACAGACAGGATTATGAGAACCCCATGTTTCTATAGGGTTCGAGATATAGTCGAGAATTGCTTTGAATTAACTACCGGTAGTTAGTTCTGGTTTATGACTATAGAACAGTAACTACAATTAAAGGGATAGTTTTGTATTATTATCAGGGGCGGATCTAGTCATGGGCATGGGGGTTGGGGGGGCAATTCCCCCCTAAATGCCTAGACTGCCCCCACCAAACATGATGGCATACAAAACAACCCAAGATATTTTAAATGAAAGTGCTTATATTTAAATTGATTTGAAACACTACTACTGCTATTAACTAACTACAGCTGTGTCACCACTAAACCAACAGCAGAAAACTCTCTGAGTCAGACCTTTAGCTTTATGCATGCTGCGTGTCTGTTGCAACTTCAACAACAACTGATGTTATTATTGATGTTTATTCGCCAAGTCCTGTAACTGTCGCTTCGCGCCACGGGCGATGAAGCCGCATCCATACCATTTTCACCTTTCACCTTTGTGGGATGGTCTTGGGGCCATGCATTACAGTAAATGTAAATTCATAAAAATAATGTCAATTATTGGTATGGGTCAATTATTGTTAGTTAGCAAGATATATACTAAAAGATATATACTAAAAAAGAATTCAATATTTCAATTCCAATATAGCCAAAAATAGCTGTTCAGCTATTTTTGATAAAACAGGCCACTATGGAGTGAGTGTGGAAATATGGAAATATGGCACCAGGGGAATACTCAGGTTATTTTTTTAACAGACTTTAAATGACATCTATAGGCAGGAAAAGAGTCTTTAAACACATCTATAGCAGGAAAAGAGATAACGGATAGATATAGCCAAATATTAGGGCGTTTGAACACTGATCTCTCTCAGTCACAATGTGGAGCAGGGGCTCACACCTGAAAAGTCTTGGAAACGAGAGACTGTCCCACACAAAGATCACCCTAGCTGTGCCTCAATAACTGTTGGCTCAATAAGATATTTCGCTGCGATAGTAATGCCCCATGCAAAGTGATACAGTAGAGGCCAATTGCAGCCTATGGCTCTGCTGACTCCGTCTGATCAATGATTGTTGATTTCTATTGTGTGTTATTTTTGTGTGCCATCTTGATTGTACACGTGTGTATGGAGATGGAAGGTTATTTCATCAGCTGAAAACCGAAGCCTTGCATCGGTTATTTGAACCCATACCATACTCGCACCCGTACCATTTTCAGTTACCGGACTTTTATTGGCAAGGAAAGCATCAATAATAACATCAGTTGTTGTTTAAGTTACACACAGCATGCATACAGCTAAAGGTCTGACTCAGAGAGTTTTCTGTTTTCAATGATGAAATGCTGTTGGTTTAGCGGTGACACAGCTGTAGTTAGTTAGTAGCAGTAGTAGTATTTCAAATCATGTTAAATATAAGCACTTTAATTTGAAATATCTTGGGTTGTTTTGCATGCCATCATGTTTGGTGGGGCAGACTTTGGGGGGGCATTGCCCCCCATGCCTATGCCTAGATCCGCCCTTGCTTTGACAAAGACACGCTACCTGTTTGTTTATTCACCGAGGAGTGTCTAGAGCGAACCCACTTGCTTGTATCCGCCTGCATACTCATCAAGTGAAGTTGTAAACACTGAGAAGGGTTTTTGACAGTGCAGGGAAATGGGATACGGCAACCCGACTCCAGCACATGGAGGATAAGCTTAATTGCTTCAGTCTTGTGTTGTGCCGAACGGCCCCTTTTTTTGCGTGCATGTTTTATCAGACCCGACTCCGATGAATTCCATCCACGGTCCGCTTCCATTGCAGGAAGGTAGATTGATGGTGAAATGTGAGAGCTGAATTCATAATGGGAAAGAGAAGGATGATGAGGCACCACGAATAATTAGAGGCAAGAAAGTAAAGGCAAATTTCTCGCATGTCTCCCCACTTCTCCGCTCCCTCCATAATACTCCCAGTCACAAAACACTGATGCTGGCCTAGTGGTCTTCAAAGAAACTGAAGGAAAACAAATGTCTTCCATTTACAACAGCAGCTTTGCATACAGAGTTTTCTGGCAATACAAGTCGTTATAAGACTTAATACTGCTGTTGTGCGTGGGAATAAATTTGTTTCTCTGGTATTGGTAGTTTTACTTAAGTAAAATGAATTACCGGTAGTCTATTTTTTTTATTCTTTTGTCACTACTGGCGACCAGGGCCAGATTTAGCCAGCCCTACTAGGATGGGCTGGAAGAGTTGGGCAACTCAAATTTTTTTATATGAAGGAGTGGTTTTCAACCTTTTCGACACCAGGGCCCACTATTTATTCGGCATTTGAGCCACAGACCACTATTTGATGACATTTTAGCCCCACAGACCCCATAACGTAAGATTTCTTTTGCTTTTGTCCACAATTCCAGGCTGCATTTGGGTAAAAAAAAAAAAAAAAAAAAAAAAAACAGTCAAACATAAAGATCAAAATGACCATTAATCTTCTACATTCTCTAGTTGTGTAGACTTGGTGCTAATTCAGATGATTGATATTTTAACTCTTGGAAGTGTAAAAACGAAACGGGTCTATTTGTTTTCATGTTTACACTCTCAAAGAGTTTCATCTGGTTAACCAACTTTCCACCATTTAGCCTGCATGGGACCACCTGGAACTTTCTCAAGGACCACTGGCGGTCCCCAGACCACTGGTTGAAAACCACTGACATTACCTTTCATTGGGTGGGCAGGATGCACATTTGGGTGGGCTCTGCCCACCCCTGCCCCATCTAGATCTGGCCCTTCAGGCGAGTGGTAGGGCACTGGGAGGATTGTATAGTTCCGCCATACTATTGGTCCGACTGTCACTATAGTCCCACAACCTATAGCCCCTAACTGTAGCCCTAACTCGGAAAGTATTGCACCTATATTACCATTTAGTATTTAGCTGGTGGCAAGTGGCCAGTTCTCAACAGGCCTGAAAATGAAGTCCTGGACTGACATGGGCCCTGATCAAACCCTGCATCAACTCAAGACACTGCCCGCCACACACTGCCGCCCCCCTAGGTCTCCATATACTGTGTGGAGCCATTCCATAGGTTGATCTGCCTCATCGAACCCTGTGCACTCAAGACAGGCTCCATAAATGCTAGGGCTGGGACGATATTGGCACCTCACGATACGATATAGCTGGCGATATTAGGCTTTCGATAATGAATATATCATGATATTTGATATATTGCGATATTTGCGATATATCAATAAACTGCATGAAATTCGTCAACGATATATCATGATACTGTAACTGCAGCTGAAAAAAAAAAAAAAAAACGTACTAATAAAAACTTACTAATGTAATGTATATCCTCAGATATTAATCTTAGCTTTTATTTGTCTCAACTGATTCTCTACCAGGCTTTTTGTTTTTATCTTTTGTTTGTTCTTTTGGGAAAGAAGCAGCTATAGAAGTCAGTTAACATTTTAGTTCTGGGACCCGTTTTTCCTCACAGAATTATCCCTCAGTAAATATCACGATATTTGCTGAGGAATATACGATATATATTGCGGGAGTAAGTATACGATGTTATCACGATAACGATATTTCAGCACACCCCTAATAAATGCCCTATTTAGGGCAGGCGAGGTCGCTTCTTGCCCTCAGGTGTCTCCCTGCAGGTGTCTCCCTGCAGGTTATTGAGGTTTACATTTCCTCATGTCCTATTACGGATTAATTATTTTTCACTCAATCCTGTAATTGGCCTAAAGGGCTATGGATCTTCCAGGAGATTAAATATGTTAATTACTCCATACGACAGTACAGAAAACTGTATTAGTGTTAAATCAATAATCACGCAAAGAAAATGCTCAAGATCAATCTCAGTGCCGACACCAAATGAACAGCCCTTGTAGTCGAGTGTGTGTGTGTGTGTGTGTGTGTGTGTGTGTGTGTGTGTGTGTGTGTGTGTGTGTGTGTGTGTGTGTGTGTGTGTGTGTGTGTGTGTGTGTGTGTGTGTGTTCATTACTTCATAAATGTACGAATCGGGTTCTCTATAATAATAACTACATTGGACTTTTTCAGTGCCTCTCTCTCTCTCTCTGTCTCTGTCTCTGTCTCTGTCTCACTCACACACACACACACACACACACACACACACACACACACACACACACACACACACACACACACACACACACACACACACACACACTTACAGTATTAAAGGGCAACATTTATATAGAACGTAATAAATTGGATTTTAAATTCATGGAGGACCCCCCCCCCCCCCCACACACACACACACACACTTTAAAGGCCACACCCTACACCAGCGCAACTCCTTGCAAATGCCATCTCATAGTGTGAGACTTAACCTATCGGCCCTTACTGCATCCCTTCATTTACATTCTGAACAGACAGTGGCCTTGTGGTTTAGTGTTTGTATAATTGATTGATTGAAAATTTTCTTAACAGCTTGTAGATTTACGAGAGCCAGCGAAAGCAATTTTTCTCGACCGCAACGGCCAATTGCAGTGGTTTTCCACCAGTGGTCCGGGGACCACCAGTGGTCCTTGAGAGAGGGTTCCAGGTGGCCCCCAGGCTAAATGATGGAAAGTTGGTTAACCAGATGTAACTCTTTGAGAGCGTAAAAAATGAAACCAAATGGACCCTTGCGGGTCCATTTGGTTTCATTTTTACGCTCTCAAGAGTTAAAATATTCATAGTCTAATTTTGCCTGTTATGTTTCCAAAATCCATCCTGGAATTGTAGATTCCAGGATAAAAACAGAAGCTGTAGCTTCTGTAGTTGTAGCTTTATATACTGTAGTCTTTATATAGTTGTAGCTTTATATAGTCTTGTAGTATTTAGCTTTCACACTACTGCCACTTTATCACACCTGGTTAGCTTAGCGCCTTCACCTCAAGTTAGGTGTACAGTTTACACTTTACTGGTCTGCTGCACTATTGTTTGTCCCGTCTATATTTTGTTTCGACTTTGTCTTATTGCACTGTCTATTGTCTTGACTATTGTCTTATTGCACTGTCTATTGTCTTTTTGCACTGTGGAAAATGGAAATGCTATTTCATCGTATATGTCCTGACATACACTGGAGTGACAAATAAAAAAACCTTGAACCTTGAAATCTTTGAGTTTTGGGTCTGTGGGGCTAAAATGTCCTCAAATGGTGGTTCGTACGTGGCTCAAATGCTGAATAAATAGTGGGCCCTGGTATGAAAAAGGTTGAAAACTACTGGACAATTGAAGACGGTAAACGGTTTGCCTTTATTAAGTTTAATGCATTGAGTGTATATTTACTGTATACATATCCTTCAAAAGGGTAAAAGACACATCACACAAAAAAACCCTCTTAGAACTTATTTGTGTTGTGGTACTTTGATCGCAAATGTGTTTCGATAATGAATTTACCTTCCAGACTATTACCGGTTGTGTGTCTGAAGGCAAAATGCAATCCCATTTTCCTTCAGACACCAAATGGATGGCATTTCTTTTTAGTGGAGCTGAATGCAGCCCCATTTAGCAACTCTGTCTACTGATGGCAATGACTGCAGTCTGCCTCAGTGGCATCTATTAGGTTATATCAGCCCCAGATTATACAGTAATTTGTTATGGAACTTTAGGTAAAAAATATTCCCTCCATCGACCTTGTGAGTGTCTGACTTGTTTTAAGTTATAATGGATTTATAGGAAGGAGACGGATGTGCTCAAATGAACACTGAATGGAGTAACTTAGAAACTGTCTAATCCGTTCACATGAGACTGAGTAGACCATAAAATGACCAAAAGTTTTTTGTTTTTGTTTTTAATTTGGAATAGCCCTTTAAAGGAGTGCTTCACTGGTACGGAATGCCTTAAATGCTGTACAACCATCGAAATATTGAAAAAATATATACATGTAACAAAAAAGCCACACGGTGGCGCCAGAGAAAGTATATTCTGTGCGTGCCTTGCTGCTCTCATCTGCCTCCTTTAGTGTTCAGTGCTCTGGGAAACGTTTACCACCTACGTCACTTTTAGGGCAGTGACGTAGGTGGTAAACAGTCTGGAACCCCCTCCTCTGGTGTTCCACTACAGTATGATACGGTCTGGAACCCCCTCCTCTGGTGTTCCACTACAGTATGATACGGTCTGGAACCCCCTCCTCTGGTGTTCCACTACAGTATGATACGGTCTGGAACCCCCTCCTCTGGTGTTCCACTACAGTATGATACGGTCTGGAACCCCCTCCTCTGGTGTTCCGCTACAGTATGATACGGTCTGGAACCCCCTCCTCTGGTGTTCCACTACAATATGATACGGTCTGGAACCCCCTCCTCTGGTGTTCCGCTACAGTATGATACGGTCTGGAACCCCCTCCTCTGGTGTTCCGCTACAGTATGATACGGTCTGGAACCCCCTCCTCTGGTGTTCCGCTACAGTATGATACGGTCTGGAACCCCCTCCTCTGGTGTTCCGCTACAGTATGAAACGGTCTGGAACCCCCTCCTCTGGTGTTCCGCTACAGTATGATACGGTCTGGAACCCCCTCCTCTGGTGTTCCGCTACAGTATGATACGGACTGGAACCCCCTCCTCTGGTGTTCCGCTACAGTATGATACGGTCTGGAACCCCCTCCTCTGGTGTTCCGCTACAGTATGATACGGTCTAGAACCCCCTCCTCTGGTGTTCCACCACAGTATGATACGGTCTGGAACCCCCTCCTCTGGTGTTCCAGTATGATACGGTCTGGAACCCTCTCCTCTGGTGTTCCACTATACGGTATGATACGGTCTGGAACCCCCTCCTCTGGTGTTCCACTACAATATGATACGGTCTGGAACCCCCTCCTCTGGTGTTCCGCTACAGTATGATACGGTCTGGAACCCCCTCCTTTGGTGTTCCGCTACAGTATGATACGGTCTGGAACCCCCTCGTTCCACTAAATATGATACGGTCTGGAACCCCCTCCTCTGGCGTTCCACTACAGTATGATACGGTCTGGAACCCCCTCCTCTGGCGTTCCACTACAGTACGATACGGTCTGGAACCCCCTCCTCTGGCGTTCCACTACAGTACGATACGGTCTGGAACCCCCTCCTCTGGTGTTCCACTACGGTATGATACGGTCTGGAACCCCCTCCTCTGGTGTTCCACTACAGTATGATACGGCCTGGAACCCCCTCCTCTGGTGTTCCACTACAGTATGATACGGTCTGGAACCCCCTCCTCTGGTGTTCCACTACAGTATGATACGGCCTGGAACCCCCTCCTCTGGTGTTCCACTACAGTATGATACGGCCTGGAACCCCCTCCTCTGGTGTTCCACTACAGTATGATACGGTCTGGAACCCCCTCCTCTGGTGTTCCACTACACTACAGTATGATACGGTCTGGAACCCCCTCCTCTGGTGTTCCACTACAGCATGATACGGTCTGGAACCCCCTCCTCTGGTGTTCCACTACGGTATGATACGGTCTGGAACCCCCTCCTCTGGTGTTCCACTACGGTATGATACGGTCTGGAACCCCCTCCTCTGGTGTTCCGCTACAATATGATACGGTCTGGAACCCCCTCCTCTGGTGTTCCGCTACAATATGATACGGTCTGGAACCCCCTCCTCTGGTGTTCCGCTACAGTATGATACGGTCTGGAACCCCCTCCTCTGGTGTTCCACTACAGTATGATACGGTCTGGAAGCCCCTCCTCTGGTCTGGAACCCCCTCCTCTGGTGTTCCACTACAGTATGATACGGTCTGGAACCCCCTCCTCTGGTGTTCAGCTACAGTATGATACGGTCTGGAACCCCCTCCTCTGGTGTTCCGCTACAGTATGATACGGTCTGGAACCCCCTCCTCTGGTGTTCCGCTACAGTATGCTACGGTCTGGAACCCCCTCCTCTGGTGTTCCGCTACAGTATGCTACGGTCTGGAACCCCCTCCTCTGGTGTTCCGCTACAGTATGCTACGGTCTGGAACCCCCTCCTCTGGTGTTCCGCTACAGTATGATACGGTCTGGAACCCCCTTGTAGCGTGAGGCCTGAACACGGACATGGATAATACAGAGACATCACAAATCCAGACAATGCCCTCCCCCAGAGAAGGATGGAGGGTGCTAATCAGTTTTATGACTCTCTGGAATGCAGGATAGGAACTCAAGAAAAAGGACACTTCACTCTCTGTGCCCCTACCTCATGAAAAATACCAAACAGATGAAACTGTGCACACTTTACATGTCTGGACCGCAAATACAGTATATATATATATTTGTATGCTATCTTATGAACCTTAACTATACACTGTACATAGCATGTCGAATTGATTTGTAAATAATTTCTTCTAATATTTGCCTGATCTCTGCATGGCTAATATATGGTGTTTAGTATCTAAACGTTCCCAGAATCGTTTTGTTTGCAAATCCATGATCAGATGTTTTGCAATTAGTCACTAAGGGAAGTTAGAGAAAAGTAGAGATTTGGCAGGAGGAAAAAGGAGGGGTTGGTGAATCCCCCTACACATATGCACGGCCAATGGCCAGTGAACTGGAAGGGAGGAGTCAAACTCCCCCACTGAGTGAAGATAGTGCCATTCCACATGTGCTCTCTCTCTTGGTTTGGTGGACGAACAGGCAAGACGTCCTGTCCTCTCCCTCTGCTCTTCTGAATCGGGTTTGACTAGATGTCCCCGTTTCGTCCTCGGTTCTGTTTGGTCGGACTGTGGGGTTAGACTTAACGTCCCCCGCATAGAGCGCTACTGACTTTGTTTGAGGATAAGACACTGAGTCTCCTCATCGCTCATCAGTCCGGGTTTGACTGCATGTCCCCACACCAAAGAACTTCTGAGCAGACCTCAACGCCTCAACCAGCCAACCCTCAGAGACTCAGAACGGTGCTCCTCTCAACGCCACAGCGAAGACAAGACACCCATCGTCTACACGACTACATCCTTCAAGGAGCCAACTCCAATCCAAGCCAGCGTCACCAAGGACGCAGAGCTGACACTGACCGGGTATAAACTGCCTGGAGGCCTGCACCCCCAACTGTCCAGTCTCCTTCCCAAGATGGCCGCCGCCAGCTACTACAACTACTCCTGGCTATTAGCACATGGCTGCTAATGGCTGCCACTACCCCATGACTGTCTCCTCCTTCTACACACAGGCAAGCATATCACATTACATGTGAAAAATGGCAACCCCCAGGTTAGCAGGCAGAGTAGAGAAGTTGTAGATCTGCTGTTTCCCAAACCTTTTATTGCTTTCATTTTTCAAGTGTGTCTTTTTCTTTGTCTGCACCATTACCTGACATTACACACGACCTTGCTATGATCGACATTTAATCCTGCCGTCCATTTTAGGATGTTCTATACCAATTTATTTTACATTTAATAAATTGATTATTTTTATTAAGAAGTTGTTGTGTTTTCTATCTCATGGTTTACAAATTGTACAGATGGGGTATTTATTGCTAGTCTGTCCAAGAACTCATGTTACATTAACAGTGACGTGAGCAATATAATCTCATTATGTTTCAATATTAATATTTTCATAATTTCGTAAATATGGAAAATTAATATTGAAATATTATGTCCTGTTCATAAACACTACATAATTGGCGCCCAACGTGGGGCAGACTCTTATTCCAGCTGTACATATTGTGAACAATGAGATATTGAAATCATACATACATTTTTTTTTTACATAATAATAATAAGGCTAATAGTAATAATACGGGTAATAATAGAAATAATAACCACCATGACAACGCTAATAATATAGGCCTAATACGGCTGTTATTTATTTTATTTTATTATTATTTGTATTATTCTTCCCAGTGATTTAAGTTGATCAATATCTGGTTAGTGGTAGAAGAGTGAAATCTAAAATACCAGTAAAACCGGAATAAAATCGGTCGTTTTTAAAGCAAGCACTATAATAATAATAATAACAATAATATAAACTCATTCTCCCGAAGAGGCATGGTGTAGTAACTGTTGAGAATTTATTTAGCTGCTAGATATGAGAGCTACCTAGGATAACATCCGTCTCATAATCTGAAGGGTGTGAGTTTCATCATGACTAGAATTGTCAAAGATCCTTAAATTGACACATTAGATCCATATCTGTGTTGAGTTAAGTTGATCTGACATTAGTGCATGTGTGCCCCTCTCCCACAAATGTGAGTTTTATCCCACTTCCTCTAGAGTATATTAGATATTGGTCTATGACTAATGAAGTATACCTACACCAATAGACATCACTGCAAATCTGTTGGTGAATACAAGTAAAACTGTGAAAACCCTGGTTTATGGATAGATGTAAGCCCTTTATGTTTTCCAGTGGCAGTATGGTGTAACATAGTATTATTTTATTTTTATTTTATTTGTGAGTACATGTATGACATCATTGCTGGTTGGAAGTTACCTTGGCCTGGCAAAATGTTTAACAAGTTAATGATCTGATTTTGGTAGGGTAGGAAAGGCAGTTGTGTGTGAAATTGACACAGGAACCATTTTAGATTCTGCCAGAGAGCGCAGACAAACGGCCTCCATTTTGTCTTTGTTGCTGCATGCAACATACACGCAACACCCCTTTATCAATCATTTGAGAAAAGGGGGGTTTTGAACCACAGCCTTAGCAGTGTTGGCTCAATCTGGCTCCAGGAAGAGTTGAGCCACACCAGTCCTGACCTCCCACTCCTTCCTTATCACCCACATCAGGGCAGAAAGGGGGGTTTGGGCCTGCCTCTTGTGTGTCAGCAGACACATAAACCAGATCAACATTTGTTGAATCAATACCAGTAGTCTGGCATTGCTTTTTAGCAACTATTTGTCCATACTGTAACACCTAGTTATCGTTCCATACACTGTTGTCACAAATACATTCACTTTACACAAGTTAGAAGTTTGTGTTTGACTGGCAACTGTCAACCGTGTCAGTCATCATCTATCATTCCAATAGAGGTTGAGTAGTGCAATCTTGGTTCCAGACCAGGAAACAGGCATAGGGCTTATCAACAACTAGCTAATGCCAGTTCCATTCTCATTTCCGGGTTGTAGAACGACCCCCACCCCTTGCACCTCTTTCATCACCCTGCATCTAGGTGAATGGCAAGGGGGGTCTGAGCATTAGTTGGCCTGCTGCTCTTGTGTGCTAATTTCTTCCTTCTTGCACAGCCAGCCTAGGGCTGACTGTGTAAGCTGCAAAAGTAAAACAAACTGCCCACCTTGCATCTCCAAAATCGAATTTCACTTCAGTGGCAAATGTACCTCTTGTTTAACCCTGCCAGCTAACGCATGCATTCAAGTAAGTTAAACTACGGTCAAAATTAGATTTTAATTGTGGAGCAATCTATTTTAGAATTAGTGTCATAAAAAAAAAACTTTGCCTGACTACCAAAAGTCACAAGTTTGTTAACAAGTGGTACACTTGATCTACCCTGTGAGAGAAATTATATTTTTGGAACAAGATTATTGACATCACTTTGGCAGCCCATTTTACAACTTTGCAGTTTTTAGAGATCTGTTGTTAGAGAACTTTTCTAAAATAAGAAGATTTTAGCAACACTGCCAATATGTCTGAGAAGGCACTCAGCTACCTGGATTTACTCAATCAGCTTTTGGTGTTATTAGTGGTTTCCTCGTGTTTGGTTCTCATTGATGTCGCAGGGATCAGGAAATTCCTGTATAATATGGCCTATGCCATAACACATGCTGTAGAAGCTTGGCTAGAACGTTTTGACCCAGAACTGCAGAGTTCTTGGAATGTTGGTTGTGATATGGATGTGTGCCCACAGTTTGTCCCATTGCCGACAGTTAAAGATGACCCTGGCAGGTTACAGGGGGGTGTTTTGAAGCAGGAGGCTGGAGTAAAACAACCATGGGGTGATCTGGCTGAATTTTGTAAGCTTCAGGGCTCCATAATCCAGTTGCAAGACAGGGTCGCAACCCTGGAAAAGCATAAATTTACCAGCATGGATGACACTCTACTGAAATGCTTTCAGAACCTTCTAGCAGAGGTCAGAGGTCAACCACCAGCATGCACTGGTGAACTTTGCTGTGGGTCCAGCCTAATCCAGGCTGAACTAGCTGACCAGGCCAAAGCAATCTCGGCAATGAATTCTCATGTTGACAGACTGAGTGTAGAAGTCAATCAGTTACAACACACTATAACTATTAGAGACAACCTTATCACAACACTGCAGGGTAAATTAACCAAGCACGAGTTTGAGGAAGTGGAATTGAGTGGTCATCAGGGGTTGCTGGACCATGTTTCCTTTCCAAAAACCCACATCCCTGCCACTGACCCTTTAGAACCAAAGCAACTGCATGTACACCCAAGTGATCAGGCTATGACCCTGCCAATTGATAGAGTGGTAGCACGAGCAGACATAGCTGCGTGCACACGACCAGTTCCACCATGTTCTAGCCCACCTTCAGCACCCAGTCAGTTTGAGTTTGACTCACACAAAATGACGCATGAACCCCAAAGGTTCCTTGCTAAAACGCTGGGCGATGACGATCTAATGACAATTGCAGAACACATTGACCGTTTTAACCCACCAGTTTCGGGCAGTGCAGACACTCATGCTTATCTAGATAGTATAGAGGACTGTCTACGCTCTCATGAGCCTGTCACTGTAGAAACAAAAGTCAGACTTATTCATCTAACCTCAAACCGTGAGGTGTTTTCCTGTCTCACACGACAACCGGCACAATCTCTGCAAGATTGGGGTTCGGTTCGACAGGTCATTATTGATGAGTTCAGTGACGACTGTGGTGTTCAACCTGGTCTCGTCTCGGCCATGGGCGTTAAACAGCTCTATGGTGAAGGTGTTGACGTGTTCTATAGACGTCTAATGAAAGCGTTTTTCGGCTATAAGAACACTCCAAACATGGAGGAGGATGTCATGTTCAAACAGCTGTTTGTTAACAACCTATTGCCATCTGTCACCAGGCGTTTCCCTCTCGATGTCGGACTCAGTAGTAACATGGCAACATGCCCTAAAAGCATACGGGAGCTACGGAGTCTGGCACGGGAAGCATTTGCTAGAAACCGTGATGACCCGCCCTTATCGTTCGCTGAACGAAGCCATAAGAGCCCAGAAGTCAGTCACGAAGTTAGGGAATCACGGCGGCAAAGAAAAGCACGGCTCTATGCAGCGAGACAGAAGTCAGGGCCGAGTGATAATGACTGGCGGGCATCGATGCATGACTGAATCAACAACACAGTGGCATCCTCTTGTGTGGATTTTTCAGATTTAACCCCCCGTGGTGGCTGGTGGGTCAATTGAAAAATCCAAGGGGGGTGTACGGATTTATACACCTTATACACTGGTTGTTGTTGTTGTGTTTACTTTTTCGTTTTAGTTTTTCTTTCAGTCTACCGGTTTTGTTTTGTCCAAACCTAAAATAATAGTATCAACCGTCAAATGTAGTCCCTATAGGATAATTAACATGATCTGCATGCCTTGATCATCTTAATTACCATTTGGTGAATTAACTGAATGATGGTTCTACCCAAATTATGTCTGCAGCAAATATTTTGTCGTAGCTACACTCAAACATGTTGCAGTAAACGGTCACCATTTCAGTTGACAAGGGGAGATGTTTGCTATAACAAATACTTTATTGTAGCTCGAGTAATCAAATATCTGCCAGTACAACTATATAGAAATGATGATTTCCTTCAGCATGTATATAGAAAAGATGCCTTCTGCTACATGTACAGAAGCCTACTATCATGCCTACAAAATCAGAACAACTACTGTATATAGAAATGATGCCTTTTGCTCCATGCAAAAGTCTACTCTCATGCCTACATTTTTTTTTTTTTATTATTATTATTGTAGCCAGACTCAACCAAATATCTAAGCTTTCCACTCATGTTTGACAACTGACTAGTTTATTTAACACCAAACAAGGAAACGGCTTTGTATTTTGTTTTGTTTCATGTTTGTGACAGCCAAATCTCAGGACAATGTAAATATGTGCCTTGTCCACTGCCATGACGCAGTGGACAAGGGGAGATACTGATGATACATATTATATAGTTAAAGTCTATTCCCAAATGTAACATTTTTTTTTTATTACCTAGATGTCTTTTAAAACACTCAAGATGTTTTTTAAAAAAAGAAAAAGTTTGACATCTCTTGTAGCATTATGTATATATTGTACATGTGTGTATATATTTATAAGTATTTCTTTTTTTCTTGCTTCCCCTGTACTAATATGCCATCATCCTAATTCGCTGATAACTATAGGAGTTTTAAAACAATCTGGACAGTTTTAAAGCATCTGTCTTTTCCTAAAATGTTATTTTCCTCTTTTTGTTTTCCTTGTGTTGTTGAGTTTGTACATATTAGGTCATCATATATTATTATTATATATATATTGGTTTCCATCATATTGAGGACAGCAAATATACTCAACTTGCAGCAGTTTAAGTGCATTTTAAGGGTTCCTTTCCTTTTGTGCTCTGTGGTTTATTCCCTTTTTCTTTCTTGTTTAAACATGTTTTATGGTTGTTCAAAATTTCCCAGAAACAGTTTAGAATGAAAGGGAGTTGCCATTTTTACATGTGATGTTTATGCTGTGTGTGCCATGTCCCTGCTCTCACTTTCTACTTTGTGCCCTCAAGGATCATAGACTCAACGTTTCGTTTCTTCACGACCTTGAGGCCAAAGGGGGATATGTAGCGTGAGGCCTGAACACGGACATGGATAATACAGAGACATCACAAATCCAGACAATGCCCTCCCCCAGAGAAGGATGGAGGGTGCTAATCAGTTTTATGACTCTCTGGAATGCAGGATAGGAACTCAAGAAAAAGGACACTTCACTCTCTGTGCCCCTACCTCATGAAAAATACCAAACAGATGAAACTGTGCACACTTTACATGTCTGGACCGCAAATACAGTATATATATATATTTGTATGCTATCTTATGAACCTTAACTATACACTGTACATAGCATGTCGAATTGATTTGTAAATAATTTCTTCTAATATTTGCCTGATCTCTGCATGGCTAATATATGGTGTTTAGTATCTAAACGTTCCCAGAATCGTTTTGTTTGCAAATCCATGATCAGATGTTTTGCAATTAGTCACTAAGGGAAGTTAGAGAAAAGTAGAGATTTGGCAGGAGGAAAAAGGAGGGGTTGGTGAATCCCCCTACACATATGCACGGCCAATGGCCAGTGAACTGGAAGGGAGGAGTCAAACTCCCCCACTGAGTGAAGATAGTGCCATTCCACATGTGCTCTCTCTCTTGGTTTGGTGGACGAACAGGCAAGACGTCCTGTCCTCTCCCTCTGCTCTTCTGAATCGGGTTTGACTAGATGTCCCCGTTTCGTCCTCGGTTCTGTTTGGTCGGACTGTGGGGTTAGACTTAACGTCCCCCGCATAGAGCGCTACTGACTTTGTTTGAGGATAAGACACTGAGTCTCCTCATCGCTCATCAGTCCGGGTTTGACTGCATGTCCCCACACCAAAGAACTTCTGAGCAGACCTCAACGCCTCAACCAGCCAACCCTCAGAGACTCAGAACGGTGCTCCTCTCAACGCCACAGCGAAGACAAGACACCCATCGTCTACACGACTACATCCTTCAAGGAGCCAACTCCAATCCAAGCCAGCGTCACCAAGGACGCAGAGCTGACACTGACCGGGTATAAACTGCCTGGAGGCCTGCACCCCCAACTGTCCAGTCTCCTTCCCAAGATGGCCGCCGCCAGCTACTACAACTACTCCTGGCTATTAGCACATGGCTGCTAATGGCTGCCACTACCCCATGACTGTCTCCTCCTTCTACACACAGGCAAGCATATCACATTACATGTGAAAAATGGCAACCCCCAGGTTAGCAGGCAGAGTAGAGAAGTTGTAGATCTGCTGTTTCCCAAACCTTTTATTGCTTTCATTTTTCAAGTGTGTCTTTTTCTTTGTCTGCACCATTACCTGACATTACACACGACCTTGCTATGATCGACATTTAATCCTGCCGTCCATTTTAGGATGTTCTATACCAATTTATTTTACATTTAATAAATTGATTATTTTTATTAAGAAGTTGTTGTGTTTTCTATCTCATGGTTTACAAATTGTACAGATGGGGTATTTATTGCTAGTCTGTCCAAGAACTCATGTTACATTAACAGTGACGTGAGCAATATAATCTCATTATGTTTCAATATTAATATTTTCATAATTTCGTAAATATGGAAAATTAATATTGAAATATTATGTCCTGTTCATAAACACTACACACTCCTCTGGCGTTCCGCTACAGTATGATACGGTCTGGAACCCCCTCCTCTGGCGTTCCGCTACAGTATGATACGGTCTGGAACCCCCTCCTCTGGCGTTCCGCTACAGTATGATACGGTCTGGAACCCCCTCCTCTGGCGTTCCGCTACAGTATGATACGGTCTGGAACCCCCTCCTCTGGCGTTCCGCTACAGTATGATACGGTCTGGAACCCCCTCCTCTGGCGTTCCGCTACAGTATGATACGGTCTGGAACCCCCTCCTCTGGCGTTCCGCTACAGTATGATACGGTCTGGAACCCCCTCCTCTGGCGTTCCGCTACAGTATGATACGGTCTGGAACCCCCTCCTCTGGCGTTCCGCTACAGTATGATACGGTCTGGAACCCCCTCCTCTGGCGTTCCACTACAGTATGATACGGTCTGGAACCCCCTCCTCTGGCGTTCCACTACAGTATGATACGGTCTGGAACCCCCTCCTCTGGCGTTCCACTACAGTATGATACGGTCTGGAACCCCCTCCTCTGGCGTTCCACTACAGTATGATACGGTCTGGAACCCCCTCCTCTGGCGTTCCACTACAGTATGATACGGTCTGGAACCCCTCCTCTGGCGTTCCACTACAGTATGATACGGTCTGGAACCCCCTCCTCTGGTGTTCCACTACAGTAGGGTGACCATATTCTCAAAGGAGAAAACCAGGACACCTTAGCGGGGGGCGGGGTCACGAAATATTCAGATATCGAACAGGCACTACTATCGCCTCGAACAGCTTTTTTGTGTTTTTCTGTGTCAATGTGGGATTTTAGGTCCCTTGCACCACCATTGCAGAGCGAGACATACGTGCCTGCTTTGCAAACAGTGCACAGTGCTTCACTTTTGTCTCGCCCCGGTCTGAATACAGGGATTTTTTTCTGTAACTCGTCTGTAAACGTGCACTTGCGCTTGGGCATGGTAGTGGAGACTGACAACCACGCTGTCTAGTGTCTACTAACTGATTGACGAAGGCTGCCTGCTCAGGGCTGAGGTCATCGTGCGCAGTGTCCTAGTGCCTGTCGATTTACTGGTCAGATGTAAGCAAAGACGTGTCGGAAAGGAACTGAATGAAAGTAATTTTACAAAAAACGGGACATTTCCTCATTTTCTAAAAATAAACCAGGACACCCAGGACAGGACGTGAAATACGGACATGTCCTGGGAAATACGGACGTATGGTCAGCCTAACTACAGTATGCGCTGAGACACGGACACAGAGGCACGAATGCACGATAGTATAACCATACAGACGAGGTTTAATTTCGGTGAAGTATCCCTCTAAGGACTAACTCACCACTTTATTTTCATATAACTGGTCATCACTAATGTTCACAACAAAAAAAGATACTTCGAGTTGAGAAATTACATCAACTATAGTTGCATTCAGTTCTTATCATGCGGTGCGCAATATAGTCCTACCAGAGGGCCAGTTCTAATAGTAATTACCGTAATTTCCGGACTATAAGCCGCTACTTTTTCACATGCTTTTGACCCTGCGGCTTATACAGGTAACACAGGGGTAGTCCCTGAGAGGGTTCCAGGTGGGCTCCACAGACTAAATGATGGAAAGTTGGTTAACCAGATGTAACTCTTTGAGAGCGTAAAAATGAAACCAAATGGACCCTTGCGGGTCCATTTGGTTTCATGTTTACACTCTCAAGAGTTATGATATTCACCATCTAAATTAGCACCACTTAATTAATAAGTCATACGTCATGTTCATTTTGGTCTCATTTTGATGTTTTGCCTCTTTTGTTTGCGAAAATCCACCCTGGAATTGTGAACAAAACCAAAAGAAATCTTTAGTTTTGGGGTCTGTGGGGTGAAGATGTTGTTAAATCGTGGTCTCTGGCTCAAATGCTGAATAAATAGTGGGCCCTGGGATCAAAAAAGTAACATGAAGCTTATTGCCTGGTGCGGCTTATAGTCAGGTGCGGCTTATAATCCGGAAATTACGGTAATTAAATATGATTCCGCAGGTCGAAGAGAATTCATTCACAGGCCTCATGATTTGCCCCTCAGGCCTTGACTTTGACCTATATGCTATAAGAACTAATTAACATACAAATTGATTGCAGGCTCATTATCACGCATGATTATACATTCATTTATCATTACATTAATTTGCATACTCAGCAGTATTTTTGACAGGATTTATAGCATCCAGAGCTTTTTAGTATTCATTACAACGATGTCTTGGTATTTAAGCACTAGTGACTAAAACAAATAAATCATCTATTTATTGAGGAGGAAATATGAACAGCACGTTCCAGCTCTAAGCCGTCGTCAGCATCAATGAACAGAAAATGATGGATTTGTGAGTGCTGGTTTGTTGTTTGTTGGTTCACAACTAACCTTGCAACCCACGGGCGGATCATGGAGGGCGCATGGGCATGGGGGGGCAATGCCCCCCTAAATAACTAATCTGTCCCCCCAAACACGATGCCATGCAGAAAAACCCAAGATATTTTAAATTAAAGTGCTTATATTTAAAATGATTATGATCATTGAAAACAGAAAACTCTCTGTCGAGTCAGACCTTTAGCTTTATGCATGCTGCGTGTCTGTTGCAACTTCAACAACTGATGTTATTATTGATGCTTTACTTGCCTAATAAAAGTCCTGTAACCGAAAATGGTATTTGTGAAGCCGCCCCCATACCATTTTCCCCTGCCCCTCCAAGATGTTCTCTTGCCCCCCCAAATGGCACATGTTACATCCGCCCCTGTTGCAACCGCATGCACATCTAGTTTGACGGACAGCAACCGAAATACAGACACAAAATGTTGGTGAAAATAGCAATTTTTCTACATTTTCTAAATGTGTAGATTCTTGAAAATTAGGTAATTCAGATGGTTAAATATAATTTAACGCTTCAGAGCGTAAAATGAAACCGGTCCGTTTGGTTTCATTTTGTGAGATAAAACAAGGGTTTTATCTCTGGCGCCCGTCAACCAATTTCGCCCCAACTCACTAGCAAAAAAACACTAGATTTTCCACCAGGAGTTTTTCACTAATTTTGGCGCTAGGGGGGTCTGAAAAAAGCTAAATATAGTGACAAATCCGCCAAGTTGGCAACACTGGTACCATTGCCCAACGACAGGGGAAAAGGTCACCTGTAAGAAATACCCTGGACATTGTACACACAAACACGCCCACACATGCGCACACACACAACACACACACACACACACACACACACACACACACACACACACACACACACACACACACACACACACACACACACACACACACACACACACACACTTTCTTTTCATCATGTCCACACAACATCTCGAAAGGTATATTAATGATATTAAAATGTTGAAAATCGGTGGAGTTCCCCTTTAAATGTTTTGGCTATTCACTTCGGGTCAGAAATCAGGATAGTCTAAATAAGAAAAACAATAAGCTGGTATACAACGTAGTAGCCTATTGGAGGCTATCGCTATAGAGCTGACCAGTCCATTCATATTCCTCTTAAAATTTTTCATTTATATACTAATATGTGGGATAATAGAGATGCGCAGTGACGTCACCGCCCCGGTTCCGGAAGTCTTTTCCCAATTCATTTTTCTCATAGACTTTTCGAAAATAATTTATATCAAGACGATTACGCCGCGGACACAGCCAACTCGAGTCGTGACGAATCATGATGACACACACAAACTTTTGGGACAATAAAATAATTTCTAAGATGAAAAACGAAGCAAAAAGTCTTGTATCATGCCGTTTTCTACTTCTTCCCAATTATATATTATATGACGATATTGTGTTTGTTGTCATGATTTGTCACGACCTGAGTTGGCTTTGGCCGCGGCGTAATCGTCTTGATATAAATGATTTTCAAAAAGTCTATGAGAAAAATGAATGGGGAAAAGACTTCCGGAGCCGGGGTGGTGACGTCACTGTGCATCTCTATAGCCTAATATAGACTATTATGCCACAGACAAAGCAAACTCAGGTCGTGACAAGTTATGACAATAAACACAATATTATCATACAATATTTAATTAGCAAGAAGAAAGCAACTGCACTTTTCCCCCTTTCCCTTTCCTCCTTTCCCTTTCCCCCATGGGGCGGATCAAGGCATGGGCATTGTGGGGGGGGGGGGGGGGGGGGGGGGCTAAATGCCCAGTCTGCCCCACCAAATATGATGGCATACAAAACACCCAAGATACTTCAAATTAAAGTGAAGCTTTACTTGACTAATAAAAGTCCTGTCACCGAAAATGCAGGTCTGGGCCATACGATTTTCTCCTGCCCCCCCCCCCCCCCCCCCCCCCCACCCCCCCCCACCCCCAATTGGGAAATGTCACATCCGCCCTGCTTTCCCCTTCCCTTTTTCTTCTTCTACAAATCATTGATTTTGATTGAATTGATTGTGACAAAACATTGTTTGTGTTGTCATGTCATGTCACAATCCGAGTTGTCTTTGACCGCGGCACAATCATTTTTCTATAAATCATTTTGGAAAAGACTGAGGAAAATTAAATGGGGAATTAATATCTGAAAGGGACTGGATTGTTCAGCTCTATATAGCTGTCAACCTGTCTCCAACACTCACAGACCACAGATATGCATAATGCATGGCTGGAGCTCTGCGATTGACACTCCGGATAAAAATCGACCCCAGTCTGAAAACCTTTTTATACGGAGCCGATATTCAGTGTTGGTGTGGAAGTATGATTGACATAACGTGAGTTTGATTGAATTTTTGATTGGTTCTTTTTTCGAGTTCGTCTGAGTGCTCTGAATTTTTGATTGGGTTATTTTCCCCAAATGTGCCTGCATACAAAGCCGAGTTCGTCAGAAGTGAGACTCAATTAAATTCAAAGCAGCTTAACTGGCATGAGAACACATACTGTACGTTTACATTTCCAAAGCAAGTGCCCCGCTGTTGATATGTTAAACATACAGGTGTACAGGTGGGTGGACATGGGGACAAAGCCAGGTCTTGGGAGTGAGCGGCACCACTCAAAAACAGTTGCAAATGTGGAAAGTCTATCTGGTTGGAGGTGGTACAAATGTCAGGCCAGCTATAGGTCGTCATGTAGGCCTTCCATAATTTTAACTAAACAAACACCTACGCTAAACAAATAATCCTGTGTAGATTGGTCAGACGTGTGGCTGTGATTTATTTTCGTTCTCTCTCAGCCTTCTGCTCAGGCAGGGCTGAGTTTCTGTCAGCCGTGATGGATGGGTGTTTTGAATGGAGGTTCATCGTGCCTAAGCCTTCACGGCCACGAGGTACCACGAGGTGTCGTAATGCCTAAGCATTACATGATGCAGGGGCGGATCTAGGCGGGGGGGGGGGGGGGATGCCCCACCAACCAAACACAATGGCATGCGAAACAACTAAGGCTGTCAGCATTAACTAGTTAATCGCGAGTTAACTTAGCCTTGAGTTAACTCGATTAATTTTTTTAGTGCGAGATTAACTCACAGTAAAACCAAAGGCCAAGTGGGTCTATTTGGTTCAATTTCGCCAAATGCAGGTGAATAATTGTTAAATATCTGCATCAGTTAAGTTACTTTCAAATAAGTCTACACAATTAGAGAATGTAGAAAACCTTCTACAAAATGTGCATGTTCGCTCCTAATGATACCAACATCAAATGTTGACAAATTATTTAATTTAGGTCTGGAAGTCTAAATAAATGGTGATCAAATGGTGGTCTGTGACTCAAATGAAGAATAAATAATTGACCTTGATATGAATATTCTTGAAAAACAATAATTTAAGGTATATTTAGAACTCATAAAAATATGCGATTAAATTGCGATTAATCAAAGATTAACTATGGGCAATCATGCGATTAATCGCGTTTAATTTTTTTAATCGATTGACAGCTCTAGAAACAACCCTTGATATTTCAAATTCAAGTGCCTATGCTTAAAATGATTTGAAACACTACTACTGCTACTAACTAACTACAGCTGTGTCACCACTAAACCAACAGCATTTCATCACTGAAAACAGAAAACTCTCTGAGTCAGACCTTTAGCTTTATGCATGCTGCGTGTCTGTTGCAACTTCAACAACAACTGATGTTATTATTGATGCTTTACTTGTCTAATAACTGAAAATGGTATGGGGGCGACTTCATCGCCCGTGGCGCGAAGCCGCCCCCATACCATTTTCTGTAGTAGGGAAATGGGAAATGTTACATCCGCCCCTGACATGATGGCATGATGTAATGTCCCTGAATAATAACCAAATGTTCTTTCTACTGGTGATTTTCAACAGAGCACCACAGAGGCACCACAGTACTATCAGAGGAACAGCGACAAAGACACCAGGGACTGCTTTATGCAACAATGCAACCTGTTGTAAAGTTGTGCAAGATAGGTATGTACTGCTTTATTTACGGTCAGAGATGGGAGTAACGAGTAACATTATTTCTTTTTTTTAGGTAACCAGCAGTGTTGGTCAATATTACTTAGGAAAGCAACTTCTTTACTTTACTCATTACCCCTTAGACAAAGTAATATCATTACTTTACTTATTACTGGAATTGAAGAGTAATACATTACATATTACGTTGTTACTTTCCCAAGTTCTCAACTCCCACCTTTGAAAAAATAGAGATGTACAACATGATCTGTTTAGCGAGCTCTTTTTAGAACTGAATCCAATTTATTGGAATAATAATAGTCTCCAATCTCACAAACTGCACCTGAAAACAAAGCCAACAAAATGTCTTTCTTAGATAAAAAAAATAAAAATAAAAATAAAAGGAGCAGAGAGAAGCAATGGGAACATTTTAACCTTGAATCACAAAACAGACCTGCAACTAACAAAACCAGATTTCGAAATTTGTCTCTTTGACTTTTTAAACTAAAAAAAAAAAAAGTAACTTGGCGTTACTTGCAAAGTAATGCATTACTTATTACCCATTTTGGCAGAGTAATCTCGTTGCTTTACTTTTTGGAGCAAAAGTAATAATATTACAGTAATATGTAATCTAAAATTCATTACTGCCTAACACTGGTAACCAGTAGGGTAACATTACCCCCTATGAAACAGTAATACAGTAATATTACAGTTACTTGTACTAGCATTACTCGTTACTTGCAAACAGGGCTCCGGACTTTTATTTAGTTACTACAATGCAAGAGCGGCTCAAAACCCTCCAGCACCTATGTCCACACAGCATCTGCTATATTGCATGCATGCAACTGCCATATTTACTGTACAGTCGCCATGTCTATGAAAATCATTTTTGTGCAAGTGACTGACACTGCCCGACTAAAAATTGCCTGCATAGACCTGCGCAGTGACATCACCAGCCCTTTTCCACTAGTGGATTCCTCATTCATTTTCCTCATAGACTTTTCGAAAATGGTTAATAAAAACACGATTGCGCCGCGGCCAAAGCCAACTCGGGTCGTGACAAATCATGACAACAAACACAATATCGTCATATAATATATAATTAGGAAGATGTAGGAAACGGCATGATACAAGACTTTCTGTTTCGTTTTTCATCTTAGAAATGATTTGATTGTCCCAAAAGTTTGTGTGTGTCATCACGATTGACACACACACCGCCCCTGTTCCATTTCTGGAACAGGGGCGGTGACGTCACTGCGCAGGTCTATTGGCTCCTGACCTAGGCTACTGTGACGTCAAAACCGTCACCCTTTTGGAGCACACAGTCCACACTGCTTATTCAACCTCTGCACCAGAGCCGTATAGACAGAGTATAGACAGAGTTACGCCAACTCTGCTCACTTCATGGGCCCATCCAATGACGGGCTCTTCTACATAGACTTCTACTGAGAATGGGGACAATGGGGAGAATGGGTATGCATGACAAAGAAGTCCATAATGGGCATAATAGATGTGTGGTGCATTTTTTTTTTTTTTTTTTGCAACCTGCCTCATCCTATGGTAAAAAGGCCAGTTCCCAACGGACAATTAAGATATAGTTTAACATTTTGTAAAAATAAATAAATACATAAATTAAAATAAATTAAAAAAAAAATAGTGACGCAATTTTACATTGATGTGGCCAAAATGTCTGACGGATAAACCAGGTCTGCTTGATTCAGGCCAGAGTCATCCTTCAGGGAAAACATAATGATGTTGGGGGCAGAGGTTTTGCATATTGAATAAATCAATCACGTATTCATGGTTCAACTTGACTGTTTGTTGTTTTAACTCATGGCAGGGTGTGAATACAGGTGGTTTGTGCATCACACGCCAAAATCAGGTGTGTTGGGAGGGAGGAGGGAAGCAGGGGCGGATGTAACATGTCCCATTTGGGGAGGGGCAAGAGAACATGTTGGAGGAGCAAGAGAAAATGGTAGGGGGGGGGGCGGCTTCATCGCCCGTGTCGCTTCGCGCTACGGGCACCCATACCATTTTTAGTTACAGGACTTTTATTAGGCAAGTAAAGCATCAATAATAACATCAGTTGTTGTTGAAGTTGCAACAGACACGCAGCATGATGAAATGCTGTGGGTTTAGTGGTGCCGTAGTTAGGAGCTGTAGAGCTGTAGTTAGTTAGTAGCAGTAGTAGTGTAACTATAGGCACTTTAATTTGAAATGTCTTGGGTTGTTTTGCATGCCATCGTGTTTGGTGGGGTAGACTGGGCATTTAGGGGGGCATTGCCCCCCATGCCCATGCCTAGATCCGCCCCTGGGGGGAAGGGAATGGTTAGAGGAGGAAACAACGTAGAGATCGAGGACCTCATTTGGAAGACTGACGAAGACATTGACGTTCGGAAGAAGAGACTTCACCGAAAAGACTCAAGAGATGCGAGACACTCTGCTGACATCCAAAACGTGAGAGCACTTTACCCTTGTGTTCGTTGTTCATTTGTTTTCAGACAAATGTTGAGAAAAGTTTAAATTTTTTAGTTTAGTCATGAAAGATATATTTTAGAAAGATTGTTTTAGTCAAGGCCTATAGCAGTCATCTGAAGTGTATTAGTCTCACTCTAATTTTACTCTAATTTAACTCTAATTTTACTAACTTAACTAAATAGGCCTATCATAAGATTTCAGCATACTAAGCTACAACTGATTTAGTAGACTTAAATGTATTTTGGCAGCCTTTGATGACATGCATCATAATGGCTGATTTTACCCTTGGTTACATGCTGAAAATGGCCGATCTACAAGCTCACAACGTGTCACAGCACGACACGAGCTTGTAGATCTGTTATTGTGAGCATGTAAATGAGCAGAAAAACTTTAATTAGCTTTATTTTAGTTCTCGTGGATCCCTTCTACACTATAGTCCCGACTCCGGCACTAGCATCTAGTGCTCTTTAAAAGAAATTCACCTTAAAGAAATTGTTGACATTTAAAGAAATTTACTATATCTAGTAATAGTTTTTTTTCCATGTAGCTTAGTTTTTATTTTTACTTTTTATAAAGTTTTCCTGCAGTGAACAAAGGTAGTTGATAAAAAATTTTCAACAAATTTTTAGTTGGCGGAATCTAAATTAATCATAGTTTTTATGCTCTTCTAAACGGGTCACAGGGTACAACATGAATGACACACTGGGAAACGACACCTTCTGGCTAGTTTTTATTTTTATATAGTTTTCCTGCAGTGAAAAAAGGTAGTTGATAAAAAAAAAATCAACAAATTTTTAGTTGACGGAATCAACATTAAATCATAGTTTTCATGCTCTTCTAAACGGGTCACAGGGTACAACATGAATGACACACTGGGAAACGACACCTTCTGGCTAGTGGTGCACATGCGTCAGCCACTACAAACTGCTATGTACTCTCTGGACCTCATCCTGGGTCTCCCCATCAACGGCTACGTCGTGTGGCTGATCCTGAGCGGCGCCGGTGGTGGGACCATCGCCTCCGAGTTCTTCTATCTCAACCTGACTGCATCTGTGCTCATCTCTACACTCGGCGCTGTCTTTTACTTCGCATGGCTCTTCGCACCTAACTTCGTTATTTTCATGGCCAGTGTGTTTGTCGTTCTTTTTATTTTCTACTCCGTTCCGGTGTTCCAGTGTTGTGTCTGTGTGGAGCGTTACGTCGCGGTGGTTCACCCCGTGCTGTTTCTCAGATACAAAGCTCTTTGGTACAGAGTGGCCTGTTGCTGCGTTGTCTGGCTGACGGTGATTGTCTTAGTCATTGGAATGATGTTTCATTTTCCTTGGTCTATACAATGGGGTTGTTACGTGTGTCTGGGCTGGTGCACTGTGTGCATCTCTGTGGTGTCTTTCTGCTGCTTCTCGGTCCTCAGAGCTCTGAAACAGCCTGGACCAGGAGAAGGACAGAGGGACGGTACCGGTGGGGAGGGAAACAACATGAAGAGAAGGGCTTTTAACATTATTCTGGTCAGCTTGATAGTGATGGTACTGACTACACTGTGCTACATTCCCTATACCCTGACCACACTACTGACCACACAAACGTATAACGTCAAAGTCGCTCTGGACATTTCATATGCAATCGTTAAGACGACGTCGTTCGTTCATCCTTTGCTTTACATCCACAAAGCTGGGAAACTGCCCTGCTTCAATAGGATCTGAAAAAAAAAAATTATAAGATTCAATTTATATCGGGAAGTACTTGTATTTCTTAACACAAAGACTGCTTCCCTAGCAGTGGTCATGTAGTTGTAGCAGTAGCCATGGAGTGGTCATAGCTCCATGACCGTAATCTGTCCGGGAGCAAATTGCGATGCCACCTCCAATGGTGGACTAAAACAATGAATAACTTGTATGTATGTATGTATGTATGTACAGTGTGCATGTATTGAATTAAAATAGGTAATGTTTAAAAAAAGGCAAAGATCATGCTCTGCTGCATTGGCCCAAGAGAGGGTTCTAAAAGCTGTTTCAACATTTGACCACGTTTACATACATACATACATGAACCTTTGCTTCCAGCTCAGCCCATCTAGTCAGTGGTGTGACTTCCTGGGAAGTCAGAGGTGACTAGTTGGGGCATCTGCCAAAACGTCAGAAAGTGAAGAGTTGGGGATGAGAACCGGTTGGTACTGTACGTATGTTGTCTGCAACCGTGATAAGTCCTGACAGTTGCTTTGACCATGTAAATATATTTTTCATCCCATAACTATAACGCTCCTTTGAATTGGATTGAATTGCATTTAAATGAGTTTGAATGAACCTCTAGTTTCTGCTTTTTTTTTTTTACATTGCTCTTCATAATTTTTGTATTGCTGTTTATTGTTTTATTCATTTCTGTTGTTGATTTGAATTGTATGCTGTGTCAGTAAACGTATATATATATATATATATATATATATATATATATATATATATATATATATATATATATATATATATATATATATATACACCGCGTTCCAACTTATTATGCAAATCATGTTTTTGTTTGATTTTCCAACATATTTGATGCAAATGATGATCAGCATAATTTTCAAGTCATTAGCTGTCAATTCTTATTTCAAATGTTATTGAACAAACCTGCTAATGAAAACAGAATTTAGATAATAAATTAAAAACTTGGAACAGTGCGTTTCGCACTGTTCCAGATTATTATGCACATCATAGTTTTAAGACATTTTCTAGTTTGTAAAGAACTGAAAATAGTAATTTATTGAATTCATAGCAATAATGAGGTCATATGTACTGGGAAAAAAAGCTATTTCAATCCAAAACATTTTAACAGGTCAAGTTACATGCTAACATAGGACCCCTTGTTTGATAGCAGCTTGCGTCCATAAAACTTGTGAGTTTATGGAGAGTTTCTGCTTGAATGTCTTTGCAGGATGTCAGAACAGCCTCCCAGAGTTGCTAATTGGATGTGAACTGCCCCCACCCTCATACTGTACATGAAGACCATTTTTCAAAACAGTCTTGTTCACTGATGAGTGCCGTGCAACCCTGGATGGTCCAGATGGATGGAGTAGTGGATGGTTGGTGCATGGCCACCATGTCCCAACAAGGCTGTGACGTCAGCAAGGAGGTGGCGGAGTCATGTTTTGGGCCGGAGTCCTAGGGAAAGACCTGGTCGGCCCCTTTAGATCTTTCGCTTGAGGATGCTCCAGACATTCTCAATAGGATTGAGGTCAGGGGGGGGGGGGATGGGGGCCACACCATGATTTTTTTTCCCCCTTTTATGCCCATAGCAGCCAATGAAGCTGAGGTATTCCTTGCAGCATGAGATGGTGCATTGTCGTGCTTGAAGATGATTTTGTTTCAGAAAGCATGATTCTTCGCTTTTGTACAGTGGAAGAAAGTAGTCAGTCAGGAACTCAACATACTTTGCAGAAGTCATTTTCACACCTTCAGGGACCCTAAAGGGGCCGACCAGATCTTCCCCTAGGATTCCGGCCCAAAACATGACTCCGCCACCTCCTTGCTGACGTCGCAGCCTTATTGGACGGCACTCATCAGTGAACAAGACTGTTTGAAAATTGGTCTTCATGTACAGTATGAGGGTGGGGGGCAGTTCACATCCAAGCAGCAACTCTGGGAGGCTGTTCTGACATCCTGCAAAGACATTCAAGCAGAAACTCTCCATAAACTCACAAGTTTGATGGACGCAAGCTGCTATCAAACAAGGGGTCCCATGTTAACATGTAACTGGACCTGTTAAAATGTTTTGGATTGAAATAGCTTTTTTTCCCAGTACATATGACCTCATTATTGCTATGAATTCAACAAATTACTATTTTCAGTTCTTTACAAACTAGAAAAGTCTTAAAACTATGATGTGCATAATAATTTGGAACAGAGCTTTTTAAGTTTTTAATTTATTTTCTAAATTCTGTTTTCATTAGGAGGTTTGTTCAATAACATTTGAAATAAGAATTGACAGCTAATGACTTGAAAATTATGCTGATCATCATTTGCATCAAATATGTTGGAAAATCAAACAAAAACATGATTTGCATAATAAGTTGGAACGCGGTGTATATGGAAATATATATATTTTTTTTTTTTTTTTTTTTTTTTTTTTAAAGTTCTATGGAAATAAAGTTTATTACCATGAGAATTATATTCGAAATCTACACTTCACTTCAGCCCTATACAGTCAGCGATATTCCGGCCTTTTGAAATTGGAAATCACCAATCTACAAACTCACAGTGAAAAATAATAACTATTGCATTAACATTTTGAACTTGTGAAATGGGACTGCAAAATGAGGGTTCCTTGACGTGAATAAATGTGGAAAAACACTGGTTTAAGTTTAACTACTGTACACTTTAAAAACAAGCCCAAAAAAACTTGAACCAGAAACTACCAATAATTTAATTGCTTGTGATTTCCTACATGGAAAAAAAACAAGTTGCATGTTGCTTATAGACATGCGCAGTGACGTCACCGCACCGGTTCCGGAAGTCTTTTCCCAATTCATTTTTCTCATAGACTTTTCGAAAATAATTTATATCAAGCCGATTACGCCGCGGACAAAGCCAACTCGAGTCGTGACGAATCATGATGACACACACAAACTTTTGGGACAATAAAATAATTTCTAAGATGAAAAACGAAACAAAAAGTCTTGTATCATGCCGTTTTCTACTTCTTCCCAATTATATATTATATGACGATATTGTGTTTGTTGTCATGATTTGTCACGACCTGAGTTGGCTTTGGCCGCGGCGTAATCGTCTTGATATAAATTATTTTTGAAAAGTCTATGAGAAAAATGAATGGGGAAAAGACTTCCGGAACCGGGGCGGTGACGTCACTGCGCATCTCTATAATAAGCAGACATGGCAACACTGCATGAACGTGGCTTCCGGTCCCCACCGGTGCCTTGGCGGGGAAAATCGTGAATGGGAAAAATGAATGGGAAATGATCTCATGGTGTTCTGAAAGGGGACAGGACTGCAACGCTCAGATGCTTCAGCTCCAACATGTTCCAACATGGCAGGGGTTTTCAACCTTTTTAACTCCAGGGACCACCATTTATTCAGCATTTGAGCCACGGACCACCATTTTATTGCATTTTCACACCAAAGACCTAAAATCAAAGAATTCTTTTGATTTTGTCCACAATTCCAGGCTGGACTTTGTCAACAAAACAGTGTAGACTTCTTAATTAAGTGGTGCTAATTCAGATGATGGTAAAAATGTGGTAAAAACATTTTTACATTCTCAAGAGTGACATCTGGCTAACCAACTTTCCATCATTTAGCCTGGGGACCACCTGGAACCTTCTCAAGGACCACTTGTGGTCCCCGGACCACCTGTTGAAAACCCCTGCAACATGGGGATACATTTTGCATGTGTGGTTTCTGCGTCTCGGAGCTGCACGACAATCATTTGAATGTCACTTTAGTTTTATAACATTATTGAGAAAACATTGAGAGATGAACTATTGAATTGAATTGAATTGAATTGAAAGCTTTATTCCGATTTTCAATAATAAAAAAAATAATAATAATAATAAGTACTGTACACTACAGTAATACATTTCATCATTATTCAAAAAGAAAACAAAAAAGTACAAACAATAATAATAATAAATAAATAACTAAATCAGAGCCTCACTGGCATAAGTATTATAACTTTTTTTTTTCTTTTTTCTCTTTTTTTTAAACTTTCCTTTGTTTGTTATTCGGAATGGAGTAGGGAGAAGTAAAAAACTTATATGACCCTACCCCAATATTTCCTAAACAATAGTGCCTTGTCATCGCTTGACATACAGCAGCCAATACCAATATGGTACATTAAAATCATTACTACAATTGCAGTTACTGATTATGATAATAATTTTATAATAACATAATCATAATTATAATTATTATAAACCATCATCATCATTGTTTTATTTATCTAAACTTTACATTATTGTAACTCTAACTCCCGATACCTCATAATAATGCCATTTTTATACATTTTCTTAAATTGCTTCATACTTGGGCATTGCTTGAGTTCCCTATGCATACTGTTCCATAGTTTTACTCCACAGATTGATATACAAAAAGATTTTCGTGTTGTCCGAGCCATTCTAGTTTTAAAATTTAAATCATACCTTAAGTTATAACCCCCCTCTCTATCATAAAATATCCCCTGGATATTTCCAGGGAGTAGGTTATTCCTAGCTTTATACATTATAAGTGCAGTTTTGTACTCTATTATATCTATAAATTTTACAAGATAAGACTTTATAAATAATATATTAGTATGATCTCTATATCCAGCATTATATATAATTCTTATAGCTCGTTTTTGCAGTATAGATATTGCATTAAGTGATGATTTGTAAGTATTTCCCCAGACCTCTGTACAATAATTTAGATATGGCAATACCAGGGAACAGTATAACATATGTAGTGAATTATAGTTCAAAAGGTGCTTTGCTTTATTCAATACTGAGATACTTCTAGATAATTTATTATGTATATGCTTTATATGAGATTTCCAATTAATTTTATCATCAATTATTACTCCAAGAAATTTATTTTCAGAAACTCTCTCAATTTCAACACCATCTACATGTATATTTACCTGACAATCTATTTTATAATTACAAAATATCATTAATTTGGTTTTAGCCAGATTTAATGACAGTTTATTTCTATCAAACCACCTTTTTAACTTGCATAATTCTCTAGTAACCAGATCTAGCAGTTCTTTTAAATCTCCTCCAGAACAGAAAATATTAGTGTCGTCTGCAAAAACTACCATTTTCAATACATTTGATACAGCACACATATCATTTATATATAAGATAAACAATTTAGGGCCCAGTACAGACCCCTGGGGGACCCCACAAGCAATGCCCAAGCACGAAGACACAGACTCACCCAACTTCACAAAATGTTTCCTGTCACTTAAGTAACTTCTCACCCAATTCAATACATTTCCTCTAAGTCCGTATCTTTCCAATTTATCAATTAATATATCATGATTAATAGTATCAAATGCCTTTCTAAGATCAATAAATACCCCTGCTACATATTTATAATCATCAATAGAATCAGTAATTTCCTCAATTGAGTCCATCAAAGCCATTGCAGTTGATCTGTTTGATCTGAATCCATATTGACTCTCACTGAGTATATTGTGTTTTTCAATGAAATTATCTAGTCTGTTATTAAAAAGTTTTTCTAAAATTTTGGAGAATTGCGGAAGTAATGAAACAGGTCTATAATTTGTGAAGTTGTGCTTGTCCCCAGATTTAAACAGTGGTATGACTTTAGCTATTTTCATTCCATCTGGGACCTTACCAGTTTTAAAAGATAAGTTGCAAATGTAAGTTAGTGGCTTAGATATCCCTTCGATTATATCTTTTACTAGTTTCATGTCTATATCATTACAGTCTGTAGATGTTTTATTACTGGAATTCTTAACAATATCTATGATTTCACTTTCTTCAACCGTTGTGAGAAACATTGAATAAAGATTTCTTTCTATGGTGTTCTCAGTATACTCCTCAGATGTCGCAGGATCAGAAATACTCTCGGCCAACTTTGGTCCTACATTCACAAAGAACTCATTAAAACTGTTTACCACCTCCTCCATGTTATAATTATTAGTGCCTTTATCCATAAAGTACTGTGGATAATTTACATGCTCTGAGTTATTTCTAATAATACCATTTAATATATTCCATATTCCTTTAACATTGTTTTTATTACTATCTAATAGTTTGCTATAATAATCCTTCTTACACCTTCTTATAATATTTATTAATTTGTTTTTATATTTTTTGTATTTATCTTCTGCTTCTGTAGTTCTTTTTTTAATAAATTCTCTGTACAAGGTGTTTTTCTTTTTGCATGCATTATGCAGTCCCTTAGTAATCCAAGGTTGGTCAATATAATTATTTTTCCTGTTGTATTGTTTTATAGGACAGTTTTTATCATATAATATTTTTAATATTTTTAAGAAATTATCATATGTACTATTAATATCATTATCCATATATATAGATTCCCAATCATATGCAATTAAATCATTCTTTAGTGCATCGATGGCATTCTCTGTTCTCACTCTCCTGAAATAGAGTGTACGGTCATCAGATTTTTTTCTTTTTAGATTACAGTCATAGACAGTAAAAACAGGTAAATGATCACTTATATCATTAATTAATAATCCACTTGTTGTTTTATTATTTATGTCATTAGTAAATATATTATCAATTAGTGTGGCACTATGGGATGTAATCCTGCTGGGCCTGGTAATATTAGGGTGCAAACCTAAACTATACATGGTGTATGTATAGTGACTAATGAATCACTAACTAATGAATCACTTCACAGAGCATAATGAACAGAAATCAAAATAAAAAGCGAAATAAGTAGAATTATAATGGAAAAAGTATTGCATTGCAACATAATTATTAAAAAATAAAAACTCAATAAAAGTTGTTATAGAAGACTAGAAGTGTAGGTATAGTAAGTGATTTGGGTTATTTGGGAAAAAACCCTCTGGTCCCAGCTGGTAGCAAGATGTGCACATGCACACCCTCTACAGTGAGGGGAAGTACCTTATATGGTCACCACAATCTATAGTGGGGAGGATTAGCCAAAAGAGAAGAAGAAAAAAGCAACAATATTGGAATTAAGTGAAACCACTTACTATAGATTATATACAGTAAGATATATGATTTTACTTGCACTTTTGTATCCAATAAAGTAAGTGGCAAGTTCAACTCAGGGGCGGATTGGCACAGGGGCGGATTGGCCCCACTCAGGGGCGGATTGGCCCCACCGGGACTTGGGGCCCGGTGGGGCCTGGCATCTGGTTAACCAGATGTAACTCTTTGAGAGCGTAAAAATGAAACCAAATGGACCCTTGCGGGTCCATTTGGTTTCATTTTTACACCCTCAAGAGTTAAAATATTCATCATGTGAATTAGCCCAACTTAGTCATTAATGTTCATTTTGATCTGTATGTTCCAGGCGAGCATCTAGCGCATTCTATTGCATTTTGGAAGTGCCACTAGTGCATTTTGGATCTTGGCAGTTGGCAACACTGCCTCCAGCAGCGCGAGGCAGTGCCCTGGCACACAGGAGTGAACATGGCTGAGGGAAGTAGGGGTGCTGGGGGGGCTTGAGCACAACCTTTTTTCAGACACAGCCCCCCCTTGGACAGGAGGAGGAAAATACTAGTTATTTTAATCAAAACAGATTCCTGTTAATAGGCCTTATACATATGCTCTATTGTTGTGTCAGAGGCTAAGGTACCTGTGTCAGTTAGCTCATGCATGTGGAGAGGGAAGGTAAAAGCCACTTTTCTGTGTGTAAATGCATGAAAATGTGCATGCACAATGCGCATTTACGCACATTTTGCATCTGTGCGCATCTTGCAGCACCCCATAGTGAACGTCCAGCACCCCCTACTGTCAATATCTTCCCGCGGCCATGGGAGTGAACGGGAATATGGCAACTCTCCTACTTGAAGGCTCTGGTGTATAGGACACAGGGGCGGTTTTAGGCATGGGCACTATGGGCAGCCGCCCAGGGCGGCATCGTGGGGGGGGGGGGGCGGCATAGCGAAACAAAAAAAAAAGAAAAGAAATCCGTTATTCCGTCACTTATTGTCATTGCATGGATCTACAAGTATTGCGCCCACTTGCGCACTCTAGAACCGCCACTGGTAGGACACCTTTTCTTTTTTGAAGGATAGAAACACTAGTTTGCCTGGCCTGGGCCTGGCGCCCTGGCCTGCCCTGTACTTAAAAAAATAAATAAAAAAAAATGTCCAGACCACCGGGAAAACTCCCTGTACTCCAGATGGCCAATCCGCCCCTGGTTCAACTGCCATCCTGGACAGAGGGCAAAGTAAACCGAACAGTCCCAGTAGGGATATATAAAAACATATTAAAGGGCAATATTTAAATTCATGGTGTGTCCCCTTTGAGTGATGCAGAAATATTAGCAGTGGTGTAATATGTACTTGGAGTGGGTCTGGAAAAAAATCTGTCTGAACGTGACTTTCCTAAGCTTAGACATTATATAGAAGCGATGATGTCATTAATATGGCATCTCTTCTCATTGTGTATTTAGTTAACTTAATTTTAGGATGAAGAATTAAGAAGTTACGCTAAAGTTAATGCACTTTTAATTTCTGCCTCATAAAATACACCTTTGCCTGGCCTTGTACTGTATCTCAAATGGTCAAATAAATATTTTATTAAGGAATAGCCTATAATTAGTAAGTAATACTAATTATATAATAGTTATTAGTTAAGTATTTTTTGTGCATATCAGCCACTGGCCAGAGGTTGATTTTTCTTATGTTGGGCATTATTATTGACAGGAAATTAACATACTAAATTCTTCAAAAAATAAACGCTTCTCATCAACTAATTGACCGACAGTTGGCGGCTTCGCACCCATACCATTTTCAGTTACAGGACTTTTATTAGCCAATTAAAGCATCAATAACAACATCAGTTGTTGTTGAAGTTGCAACAGACACGTAGCATGCATAAAGCTAAAGGTCTACTCAGAGTGTTTTCTGTTTTCAATGTTGAAATGCTGTTGGTTTAGTGGTGACACAACTGTAGTTAGTCAGTAGCAGTAGTAGGGTTTCACTTCATTTTAATTATAAACACTTCAATTTGAAATACATTTGAAATTTGGGTTGTTTGCATGCCATCGTGTTTGGTGGGGCAGTCAGGTCATTTAGGGGGGCATTGCCCCCCCATGCCCATGCCTAGATCCTAGATTGCATTAGTTAATGGAGAGGCATACTGTTGGTACTTCACTCACTCACTCACTCACTCTCTCCTGTAGGCCTCTGTCCAGTAGTCCTTGATTGGTTTTGGCATGTGAGCCATGCCTCTGAGGAAAAGGGCAATTCATTTAAGACTTGTATATGTGGGCAGCAAGGTTGTCAGAATCGGGTGCACAGTGTTGCCAACTTGGCACATTTAGCTTCCCCCCAGTGCCAAAACTAGTGAAAAGCTCCTAGTGCTTTTTGGCTGGTGAGTTGAGGTGAAATTGATTGACAGGCGCCAGAGATAAAACCCTGAGTTTTCACCATTTTTCCTCCTATGACAAATGGACCCTTGCGGGTCTCATTTTTATACCCCCAAGAGTTAAAATACTCATCATGTGAATTAGCCACAAGTCTACACAGAGAAGGGGATAATGCACAGAAAAGGAGACGGGGAGCATTTCATCCTAGTATAGTGGCATCACAGGCAAGCATCTAGCGCATTCTAGTGCATTTTGGAAGTGCCACTAGTGCATTTTGGATTTTGGCGGTTGGCATCACTGCGGATGCCTAGTCCTGTTCTACCCCTTACCCCTGCCCAGGGAAATGTCATAGCAGTCCCATTAGCTTATTGTGACATATGCCATGTCGATGAAGGTACCTTCCATGATCTGCATATAGCTGCACTGCACTGCACTGCCAGTCTTATTTAGTAAATTCAAAAAGTCGCCACCGGTGTTGATTTTGACAGCGAAATTAGTCATAGTCTATCCATCTTTCGATCTTCAACCGCTTATCCCTAGTCAAGTCACAGGGGCAACAGCTCCATCATAGCGCTCCACACGACCCTTTATACAACTTTCCACATATCCACATAACTGGAAAACTCGGGCCGGCGAAAACTCGGGCCCCGAGTAAGTATAGACAGAGTTACGCTGTCGCAAACCCTCATCACTAAATGGGATCATTCCAATGGCGGCTCTTCTACATAGACTTCATTATCTTCATTTTAGATTGTTTTGTAATAATAGGATATAGCAAAAACATCAGGCAACAGCCTGATGTTCATAAATCCCTTTATTTTACGCAATTTAGTGCAGCATACACACTAACAACTCAGCTTTGATTATACGTATATCGCTTTATTTTAGAATGTTTTGAACTACTACTAGTAGGCCTACAGCCTACTAGTGTAATGCTTTAAAACAGATGTTTACATAGCTCTTATTTGCACCGCCATTGTTGAAAACAATGTATTTCAAACTCCGGTTTGTCCCTCGTTCAGGCTGAAACAGCCCTCCCAAGCGCTCAGTTTTCTGACTCCTCAATGTCGCATCATTTTGGCTGGTCCAGGTTTTTATTTGGGACATTTTCCAAGGCCAATGAGGTCTGCCCCGGGGTCTTCCTCCCAGTGGGACGTCCTCGAGGACCTCCCTAGGAATACACTCCAGAGGCATCCTAACCAGATTGCCCGAACCACCTCCATGGCTCCATTCCAGGCGCAGAAAACAGCGACTCTCTACTCCGAGTCTCTCCTGTGTGACTGAATTTCTCACCCAAACTTGGAGGGAGATGCCAGCCACCCGTCGGAGAAAACACGTTTCGGCCGCCTGTAGCCATGTCCTACATAACACTTCATGACCATAGGGTGAGAGTCAGGGTTATTACAGTTATGGATTTTTCATTCTAGTTTAGTTTTGGTTAGTTTTTACGCTTTCTTTTTTAATTTAGTTAGTTTTAATTAGTTTTTAGGGTGAATTTGCTAGTTTTTTATTTTTTATTTTTGTAAAAGTTTTAGTTTTAGTTAGTTTTAGTTTAGTTTTAGTTTCATTTTTTTTCCATACCGTACTTTTCTGTACTTTGTGTGGCATCGTGTGGTACCGTATGGAGCTGAAAAGTGCCATAAAAACGTTATATTATAAATGTCTGAAAGTCATATACATATTGATAAAAATAAAAACAAAAATAAGGGTATTTTGCGTATGATTTCAGTTAGTTTTAGTTAGTGTTGTGAGCCCACAATGCAGTTATAGTTTAGTTATATATTCTTTTTGCAGTTTTTATGTAGTTTCAGTTAACAGATTTTTTTTTTTTTTTTTTTTTTTTAATTTTAGTTATTGTTTTTCGTTAGTTTTAGTTAACTATAAAAACCCTGGTGAGAGCAGGGACTAAGATTACTTGGTAGATAGAGAGCTTTGCCTTCTGGCTATCAACTCACTTTTCATCACAACTGTGCAGTACAGCGACTGCGACTGCTCCAATTCTCCAGCTGATCTCCTTCTCCGTCCTCCACCTTCACTCGAGTATAAAATGAATATGATGGATAATGCTTAGAGGTCACTTTATCAAGACTGTCATGGTCTGAGGCAGACCAGCTCACACTCCCATTCCTATCCCTCAGTCCTAGAGCGACTCAACCAGTTTCTAATCTCTACCTCATCAGTGCCATTCCCATTTACAAGGCTGCAATCACTTCTGCAATCAAATCTCCTCCCTATAAAAGCTGACCCTTTCCACGCACGCACACACATATGCACACACACTCTTGCCATCTATAAGTCTTCATAGTGCAATGCAAAAGATGTGCGTTTTGGAGCTTTTTTGTTGTTCTGCCTTTTCTGTATTGCAGTTTTGTTTGTATGCTTAACTGCTTTGATAAACTAGTATTGAATGTTCCTGCTTGTGGCTGCATTTGGGTTCTATAGTCTAACAAAATCCCTCCCTCTATCCATTTCAAGGTTCGATTAGTTGTGCATTCGGAGAATCTATAAGCTTGTGTTGCTTAAAAGGGCAACTTTGGGGTTCATTTTGTTGGAAAGAAAAACAACTATGGTCAGGAGTAAAATTGTCATTAAGCTTGTGCATCTTTTTTTTTTTTTTTTTTACTAAGTTATACAGGGGCGGATGTAACATTTCCCAATTGGAGAGGCAGGAGAAAATGGTATGGGGACGGATCCACCATGCCTAGATCCGCCCCCATACCATTTTCAGTTACAGGACTTTTATTAGGCAATTAAGCATCAAGAATAACATCAGTTGTTGTTGAAGTTGCAGCAGACACGTAGCATGCATAAAGCTAAAGGTCTGACTCAGAGTTTTCTGTTTTCAATGATGAAATGCTGCTGGTTTAGTGGTGCCACAGCTGTTGTTAATTAGTAGCAGTAGTAGTGTTTATAAAAAAAAATCAAATAATTTTAGACTGGGCATTTAGGGGGACAGTGCCCCCCAGTGCCCATGCCTAGATCCGCCCCTGTACTTCCTTTTAGCTGTCAAGACACTGACCGTTCTCACATTAGTGCGTTTGACTGATTCCTGTGCTACGAGGACTATATTTTCTGATGAAAACTCTGCTCACTGCTCACACAACAGTGATTTTCCAACATTTTAATTTCAAGGACCGCCAGGTTTGATGCACGAGGCCAATACGTGGCTCCCAAACCTCCCAAAAGGTGCACAAGAAATGTGACTTCACCCTGCATAGGGCATTAGTTATCTACAATCTCAAAGGCTTGTAGATCGCTTATATTTTTTCCCTTTCTATTGTTTTAATCAATGTATTTTGCCATTAGCCAAATGGCACAGCTAAATTATGCAGGGGTATGAAGACAAGGGCATAATCACAGACTTCTGCAACTTTCGCCAGCAAATAAAATCATGTAAACCCACAACTTTATGCATCATTTTAATTCTCATTTAAAATATTGTCTGGTATTACCATGCTTTTATTTTGTTCATAGTTAAAGGTAGGGGAAGTGATTTCACTTTTGTCAGATATCACCCCAAAAATATTTTTTTTTTCTGTTAAAATGCTCTATTATAAGGTGTGGAAACCACATATGGAGTTTCCCCGTCCCCCACGTTAGCAGAGGAGCTAATAAAAGTTCCCCAGGTCACCACAATTCTCCTCCAATCAGGAGAGAGCAGCAGGTTCACATAGTGTAGCTACTTTTGGGGGCCCCTAGTGCACCAGGCTGGTACTACACCATGAATTTCAAATCACTTCCCCTACCTTTAAAGAGAAGTTCCAGCCATTTAAAAAAAAAATCCTGAGAGGGTACAAATGTGAACCAAATGGACCCACTACAGTCCATTTGGTTCACATTTGTACCCTCACAATTGTACCCTCTCAGGAAAATTTTCCATTTGTACCTTCTCAGGACAAAAGGGGTCTGAAAGAAAAATCATTAACATGGTGAAATACATCTTGATGATGTCATCAGTTGTATTTCACCATGTTAATGTTTTTTCAGACCTCCATTTTTAGGAAGGGGGAACTTTTTTATCATGTCCACTCAACATCTCTAAGGTATATTAATGCCATATTAAAATGTTGAAAATGGGTGGACTTCCCCTTTAATGAACATCACTCTGCATTAAGAATGCGGGCTGAAAATCTACTGTGAATTATAAATGGCAAATGCATTCCTCGTACTAAATTTGGCAATAGACACTTACCCACTTTTTATTATTAATATTTTATTATTAATATTACTACATTTGAACATGGTTCAGGGTTTTTTATGTCACACCAATGCATGTTGGAATATCATTTCCCTCTCATCCACAGTGTAATAAAAACTAATAAAGAAATAATAAAGCAACCGGTAACAGTAGTGCAATAAAGTGCTATACAACTATAAAAAAAAAAAAACCTATTAGTGAATGTGGTGCTTGATAGAAATATTTCATATTTCTGAGGTTTATTGTGAATGATTTCACATATGTCATACATTTGGTTTGTAACTGGGTCGCGCTACCACCTTGTAGATCTGCTATTTTGAGAAACATGCCACCATGTCTCTATACTGTGCCATCTTTACATCACATAAAGAACATCTTGCCATTATTTGTTTTCAGAACGTCCTAACTGTTTCTGATTGTAACCTGTTTATCATTACTAATGCACAGTCATTGCTTGATTTTTGTGTCGCCAATGTTGATATCCGTTCCAGGAGACACTTAGCCTAGGTCACTCTGATCTCTGAACCAGTTTCATCCAGTATAATCTTTTATTGTTTTTGTTTTACCTACCCATGTGTAACTATGACGACAATTCATTGTGATTAGAATTGTGTTAAATATTCTCAACATCTTTTGGGATGTTGGGAGAGCCTTCGTTCATTATGGTTTGTCTGTACTTCCGTATTAAAATGCTCTCCACCAGAATACGACTGGATTATTCAACAAAGAAACATGACTCCGTTGACTGGTAATAAAATACTTTGTTTGCATGTCATTTGGTCTAAGGGTCCATTTGGTTCAGGAGTGTTTTCACTCATTTCATGATGTTTTCCACTGGGTACATTTACTCAGAGATCCATTTAGCATTTTACCTCTGATCCATTTAGCTCTGAATTGCAATTGAATATACTAACAATCCTAAATGCTCTTAAAGCTTGCTGTAAGTACATTTTGGGCTAAGTTCTTACTTTGTGTTACTTGAGACTATTACAAATGGTTTCAACTCAAGTACTCTCTGTTTTCCGACTGTCTGATAGTCGGTGGTCCTTATCTAAATTTTGTTCTGCTATCGAAGGATACAGTCCTTTTTCTGTTGTCACCCATATATGGTTATTATTCAAAAAAATATCCATCAGTGCTTTACACGTGGGTACATGCATACTACAGGGTCTACATCATGGCAAGTAAACTACGACAAGTTGTAACAATATGGAGATACAAGGTTTTCTGCCCGTGTACCTGAATCGCTTAATTCTGGTTGCGTTGTCACACCGTTTGACTGAGCATCATTTATATAAAGTGGGAGCCACGGGTGACTGTTCC
>CM076971.1:53620496-53787996 GCA_039105355.1 Benthosema pterotum | reverse complement strand
TTTATCACTATTCACAATTTCAAACTATTTCTTGTGGGAACTTGAAGAGGTTTATCATGTGACAACACAACAGAAAAGCCTTTCAGGCAGACAGACAGAAAACCTTGTATCTAATTCCAATATGTTGCTGTCAGGCAGAAACGTTGCTGTTTCTTCTTACATTTTTCTTTCTTTTTTTGTCATCAAATTAAGGTTGACCCTCTCAAAGGAAACCACACCCTGTCGACCTATTTTAACCCAAGTACCCTAGGATATTGCTATGTGGTACATATCTGCATAGTATAATTAGCCTAGTTTTTATGCTGTTATTTCCTGAGCTTATGTAGAATTCATATTAACTGCATTGTATGGATATAAGGTATTACCATGCTATTGTTTTTGTCCATGCTTAATGTAAATCACTGGATTAAGTGTGGGCTAAATATCTAAATTGTAAAGGGTAAGTCATACAAGGCAAACTGTAAAACTCTGTAAAGTGTATTTCGAACATGAACTTCATCAAAACTATATCTAAACCTAACCAACCACATACTAGTACTTTACCACAGGGGTAACCTGATAAGGCAACACTAAAGTCTAAATAGTTGGAAGTATAACAACCTTTTTGAACGCACTGACATACCCAGGATTTAATAGCACATCACGCGCACTAATTGAAACCATTTTGTAGCACGCAACTGACTGTATAGGCAGCCTAGCTGGTAGCTTACAGCCTGCCACTGCTACTGCACTAGCATGTCTGTCGCTATTACTATGTTGTTGCTAGTGGTTTCAACGTCTTTCATGGCTTCACATTCCTTACAAACCTCATTGAACAAAAAGTTATTTTTCGCATAATATGTCAGAATACAAATGACGTTGGCGCAGGGTTTCTATTGCTGCATCAAAAATATCACACTCAAGTCCAATAATGCTCGTATTCACCTAGGTCTAACGTCTCTGTACCAGTTGTACACTGGAGTCTGAAAAAAGAAACCTGACCCTTAAAGGCGATTCCCACCCATTTTTAACATTTTACTATGATCATTGATATACCTTTGAGGTGTTGGATGGACATGATAAAAAAAGTTCCCCCATTCTGTGTTCCCAAGAAATGGAGGTCTGAAGAAAACCACTAACATGGTGAAACATCTTGATGACATCATCAAGATGTATTTTCACCATGTTAATGGATTTCTTTAGATGCTTCGTTTTTTTTTTTTTTTTTTTTTTTTTTTTTTTTTCAAAAAAAATGTTGAAAATGGGTGGAATTCCCCTTTAACATATTCACAAGCACGGAGCAGTGTTGATACTAGCTGCTAAGCCTAAACATAACGGAAGCGGGACGGCTTTAGTTAATCGGTCAGATACTGCAGATAGATAATGGACTGTGTGTCTTCCAGCTTAATGGCATCAATCTAGCCAATACTACGTCTCAGCATGTAAACGAAAAGTTACCTGTCAATAGCCAGTGTTAATTCCATCCATTCTGCTTGGCTGCGTTCTGTTATTTGTTCGCTCACATAATGATAGAACGCGCAGCGAAGCACGTTCTGTCAAAGGTTTAGAGGAAAAATAACCATGACCTTCACATGCTCCAAAACATAGCCCTCCCTCGACCTTAAAGAAAACCATTTGTCACTATATTTAGCTTTTTCCAGACCCCCCCAACCGCCAAAATTAGTGAAAAACTCTAGTGCTTTTTTTGCTGGTAAGCCGCCGTAGATAAAACCCTCGTTTTTCACCATTTTTCCTCCTATGATAGAGTCCTTCCTTCCTAGAAAGGACCATTAATTGGTAACCAAATGGACCCTTATAGATCTGTAACTCTTGAGATCTTGATTTATCACTATTCACAATGAAATGGACCCTTACGGGTCCATTTGGTTTCATTTTACGCTCTCAAGAGTTAAATTATATTGAATTAATTCTGAACTACCTAATTTTCAAGAATCTACACATTTAGAAAATGTAGAAGAATTGCTATTTTGACCAAGATTTTGCCAGTTATTTCTTCTAAATTAGTCCGAGAGACTAAACTCAACATCAAATGGTGGTCCTCCGTGGCTAAAATGCAGAATAAATAGTGGGCCCTGGTATGAAAATGGTTGAAAACCACTGCTCTAGCGCATTCTAGTGCATTTTGGAAGTGCCACTAGTGCACTTTGGATTTTGGCAGTTTGCAACACTGCTTGGCGATTGTAAACTTTTGTTTTCTCACAGCAATAAAGCTCCTTTGAATTGAAGGAGCACTGGCATATAGCCTACAGGCCATGGAATGTGTCTTCAGACTACAGGGTTTGGGTCTGATGAGGTCAGATATTATTATTGATGCTTTACTTGCCTAATATAAGTCCTGTAACTGAAAATGGTGTGGGGCTTCATCGCACCCCATACCAAGTCGCCGCATACCATTTTTGCGTGCCCCCCAATTGGGAAATGTTACATCCGCCCCTGCTCTCAACTTCTGACATTTGAAAATGACTGAGGAGTAAGGAGGGTAGACTAATATATACAGTAGAAATCTGTATAAGTTGATGTTCTGTCGCAGTGAACGTTCATCAATAATGGAATAATAAGCCACTCGAGGACAGGATCACAGAAAATAATGACGTTTTTTTTATTTGGGTTTCTTATCGCGTCCTCCAGGCTGCCTAGCCGCTATTATAATGCTGTGACATTTAAACCGTGGCAAATGATTAATTCTCTTGAGTGTGGATTTTGAGAAATCAACAAGGCACAACAAGGCAATCAATGTCAGGTTCCCCTAATGAAAAGTGACAATTGCCTCTATACGTTCTTAATGGGTTCAAGAGACCCCAGAGTATTTCGTTTTCATTTGGCACTTACCCGGGCAGGAAATGACAAATAACGGTGCACCCCGACGATGATTTGCCGTACACGACCTCAGTGACAAATTAAAGGGGTATTCCACTCAGTCTCATGTAAACACACCAGACAGTTTATAAGTTACTCCATTCAGTATTTAGATATTTGATGTTCATTTTAGCGCCTCCAGCTCCTTCCTATACAAACCCATTGTAACTTCAAACTCCATTTTAACCATAACAGATTATTCGAAAACAACCAATATTTTTTTCTGGTGACTGATATTGTCCTCCTAATACGTGAGAGGGCTGTGGAATTCCATTTACAGTTTTCATTTATTTTTAAGCTTTTCATTTGGATTTACTACATCATATTGTGAATTTCAGACTGCGGTATCAAGCTATCAACCTAGAAGACCACTAATAGCACTCTTTGTATTAGTGGTTCATCATTACTGCTATAATTACCAAATCAATATTGTGATTTATTTCACATTGACAATATTTTAGATTGTGCTCATCTGTTCTACTCCAGAGCCGATTGTTGTTCATGCCACGAGAAAGGTTGGTGTGAGTGCTTTTTATATATGTTTAATATGAATACAATAATTGATTCACCACCTGAGATGGACTACCTTTCTTTTCAGGGTAGCCTATACACAAAGAAACAAATAACAAATAAACATAATATCATTTTTAAAGGCCATATGTAATTACCAGACCTGTTTTTTCAACACTCCCTCACTTCTTGCCCTCAGTGGGTCTTTTTTTTTTAAATAATTGCTGTATTAATAATTGTTTATATGAATTAATTATTGTGATTTCATTATTTCATTCATTTTCTTAAAGGGGAATTCTACCCATTTCCAAAATGTTCCTGAGAGGATACAAATGTGAACCAAATGGACCCTAGCGGGTCCTCTCAGCAAAAAGGGGCCTGAAAGAAAAATCATTAACATGGTGAAATACATCTTGATGATGTCATCAGATGTATTTCACCATGTTAATGATACTTTTTTTTTCAGACCTCTATTTTTTTGAAAATCCAGAATTGGGAGAACTTTTTATCATGTCCACACAACATCTCTAAGGTATATTAATGACATATTAAAGTGTCGAAAATGGGTGGAGTTCCCCTTAGTTAACCTCGACTGTAACTGTTGCACGCCTACAGCTCATATAGTGCCTTGCACTTTGACACAGGGTCACAAGGAGTGGGGGAATCTAACCCGGGACCTTCCTGATATCCCAGGCAGTTAGACTGCCCTCCATTAGTGCTAATGGTCTGGGCGAACATCATTCATTAGTGGTGATTTGTGCAGTTAAACCATTAATATTGAACCTGCATGATGATTTATGGCACACAATTTAGCCAGGAGATTACCATAAAAAAAAACAAAAAAAAAAAAAAAAAAAAAACAAGACGACATGAAATATGATTCCAGTCCATGCACCAATGATTCGCGACCAATTGATGTAATGAGAGCAGGGCTTGACACTAACACTTGCCCGCTTGCCCGGGGCAAGTAAAAAAAAAATGGTGGGGCAAGTGAAGACTGCTACCTGGTTGCCCGATCGGGCAAGTGTGCAACTTAGTGCGCTATAACACAACACAAGATAAATTTGTCTTGAAGGCAGTCATTGCACTCTGCCTCTGTGTCTTTCCCTGCTTTCTAGCTGTCCACAATTCCAGGCTGGATTTGGGAAACAAAACAGGCAAATTAACATACACATCAAAATGACCATTAATCTTCTACAGTGAGAGTGTAAAAATGAAACCAAATGGACCCACAAGGGTCCATTTGGTTTCATTTTTACGTTCTCAAGAGTTACATCTGGTTAACCAACTTAGCTGCATGGGACCACCTGGAACCTGGGGGGCAAGTGACCATGACCTGAGGGCAAGTAGAACCTGACTTGCACTTGCCCGATGGGCAAGTGCCTCGGAGACCTTAGTGTCAACCCCTGGAGAGAAATTGCCTGATTTGCCTCACTGCAGGTCGGCAATGCATTGGGTTACGTATTTGCCGTTTTTACAATGTTTTAACAGGCAGTTTTTGCATCCTGAATAATCGGTGTGCACTAGGCTTTACTTTTATATCAAGCTGGGAATAATAATAATAATGATAATAATAAAATAATCAGAAACCGTCTGCTGTTTGTTTCCTTAGCACAACTTGGAATTTGTTATTGGGATTTTGTCTTTCTCAATATGCTATACATGTTTTAATAGCGTGTCTGTGTGTGTTGCGCAGGTGCACGCAAATGCGCATGCAAATGCAAGTGTGCATGCACGTGTCTTAAAGGGGAATTCCACTCATTATCAATATTTTACTATGTCATTAATATACCTTAGAGATGTTGTGTGGACATGATAAAAAAGTTCCCCCATTCTGTGTTTTCTAGAAAGGTCTGAAAAAAAAAAAAAAAAAAAATCATTAGCATGGTGAAATACATCTTGATGACATCATCAAGATGTATTTCACCATGTTAATGAGTTTCCTTTTTTCTGAGAGTGTACAAATGTGAACCAAATGGACCCTAGCGGGTCCATTTGGTTCACATTTGTACACTCTCAGAATAAAATGAAAATGGGTGTAATTCCCCTTTAAGAGGCGACAACACTGGTCTAATCCCATGGTGTTCTTTGGATGTACTACCCCAAATGAAAGTCTTATAGGTAGGCCAGAGGTTTTCAACAGGTGGTCCGGGAACCACCAGTGGTCCCTGAGAGGATTCCAGGTGGTCCCCATGCAGCTAAATGATGGACAGTTGGTAACAAAATGGACGCTTATAGATCTGTAACTCTTGAGAAACCTGTTTCATTTTACATTCTCAAGAGTTACAACCCCAAATCCGTTGAAATTGGGACGTTGTGAAAAATGTCAATAAAAACAGAATGCATTGATTTGCAAATCGTTTTCAACCTATATTGAGTTTAATACACTACAAAGACAGTATATTTAATGTTCAAACTGATAAACTTTATTGTTTTTTGAAATTATACAATCTTTTGTAAATTGATCCCTGCAACACGTACCAAAAAAGTTGGGACGGAGGCAACAAAAGACTGGGAAAGGTCATGAATGCACAAATAACGCCTGTTTGGAACATTCCACAGGTAAACAGGTTAATTTTAAACAGTTTAATATTGTTATTGAGTATAACGGGACCATCCCAGTCGCTCACAATCAAAGATGGGGCGAGGTTCACCACTTTGTGAACAATTCTGTGAGAAAATCATCTAACGATTTAAAAACAATGTTTCTCAACATTCAATTGCAAGGAATTTGGTGATTTCATCATCTACAGTCCATAATATAATCAAAACATTCAAATAATCTGAAGAACTTGCTATACTAAAGCATCAAGGCCGAAAACCAACATCTAGCACTTGTGACCTTTGATCCCTCAGGTGGCTCTGCATTAAAAACTGACATCATTGTGTAAAGGATATTACTGTGTGGACTCAGGAACACTCAGAAAACCATTGTCAGTTTACAGAATTTGACGCTACACCTGCGATTGCAAGTTAAAACTCTACCATGCAAAGCAAAGCCATACATCAGAAAGGTTGGTTTGAAAAAACAACTAGAAAAACAACCAGAAATGCCTTCTCTGGGTACAATATCATTTAAAATGGTTATACACAAAGTGGAAAAGTGGGCTGTGGTCTGATGAGTCCACATTTCTAATGATAGTGGACCCAGAGAAGGCATTTCTGTTTTTTTTTTTCAAACCAACCTTTCTGATGTATGGCTTTGCTTTTCGATGGTAGATTTTTAACTTGCAATTGCAGGTGTAGCGACAAATTATGTAAACTGACAATGGTTTTCTGAGTGTTCCTGAGTCCACACAATAATATCCCTTACACAATGATGTCAGTTTTTAATGCAGAGCCACCTGAGGGATCAAAGGTCACAAGTGTTTGGTGTTGGTTTTCGGCCTTGACGCTTTAGTATAGCAAGTTCTTCAGATTCTTTGAATGTTTTGATTATATTATGGACTGTAGATGATGAAATCACCAAATTCCTTGCAATTGAATGTTGAGAAACATTGTTTTTAAACCGTTGGATGATTTTCTCACAGAATTGTTCACAAAGTGGTGAACCTCGCCCCATCTTTGATTGTGAGCGACTGGGATGGTCTTGTTATACTCAATAACGATATTAAACTGTTTAAAATTAACCTGTTTACCTGTGGAATGTTCCAAACAGGCGTTATTTGTGCATTCATGACCTTTCCCAATCTTTTGTTGCCCCCGTCCCAACTTTTTTGGTACGTGTTGCAGGGATCAATTTACAAAAGATTGTATAATTTCAAAAAACAATAAAGTTTATCAGTTTGAACATTAATTATATTGTCTTTGTGTTGTATTCAACTGAATAGAGGTTGAAAACGATTTGCAAATCAATGCATTCTGTTTTTATTTACATTTTACACAACGTCCCAATTTCAAAGGATTTGGGGTTGTAAATTAAACATTAAACGGTCAAAATTGTCAAGAATCTACACAATTAAGCTATCAAGCTATCAACTAATCAAACTTTTTTTTTTTCACACATCATATTTTAATAGTATACTGATAAACAGGCTTGAGTTTTATGTCACTCTGGGGCAGACTTTACATGTAATCCCAGAGGTAATCTATTCCTCCTCCTCTCCTCTCCTCCCTTTTGCCACTCTACTCTCCAATCACTCTGGTAAAAACTCTTGTCCCACGGGTGCCGGCTGAGTTTTTAAAAATCATATAGTGGTCCGATTATCTTGTAATGTGTGGTTTGATATGATGTGTGGAAAAAAAAGTTTGGAGTTACAGAAATACCCGCAGTAGAATAAAGACAACCTGCGGCCATGTTAACTGTTCCCAACGTCGTCGTGGGGACGGGGACCTCAAGGGTGAAATGTAGAAAATGGGGCATCTGTGACAAAAATCAAGGACATTATGTATCATGTCACAGGAATCAAGGTAGATTGATGCGATACAATACAACTTTATTGTCAGTTTGCACTGAAATTTGTCTTGCATCCATGGCGACACCGTTCACATAAGACAACATACATGTGCAACATATATACAGTTCATTACAGACATGACAGCAGAAGCAAAGAGCAAAACATGATGATCAAGACCTTGGATTTATCGATTCTGGTTTAGAAGTAGGACAGACTGATGTACAAAAGAGTTCTTTAGTCTGTTTTTCTTAAATTTAGGAACTCTGAACCACCTCATGGATGGCAACAGCTGGTATTCTTCATTCAGGACATGTGAGGGGTCGGAAGAAATACTATTTGCCAGTCTGAGCATGCTCTTAGTGTGGGCTTCTTTGAATGAGTGTAACACGGCCTCGACCGGCCTGCCAGTAATTTTAGCACAGATCTTAATTTGGCTATACAATTTGTTTTTATAGCCCAATGTGTTTTGGTGTGGAATTCTCCTTTAAGGAGCCCAATACTGCAGCTGATTAAAATATAATGGATGCTATGACTCTATCTCTATTGACCCCCATGTAATGGCCCCGAGGGAGCCGTTGGATGTGATTAAGTATAGCTATCAAGCAAGCCAATAACTGTTTAATGTTGATTCAAATAAATGCAGGGTATTTGATGGCAGTGCCGGATCTAGAGGGGGGCTAGGGTGGGCAGCGCCCACCCAAATGTGCATCCTGTATGCCCACCCAATGAAAGGTAATATCAGTGGTTTTTATCAGTGGTCTGGGGACCACCAGTGGTCCTTGAGAGAGTTGTGGAAAGTTGGTTAACCAGATGTAACTCTTTGAGAGCGTAAAAATGAAACCAAATGGACCCTTGCGGGTCCATTTGGTTTCATTTTTACACTCTCAAGAGTTGAAATATTCATCAACTAGAGAATGTGGAAGATTAATGGTCATTTTGATCTGTATGTTTGATTGTTTTGTTTCTCAAATCCAGTCTGGAATTGTGGACAAAATCAAAAGAAATCTTTAGTTTTGGGGTCTGTGGGGCTAGAATGTCATCAAATGGTGGTGCGTGGCTTAAAATGCCGAATAAATAGTGAGCCCCGGTGTCAAAAAGAGTGAAAACCACATTGATACATATGAAAAACTTTGGAGTTGCCCACCCTGCCATTCTCCATGCCCACCCTAGTAGGGCTGGCTAAATCCGGCCCTGTTTGATGGACTTTGCTAATGCAAGATGCCGGGATTAGAATCTTAACCATGACCTTTCACAATTGATTTTTTAGGTATTGCACATAATGTGATGGCGTCATTATGGAATATAAACGAGGCTTTAGTGAGGTGAGCAAGCTATTATAAAACTCCTGCAGGGCGAATGAAAAATGAATGCAATAATAAATAGCATAAACGTAACAGTTCATGATAATTAATTTGTCAAACCCTATCAGAGTTGGAGCAGAAGGTGTACATGACTCACAAGAGACATTTGATTCACATCTTTTGGAGTCGTGCGAAGCACTACTCCGGTGGTTTTCAACCTTTTTGATGCCAAGGCCCCACTATTTATTCAGAATTTGAGCCACGGAGGACCACCATTTGAGGGCATTTTAGCCCCCACAGACCTCAAAACTAAAGATTTGTTTTGCTTTTGTCCGCAATTCCATGCTGGATTTAGGAAATAAAACAGTCAAACAGATAGAGATCAAAATGACCATTAATCTTCTACATTCTCTAGTTGTGTAGACTTGGGATAATTCACATGATAAATATTTTAACTCTTGAAAGTGTAAACATGAAACCAAATGGGCCCGTAAGGGTCCATTTGGTTTCATTTTTACGCTGGTTTCCATGGTTTGGTTCCATGTTTACGCTGGTTTCCATATTTACGCTGGCCATCTTGCTTCAGTCAATACACTAATACAGTATACTTTACGGCAGCTCAAACAAAACCAGCCGCAACTCGCTCAAATCGTATTATTTATAAACGTTATCAACGTGGCTATGATTTAGGATGCTTATTTGCTTAATTTTAATTTTATTTGCTTATAACAGCGGTCGGCAACCCAAGATGTTGAAAGAGCCATTTTCGACCCAAAATTAAATTCAAAATCTGTCTGGAGCCGCATTTTATCTTTATTTTTCCTGAGAGTGTGCAAATGTGAACCAAATGGACCCTGGCGGGTCCATTTGGTTCCATTTGCACACTCTCAGAAAAAAGGTCCTCAAAGAAAAATCATTAACATGGTGAAACACATCCTTTCTTCAGAAATGGAGTTTCTAAAAAAAGAAAATAAAGGAGTTTTACTGAACTCCATTTCTAGTCCACACAACATCTCTAAGGTATATTAATGACATAGTAAACTGAGTAAACCTTTGAAAATGGGTGGTTCAGATTGAAAGCTCCACCTCTGATAACTGCTGGGCTTTTTTGACATAACTGGCAACTGTCAGACAGCGCAACACGTTTTGGGTGACTGAAATGTTTATATTATTTTGGTGTGGATCACCCCAGTGTGTATGTAATAATGCTACAGCCACTGAGCCACTAGGGCTGTGTTCTAGAGCCCAGTGTGTATGTAATAATGCTACAGCCAGGGATCCACTAGGGCTGTGTTCTAGAGCCCAGTGTGTATGTAATAATGCTACAGCCACTGAGCCACTAGGGCTGTGTTCTAGAGCCCAGTGTGTATGTAATAATGCTACAGCCACTGAGCCACTAGGGCTGTGTTCTAGAGCCCAGTGTGTATGTAATAATGCTACAGCCAGGGAGCCACTAGGGCTGTGTTCTAGAGCCCCAGTGTGTGTATGTAATAATGCTACAGCCACTGAGCCACTAGGGCTGTGTTCTAGAGCCCAGTGTGTATGTAATAATGCTACAGCCACTGAGCCACTAGGGCTGTGTTCTAGAGCCCAGTGTGTATGTAATAATGCTACAGCCACTGAGCCACTAGGGCTGTGTTCTAGAGCCCAGTGTGTATGTAATAATGCTACAGCCACTGAGCCACTAGGGCTGTGTTCTAGAGCCCAGTGTGTATGTAATAATGCTACATCCAGGGAGCCACTAGGGCTGTGTTCTAGAGCCCAGTGTGTATGTAATAATGCTACAGCCACTGAGCCACTAGGGCTGTGTTCTAGAGCCCAGTGTGTATGTAATAATGCTACAGCCACTGAGCCACTAGGGCTGTGTTCTAGAGCCCAGTGTGTATGTAATAATGCTACAGCCAGGGAGCCACTAGGGCTGTGTTCTAGAGCCCAGTGTGTATGTAATAATGCTACAGCCACTGAGCCACTAGGGCTGTGTTCTAGAGCCCAGTGTGTATGTAATAATGCTACAGCCACTGAGCCACTAGGGCTGTGTTCTAGAGCCCAGTGTGTATGTAATAATGCTACAGCCAGGGAGCCACTAGGGCTGTGTTCTAGAGCCCAGTGTGTATGTAATAATGCTACAGCCACTGAGCCACTAGGGCTGTGTTCTAGAGCCCAGTGTGTATGTAATAATGCTACAGGCAGGGATCCACTAGGGCTGTGTTCTAGAGCCCAGTGTGTATGTAATAATGCTACAGGCAGGGATCTACTAGGGCTGTGTTCTAGAGCCCAGTGTGTATGTAATAATACAACATCCAGGGCGCCACTAGAGCTGTGTTCTAGAGCCCAGTGTGTATGTAATAATACAACATCCAGGGCGCCACTAGAGCTGTGTTCTAGAGCCCAGTGTGTATGTAATAATGCTACAGGCAGGGATCCACTAGGGCTGTGTTCTAGAGCCCAGTGTGTATGTAATAATGCTACAGCCAGGGATCCACTAGGGCTGTGTTCTAGAGCCCAGTGTGTATGTAATAATGCTACAGCCAGGGATCCACTAGGGCTGTGTTCTAGAGCCCAGTGTGTATGTAATAATGCTACAGCCACTGAGCCACTAGGGCTGTGTTCTAGAGCCCAGTGTGTATGTAATAATGCTACAGCCAGGGAGCCACTAGAGCTGTGTTCTAGAGCCCAGTGTGTATGTAATAATGCTACAGCCACTGAGCCACTAGGGCTGTGTTCTAGAGCCCAGTGTGTATGTAATAATGCTACAGCCACTGAGCCACTAGGGCTGTGTTCTAGAGCCCCAGTGTGTATGTAATAATGCTACAGCCACTGAGCCACTAGGGCTGTGTTCTAGAGCCCAGTGTGTATGTAATAATGCTACAGCCACTGAGCCACTAGGGCTGTGTTCTAGAGCCCAGTGTGTATGTAATAATGCTACAGCCACTGAGCCACTAGGGCTGTGTTCTGGAGCCGCATGCGGCTCCTGAGCCGCAGGTTGCTGACCCCTGGCTTATAACAAACCAACCCGTTTGAAGACCCAGTTGTGAACCCAGCATGTAATGGTTATTTACAAAGTTCATGGCCATAGACACAATGCTATGAGTGAGTGAGCTGACTCATCTCATGTCCCCTCTTTCACTACATCCATAAATATTCCTTGGTTTTCCTCTATTAGCCTGCAGGCTAAAGCCAGACCAAATCAACTTTGGCTAAAAAAAAAAAAAAAAAAAAAAAAAAAAAAAGCCTGTCAGCAGATCGGTCTGGAATAGCTCAATTGTAAACCCATCTGCTGACAGGATTTTTTTTTTTTTTTTTTACCAAGCTATTTCTCTGGCCTATAGACCTCCTGCCTGGCAGTTCCAACCTTGACATCCTTCTACTGACATACTCTTTATTCCTCCTCTGGATGTGTCTAAACCAGTGGTTTTCCACCTTTTCGATACCAGGGCCCACCATTTATTCAGCATTTGAGCCACGGACCAACATTTTAGCCCCACAGAGGCACAGACCCCAAAACTAAAGATTTATTTTGCTTTTGTCCACAATATCAGGCTGGATTTGGGAAAGAAAACAGGCAAAACATATACAGACCAAAATGACCATTAATCTTCTACATTCTCTAGTTGTCTAGACTAATTAAGATGATGAATGGACCCTTGCGGGTCCATTCGGTTTCATTTTTACGCTCTCAAGAGTTACATCTGGTTAACCAACTTAGCTGGGGACCACCTGGAACCCTCTCAAGGACCACTGGTGGTCCTCAGACCACCGGTTGAAAAACCTCTCGTCTAAACCCTCTCAGTCTATCCTCTCTGGTTTCATGTCCAAACAGCTGTCTCCTTTCTAGGCCAAAGGAGCGATACTTCCCTTTCCTATGAACACAGCAGTACTGGTTTCTTCACCTCTTTCCCACACTTTCCACTGCTCTGAAATGTTGTAATCAAAGTCCTCCACACCTTCATCACGTCTGCTCCATCTAACCTCGCGGTTCCACTTGGGTTCCTCTCTTTCACCCCCATGTACTCTGTCTCGCTGTGGCTATAACCTTCTTTCCTCTCCACTCCAGGGCACTCCACCAATTTAGATTTTCCTCTACCACCTCACTGCTCTCACAGATCCTTCTACAAATCACAATGTGATTCATATCAATAAGCATTAGCCTGAAAGTGATTATTCATGAAAGGCTTAACTAATAACTACTTTGGACGAATAGGAATGCAGGTTCATGTATTTCGTTTTCCACCCAGCAGTGTTAACACTCCTTAAGCCCTAATTCATACGATGAGTCAATTCAGTGGGGCCTTAGGCTTATCATGACTCATGCTCATCCTGTTAGCAATCTGAAACAATATACAAGTTTCACATATGCATTTTTAGAAGATTTACAAGCTTGTACACTGTAGACCTTCAAATGGCGATGCATAGGGTAAAAGTGTTTAGATTTTGGAAACCCACTTCGGAACCCACTTTGAATGGCATCTTGTCACCCCAGTGAAATGCGTTGCTGGGTACTATAGAAGATATACAAGCTTAGCTCATGCACTGCGTCAACTTTGTGCCAAGTTATGAGAACAAAACCTAACAGTGTAAAGCAGACTAATTTTCGTTACCGCTAAACCCCTTATCCCTTAACTTCATTGCTTTTTTAAACTATTTTTTTCAGTAGTTCAAATGGCCAGTCTACACGCTCACAACGTGTTAATAGATTGACATGAGAAAATACCAAAAAGTTTTTCAAAATAGTAAAAACGAAATAAGGGATTTAGGATAAGGGACATGTAACGAAAATGGAGCCCTAAATGAACTGATACTCTTAAAGAACATGAAATTAAACCGGATTCCATTTTAAAGCTCCCCATCATTTAGCTAAGGTACTGTGGACCACCTCACAGAAACTCGGCAAGGTGGTGGTCCCTGGAGCACTTAAGAACCACTGATCTATCTCATGCATGCACAACATTGCCCAACACGCTACTCATGGAAGTACACCAGCAGTGTCAGTGTGCCACCTAGTGTTCTAAATATGTACCACCTCTACAATACACCGTACACACAAGAGAAATGCCAGTGATTGTGGAACTATAGTGGCTTTTTCACTACAGAGAGCACTATAATATAGTACCACACTCACTCCAGAGGGCCACTATATATAATGGCCCTCTGGAGTGAGTGTGGAACCATTTAGGAATCCTGAATGTTTTGCTATGTATAGGCCTTTTTATTTTCCTGCAAATCTTTCTGGTGATAAAATGCCCACCAACGTAATAAAAGAAAGTTCAACCCAAAAAAAAGGGGAAAAAAATAGATGCCAATACAGAATCTCCTCAATGGTCAACAAAAACGATTTGAAGACCCAAACAGTTCCAGCCCCGATGACAGTACAAGCTTTCTCTCCCTATGCCTGTACCTCCTGGTACCACAGCACCTCAAAGGCCTAAAGCAGTGCTGCCCAAAAGGTAGATGGTGATCTACCAGTAGATCACACCGACCATGCTGGTAGATCAAATGACAGTCCCCTAAAATGTATAGATCTGTAACTCTTGAGAGCTACAGAAACCAAATGGACCCTTACGGGTCCATTTGGTTTCATTTTACACTCTCAAGAGTTAAATTATATTTAAACATCTGAATTACATAATTTCAAGAGTCCACACAATTAGAAAATGGAGAATAATTGTTATTTTGACCAACTTTTGCCAGTTATGTCTCCCAATTGTGGACAAAAATGTGAAAGTTTTGGGTGCAAGAGACTAAATTCAACATCACGAACTGTCAAGTCCAAACCCCAAATACTGTTTTTAAACGTTAGTAGTAGCATATACAAGAAAACATTCCAATTCTCCCCCCTCCATTTTTCATTATAAGTGCATTATTCTTAAACATTATTATAGCAAGTAACACCTTCACCACTATTTTAAAGTCAAACTTTCTTGGGGGCCTTGAAATTGTTTTTTTTTTTGTTGTTGTTGTTGTTTTTTCTTTCTTTTTTCCTTCTTTTTGATGTGTAGATCTTGTTGAGCCGGTCATTTTGAAAGTAGCCCTCAAGTCAAAAAAGTGTGTGCAGCACTGCCCTAAACTCAAGGCTACAGACCTCTCAAAACTGATGAAATCCACTCACACAACTCCAGAGGGAGGTCAACAAACCATGTACAATGTCCCAGATTTGGCACAAACAAGGGACTATTTTTGCCCCTATCAAATGTGGAACGGCCTATACCAACAGTCATTTACTGTATCTCCACTATGATCTACAGCTTCTGACTTCATGGAAGTGAATATTTATGTTTTGAATGAAATGAATATATGTTTGATGAAATGAACAGGGTGACTATACATTTGTAAACAAGTGTATTATTAACTGGATTGTCCATTCACTGTCATCAGTCTTATATTATTGAGTTGAGCTTGAATTGTACTGTAAATCTCCAATCTGTTAATAGAAAAATCAATCAATCAAAAAATAAAACATATTACCTACACTCCTTTAAGGCAAATGAAGTGAAAATCTAACCACAAATAATAATAACAATAATAATCAGAACATTTTGTGAAAGTCTTTTTTTATTTGCTTTAAGATTACAATGCTGACACATTGGTCACCCATGTCCCATTAATGAAAAAAGCGGATAGTTAAAGACTCAGCTATCGCATTAAACACATAATATAATATTTATTCTAAACATTTCAAGCTGTTCATATAGGCATGATGGCACTAAAGCCCTACAGGTACAGTAAAAGGACTGGTCTGTCAGCACAGGCACACTTGGGATTCCATGTGTGGCAGAAAGGCGGTGTATCATGACGTAAATTCCTGTTTTTTGAGACAGGAGGTGGATGGAAAGAGAAGCTCGGACGCGGCTTCCATTTTCTGCGAGGGCAAGCATTTCCTGAAAGCTGGCAAATGCGGAATTCTGCCGCTTGCATCAAGCTTATTTTCTTTCCACCATCCTGTCTAAAAACCCGGAGATCAGATTGTACGGCTTATCTTTCCTGTGCATGGAAGTTCATTTGTGCTCATATCTAGACTGATCCCCTGTTAGCTTCTATCCGTATATGAAAGCAGACCATCAAACTAAACGAAACCTGACCATGAATCACAAACTCCACACCTCAGTTTGTTAGAGCACCGAAGTCTGACGTAAATACGGTAATGGGCGCTAAATCCACGGGTTCGTGTACTTTTCATTTATACTGCAATCCCCATAGGTGGATTATAAATTGAGACACATATAGCCTAATAACTGTTTTTATTTGCATTGCAATTTCTATACTAGGGGGATTATGATCACCTCATAGGAACTGTTGAATAAACAAGAATAAACAAGTCATCCTGGCACCCATAGGGATATGAAGAATCAACTCACTGAGAGAAGACACCATGGTTACTGCTGAATTAGTTACATTATCACATGTGACGTGCAGTGAAATGGTTAATTTGGTCTCTTTGTTTCAAACAAAGAATCTCAGTTTAATTCAAAAACAGAGTGCCACGCCCCTTTAGGCTAAAGGACCTCGCGGGTCCCTCCCTCACTTCCATCTTGAGGCCCATGTACATTTCTATTTGTAAACAAAGTGGCGGAGAGACAACATTTCTAACCTATACACACCGTATGCAAACATTTTAGCTAAGTTCAAACCGACTAATACACTGTCTGGATGTCATTGAAGGGAGTTTCAAAACAGACTAATTGTTCAGTCAAGCCCGGATATGTTTGGAAATTAATGCAGGGATGGGACTCAGACGGTATGCTTAATCATTAAAATGAGATTTTTTATGGACTTTTGATATAAAAATACACAAAAGTGAAAATGTTCCCATTTTGGGGGCACATTGTTGAACTTAACAATTTCACTGCTAAGCATCCTGGAAAAAAGGGGTTTGAGCTGTGCTAAGCTCTTTGAGTGATGTCACTAGGGTGTCACTAATTTAAAACAAGGCCAATAAAAAACAAAGTCCTATAGCGACATATACATGCCATATACCGTCTGAAAGAGCACACTCGCTGCTTTCACAAGAAAAAAAAAAACATTTATACCACCTATCGTTCAGGACTTATTGCCATTTGAATGCTATAGAAACATGAGCAGTCTTGTAAAAATACATTGTATAGAGACATTGACAGACAAATATATATATGAACCAAATGAAGATATTGTACATGCTATACACCGATTGACAGCCCTCTTAGTCCACTTTTAGGGGAAAAAAAAATTACATTCATCCCATCTTCTGTTCATCTGTAATTGCCATTTGAATTCAACTTGCCTCGTGGGCCAAAACCATATAATGTATGGAATAATAATTGTTCAGTTCTATATAATATGATTATGTTGCCAAAGTCCTATAGCGACATTTACATGCCATATACCGTCTGAAAGAACACACTCACTGCTTTCACAAGAAAAAAAAAAATGCATTCATACCACCTATTGTTCAGGACATATTGCCATTTGAATGCTATAGAGACATGAGCAGTCTTGTAAAAATACATTGTATAGAGACATTGACAGACAAATATATATATGAACCAAATGAAGATATTGTACATGCTATACACCGATTGACAGCCCTATTTGTCCACTTTTAGGGGGGAAAAAAATTACATTCATCCCATCTTCCGTTTGTCTGTAATTGCCATTTGAATTCAACTTGCGTTGTGGGCCAACACCATATCATTTATGGAATAATATTTTTCAGGTCTATATAATATAATTATGTTGACAGTAATATATAAAAACCATATACCATATGAAAGGGCACACCCTCTGCTCTAATAAGAAAAAAGAAAAAAAAATATGCCATCTACATGCCATCTTTATTGAGGTTTTATGTCAGAATCCCTGCAATAGAATAGAATAGCAGAGAAAAGGGATCCGTTGCGCGTGTGCGTGCACGCGCGTGCGTGTGTGTGCGCGTGCGTGCGTGCGTGCGTGTGTGTGTGTGTGGGGGGGGGGGTTTGGGGGGGGGGCTGTTGTGCTTTCTTTGCAAAGACGTTTAGCTGCTAAACATAGCTAGCATTGAAGACCACAGACGTGCGCGCGCGCGCACACACGCACACACACACACACACACACACACACACACACACACACACACACACACACACACACACACCCCAACGAGCCAGATTTTGCTAGATCGTTAGGGATCGTAGGCAGAACAGCTGGAGCTGCGCTCCGTCCATGCTCCCTCCGACAGATAGAGAGAGAGAGTAGAGAGAGAAATAGAGAAAGAAAGATGAAATTCCCATGCCAGTATCACCACACAATATCCAGATGGCCAAAGTAAAACAATCTAATCCAATTGATGGAAAAAAACAAGCAATCGAAGTCCCGGTGCTGTTTTGCTGGGCAACAACAGAGATCAGTAGTTAGCCTGTGCTACGTCCCCTGACCGGAGCCTCTGTTGCCTGTCTGTTTTTCTTCCTCAAAGCAGGGAAAAAAATGGGTAGGTGGGCGGAGTTTTGGTTGTGACATCGTCAGGGCCTTAAAGCAACAGTATACTACAGAACCAACTTGGATTTATGCGTTCACTTTTGTATATTTATAAACAAAAGTTGGTTTATTGATTATTATGCCGCAAACGGTTATTTACGTTCGTAGCACCCCGCCAAAACGTTCCTCCAAAACGTAAATACATGGATTCAGCAGAGAAATTGTTAATAGCAGGGTAGAGCGACTGACGTCAAGACTTCTGCACTCTATAACAGCATACTGGAGCCCTCAGTTAGCACTGCTTCTAAACTGCTACATTAATGACAGCTCAGCAACATGAAACACACAAAGCTTGTAGCATCTTTTGCTCATCATTGGTGACTTATGTGTGTGTAGGCCTGGTTCCATGCAAAGTAAAAAAAAAAAAATACAAAACACAATGTAAAAAGCAATGCAAAGCTATTTGAATGGGAATAACTTGATAAATAAAAAATACAAAAATCACTAGCAAGTAATGACCAATTCGTCCGCTGCGTCAGCAGCCGACAAAGGGTTAAAAGCCCTTATGCGAAACCAGCCATGCTGTACAGAACCACGACAAGCGTTAAGATATAAGTGAAGTAGGAGAAATGGATGGTGTTCGGGCCACCACAAAATAGACTCTCACAAGGTTTAATGGGTGGTGGCGGTGTTGGTGGTGGTGGTGGTGTTGGTGGGGCCATAGTTGTCCAAGTAGGTGGTGTTGCAGCTTCAGTAGTAGGAGGTGTCATGTGTGTAGTATCAATTGGTGGAATGGTTGTACTTGGTGGTGGTCGAACTGTAGTCGGGGTAATGGTTGTATTTTCTGCGATTGGAGAACATAAAGATTTAACTGGAGCCTTCTCAAGCCACATTGCATGGAATGTGAAACATGGTGCTTTATTCGAAGACAAGTGTAGTTTCACCCACCGTTTGACACACTGACAATGACACAGCGAAGCTCCGACTGATACGGGGGCGCACTGAGAAAACAATGTTTATTGAACATGAGTTTCAACGCTAATTGGAGTGTCTAACAATAAAGTTGACTTATCCCTCCAGAAGGTGGCACCAAGTACAAACAAAGTGGTGAACTAAGTAGGTCATATAGTAATTAATACAATTCACAATTTAGGCGTACATCAAATACATTAAAATAGTCATCATGAATCATACATGGAATTAAGAACCTATATCTACTGTATATCCTGAAACTATATGCCTATGCACTATAGAGTACCATGTCTACATAAAGTGCTATTTAATTTTTATAAGTCAAGCCTATGCATACAGCTACTGTATATTTGTGTACGTTTGCCAAGGCTAGGCAAAGTGCTAAGTGCAAAGGCAAAGGGCTAAGACGGAGTGTGAAGAGTTGCGTTTTCAGACTATGGAGGAAGATTGTGAGTGAGTCTGCAGTTCTGATAGCAATGGGAACTGCAATCCATATGGTTTGTCCCCCAGACTGCTCTATTGGAAAGGTTTTTTGGGGGGAAGAAGTAGAAGAAGGCGGAGAAGAAAAAGACTGACATATATAGGCCTATACAGTAAGACACTTTGAACACTTTGAACTTTCCGGCTTAAAAAGAAAAACACAGTGTGTAAGGCTGTGCACATTAGGCTTTATCTGATGGTACACAAAGGAAACCAGACAGTGGCCTTGTAGCTAAGAGTGTCAATCCTGAATCTGGGAGGTCAGGGTTCAATTCGAGCCAGGTCATACCAAAGACCCAATGCCTCCCTGCTTGGCACTCAGTAATCAATGGAATGGATTGATTTGGGGGTCAAATCAACTAATGATTCCTGAGCACAGCACACACTGTGGCTCACCGTGAGATGGGTCAGAACCAATTACACTGTGGTAATGTGAGTGACTAATTAATTAAACTAATTAAAACTAATTAAAAATGCAGTACAAATCAATAGCCTAAAACTGACAGACAGACAGACAAACAGACAGACAGTTCATTTAAATGGATGCTGACCTGTTGGTCTGAGCAACAAAGCAGACAGGGTGATGTTCCCCATCCTCTGACAGTGATGGCGTCCATCTCAGGATGAACTGTCCCTGTGCCGGTCCAGCCTGCAGGTTCATGTTGTGGGGACCACTGAACTGCAGCTCAGAGACCCTATGACACCAGCAAACAAGACAGCTCAGGGTCAAACGTTTTAGAGATGGAGTGCCATGATTGTTTTCTCACCCTAAAAAATTATCCTTATATGAGGAGGAAGATTTGTTCAACAATGCAGTATTTGTGTGGCCTGGCTCAGCCCTGACTCCGCACCTTAAAAAAATACTAGCTTATTTTTTTCCGTGTGATTCAAGGACTGGCTTCCCTGCCTTTGGAGCCGTTTGTGCCAGTTGGAAATCCAATCCCGGCACCTGATTAGCCAACAGCCCTGTCACTCACTTCGTTCCCAACGTCGTCTGCTTTCCAAATATTCTTAGGGGTTCATATGAACCAATCACTGTTAAGACTGCTGCTTTGATAACGCCCATCCCAGAAACTGCTGTGGTAGAGAGGGACTTCAGTCTGAATAATGAAGTGAAACGAAATGACAATTCAGACTGAGGTCAGGCTAGTATTTGTGCAGTATTTGCTAAAATGTGGGCACCCCCGCCAGTTCATTAAGTATGCTTGTTTTGCCTGGCGGGTGGTGGTGGTGGGTGGAGATCCCCCTGAGCTTGAAGCCACACCCACAGCTGTTAGTTGTATGATAAGGGCGAAGGAGTTAGGGGAGGGTCTGATAATGTGATGTCACTATATTATAGTTTTTTTTTATTGACACGTTTGACTGGAAAGGTTTCAGCCGACAGGAAGAAACCTTCATTGTGCATAAAACACATCCACAGGTCCAATTAAGTGTACTCTCAGGTTTTAAACATGTACAAAATTGAAAATGAATAAATAAAAATAAAATGACGGCACTCCCTCTTTAAATTACATCTCCGGTCCTTTAACAACATTATTATTAGGAAAATCGGGCACGATAAAAAAAATAATATTTCCTTCATTCAGAGATCGAAACACTTTACATCACTCATTCTCAAACATTTTGGGCCAAGCTAAACATAACACTAAAATACCAGTAAGATGCTGTGAGTTTGCATTTGCTTCCCATATATGTAATTGGCCATATTTGGATCAGGCATGCCTGCCTGGTTTACATAATAATCTCGCTCACAGTGTTGGCAATAAACATTCGCGACGAGAAAACACTAACAACATTGATCGATGATTCATAATTGACCAACTCAGTGTACTGTATTGCTCTGGAGGACAAACCTGGCATAATAATATGAAAATGGTTTTAAAATCAACTAAATGGCGAGCTTGGTTGCTCTATAGAACCGTACAACATTCATTCATCTATTCAGGTTACTATCCTGGTGAAGCCCCATGATGCTGCCTTTGTTGGCTATATATATTTTTTTTTACTCACGTGGCAAGTGTTGCCTCTGTGTTGATGGTGATCTCCAGTGTGCGACCAGCAGGGGTGTAGAGCTGTGCTCGGTTATCCGGGGTGGGAGGCAGGAACCTGGGTAGATACTGTCCTTCTGTGCAGCTGGGCACTGCTCTCTCCACTGACCATAACAAAGAGGGAATATGGTGTATTTGATAATAGCTGAGAGACATGGACAGACACGAGTGCAGCAAGTGTCTCACCCATTCTAAGATACACTAGAACCTGAGACCTTGCGTGGCTTATTACTTTTCTAAAACAGTTACCATATAAACTCCATATAACTGTTGCTAATTCAAAGTAGCTACTTTGGGCCATGTTGTGCTTCCTTGTTTTCACTTGGGCAGTCTCTGTGATGGAGAACAGGATTGATGTTTTTAGGAGGCCACGTCTATAGCCACACATTCACAGTCATATGATCTGTATTCAGTGCTTAAATGTGTGTAAGGCAATCAAGTGCTGTCCTTCACCAGTTCAGCTACAGAGCTGTGGGATCAGCTGGGATTCTGGCAATGATAAGGTGATTGAAAATGTGAATCATGGTGGATTTTTACAACCAATCAGACTAACTGTTTTGGAAAAACATTTTAACTGCATCATGTTTGTTGGATTATTGATTAAGTATTGTTTGATTAATCTATTCACTTTATTACACCACATTAACTGTTTGAGGCACCAGGAATCCCAATGAAAACAGTCCTGCAAATGGTCAAAGTTTATATGAAATGAGGGTGCTGTGTACCTTTGAAAACAAAATGTACAACTACAATGCTGAGAAAGGCAGAGCTTAGAGGGAGAATGTGCTGAGATCCATCAACGAGTGTGACTGTGAAATTCTCCACGTAATGTTCACGAACAAAAATCTCGAGAACGTAGGTAGCCTCATTACTGCTGTTGGTGGTAGTAAATGACAAAGTGCATTCTTCCTGAAAGAAGAGAGAATGGACACAGGAAATGAAAAGTTAAAAAACGTTTGTGCGTCCGTCACACACTGCACAAGCTGGCAGACTCCATTATGTGGGCACAATTAACATTAGGACAGTATTCATGATTAAAATGAATGCAGTGTTACTTAAAATCGGTGTTAGTACTGGAATTAAATTAACATGAAAAGTGTATGGTGCAATCAGTGTTCTACAAATTAAATACTCACCCTTTCGAGAAGAAAATCAGGGCATTCAGGACCACACCCGCACCACACCCCGTCTCCATCTGGGTCAAAGATTAACAGGCTGAAGTTTCTCGCACAGTTAGAAGGAACTCTGAGAGCACACAGACACATTTATCATTAGTCCATTTTACTTTATTTATTAGAAGATGTATGTACTAGTAATATATATATATATAATATACAGTAATTATCTTTATTAGTAGATGTATGTAGTAGTACTTGTCATCATGTACTAAATCTCCAATGCCTTCACAATCTGGCCTCACTGATTTCACAACGTAATGTAAAGGTATTATGCAATCCCTTTTCTGTCCAGTATTTAAGTCACAGATTTCAAGAGTTGAGACAGACCTCAAGAGTTGCAGATCTATAAAGGATTTGCTTACCAATGGTCCTTAAGAAGGAAGGAGGAAAAATGGTGAAAAATGAGGGTTTTTATCTCTGGCGTCTGTCAACCAATTTTGCCTCAACTCACAAGCAAAATGGGTGGGTGGCCGGTGGGCACTGGGCAGTGACAAGGTACTCACGCCTCAGTGTGGGATGGTAAAATTATTCAGGAGGAATAATTTGTCTTAGAAGTGAACGCAGCCAGGCAAGGTTGAAGAGTTTTAGGCCTAGACACCTTCAGGATATGAACCAAATAAAGCTGACAGTACTAGGGTAAAGAGCATTTTGAAGAGCACAACACTGTTTAACACCGCTGCGGATTGGAAAGGCCTTTGCTGTTTCACCCTTCAAACTGAACTGAACCTTGTGTGTTGTCACGGAATTTAATGTTAGTAATATAAGAACATAACTTGAGTGTATTATATCAATGTTAATAAAAACATTGTTAACATAACCTCAGTGCATTATGCTAATTCTAGTTAATAACTTTAAAAATATAACATTATTGCATAATATAATGTTAATGTGAGTAATATAAGAACAATACACAGGTGTACTATTTTACCGTAGTAAAGGTATGGTGTTCATTAGAGGGGAACGATTGGCTTTCCCAGTGTCTGTTCTGGTCGCAGTTAACCCTTCCGTCCATGCAAGCCTGGGATTATGGTGGTTATCATGGTTAATTGTCCAGTTAGGAGTAGGTTGTAGCCTGTGGGAGATTAGATCATTATTATTATTATTATTACCCTTATTAAAGTGAAAGTATCACACCAGTGTTGTAGTGGTACTTTTAGAAGTGGGGGGACGCCTCTTAACCCATTGTAGACTATCCCGATTCTAAAAATGTCTTTGAAATACTGACCTAAGTGTATTGAAAAACTTCAAATTATTGTGTAACACCATCAAATTTTTGACATTTTTTGATACTGTACATACTGTACAGAACCCCTATAGGGGTTCCCGTCAACTAGGGTAAAACTACCACTAGGGGTTCCCGTCTACTATGGGTTAAAGGGGCATTCCACCCATTTTCATTATTATATAGGATTATATAGGAAACTCATTAACATGGTGAAACTCATCCTGATGATGTCAAGATGTCATCAAGATGTATTTCACCATACCAATGATTTTTTTTCAGACCTCCATTTCTAGGAAACACAGAATGGGGGAACTTTTTACCATGTCTACACAACATCTCTAAGGTATATTAATGACATAGTAAAATATTGAAAATGAGTGGAATTCCCCTTTAAGACAGGTGCCTGCACACTTGCATTGCATTTAAAACAAGTATAGCATATTGAGAAAGATTGTTTACAATGCCTAACTCAACGCACTCGGTGACGTCTCCGCCCACTGTCCCAAATCAACTCAACGCACTCGCAGTTTGTGTTTCCGAACGCACCCTAAAGCGTAATGGTGTGTTGTGTCAGGTGTGTTGTGTCATAGCGCATATCTATTCACTGACCGCATGTTGAAGTACCAGTGTCCATTGCTGATAGGAAACAGTCGAGTCATGATTGTCTCTTGTTGACACCACTCTGAGGTGTTATACACCGGGTGCACCTCCAGGTGGGTCACATTACCAGAGTACGGATGTGGGAACACACTACGCCATGTGCCCGCATCTGTGCAGGAGGTGTAAGTATCCTTAATACGCAGCACCATCTGGAATTATGAGATCATGACATCATAAAAGTTATACACAACGTGACTTTGATCCTGTCTCTGTTTACAGTAGTAGGTGCATGGATATGGTATGCACACAGAAGCTTCCAAATCAATTTAATTTGTAATTGCAGTTTACTATGAAAACCTGCATATCAGTCAGTCAGTCAGTCAGTCAGTCAGTCAGTCAGTCAGTCAGTCAGTCAGTCACTGTCACGAGTAGTCGAGGTGAGAACTCAAACGCAGGACAGTCCAACAGCCAGGCATGGTAGTGTTCAAAATCCATTGATTGGTGTTTTAATACAGAAGACTGGTGAACATGCACATAAACAGGTGACAGGAAGGAAATACAATGACTCAACAAAGACTGACTGGGGAACAAGACTTAGGCCTACAAGATACACACAACAAGGGTTGATTGCAAAAAGAGACAACACCTGGAGCAAAACATAGAACCATGAAAACTAGACCAAGAACATAGAAATACAAAACATAGACTGGACAATGGATAGCAAGTTTGCGACCGTGACAGTCACCTGCATATCCCATCAGTCACTCAGTCACTCAGTCAATTCTGGTCATGTCTCTCCATACAATATATTGTTGTCAGTCATTACGTCTCGTGAGACGTGATATCACACCGTGTGCATGTGGCATGCCACAATATGGCCTCACAGATCACTGTCAAACAGGACATACATTATAAATATGATGTATACATTTTTATATATATATATTTTTTTATAATTCATATATAGTTTTTAAACTATTGTGTTAAAAGGTGTTTAGTTTCATTGGCTGTTTGTAACAGTGAGGACATGGGGTAAATGAAGAACATCAGTTGGACCGTATAGCTTATTCTTCATTGTTTAGGAGGAGTTATACACAACGCAAGTGTCATTTATTTGTGGTGGCAGATACACTTGTACAGTATGTCGTCCACACCAATTGATTCTGGATCGACACAGACTTGCTCTTGTGGGGGGGGTTATAAGACCCTTCCACTCAAGGCTGCTTGACGACACTTAATATGGCGCAGCCTCACATAAACAAGCATAACGAGTGCAAGGGTATAGGACGAGTGGCAAAGAGGTGCTTTCAAAAAGGGCCCTTGGGGCTGCCTTTAGCAAGCCATGCAGCACAGCACAGGTGTGGCTGATTCAGTCAGACCAGCTGCTCCATAATAGTTATGGGGCACACCTTAGCTACCGTGTGCGGAAAACAAGAAGCTGTTAATTGGTGCTGTTTTAGACAGTTGTTAGATGGCAAATGTCTCATCTGAGATAGCTCAGTTCACTCCGTTTCATGGCACGCGAGGTTGCGCCACACCCATGTGGAGACAAAAGGGCTGTAACCATTGTGTTGATAAGATCAGCAGCAATGATGACACCAGTGCACCATTGAAAACACATCAGGCACGCACTCATAAACTCATAAGAGAACATGTTGATAAAAACAAAATGTTTAACGATTTTGCTTCCGAGTATTTGCTTCCGAATATATATTAAAAGATTTGCATCATTTTCACGATTTTTCAAAAATATCAGAGCTACAAGCTCACAGCGCGCCACTCGGTGGCGCTGTGAGCTTGTGGGTCTGATATTTTTCAATAGCTTAAGTGTAACATAAGGCTTTGAACACCAAAACGCGTTCAGTACACAAAGGGTTAATGAACAACGTCAAGCGGATGCGTCTGCATGCCTAAACGGATGCCTGGGAAGATGGCATGGATGATGGCAGGTAACAGAACTCGCAGCAGGAAGAGAAATGATGAAAATGAAAATGGAGAAGATTGAGAATGTCTAAAGCAAATTATCAAATCAATCGAAGGCATAGGCAACCTAGTCAGGAAAGACTGGAGAGAATACGTTAAAAAATAGCACACCAAGACATCAGAGAGAACAGTGTAAGGAAGATGTGAAATGAAAATGTGAGGCTACACTCTCAATGTGGTTCTCTATAAACTACAGTAGTTAGCCTGTGGATACTCATACACCAGGGGTTTTCAACTTTTTTCACATCAGAGACAACCATTTATTCAGCATTTGAGCCACGGACCACCATTTGATGACCATTTTCCAAAAAAAAATCTAAAATTAAAGAATTCTTTTGATTTCCAGGCTGTATTTTGCCAACAAAACAGTGTAAACTTCTTAATTAAGTGGTGCTAATTCAGATGATGAATATTTTAACTCTTGAGAGTGTAAAAATTCTCAAGAGTTACATCTGGTTAACCAACTTTCCATCATTTAGCCTGGGGACCACCTGGAACTCTCTCAAGGACCACTGGTGCTCCCGGGACCACCGCTTGAAAACCCCTGTCATACACGATTGGACCACAGAAGTTTGACAGCTCTACTGCCTCTATGATTGTGCGTTGCAGTAGCCTAGTGCCATGGGTGAAACAATGTTATCTCACACATGAAACCCCCGACCTACGTTTTATCTACTCACCAATACAAACACATCTTGTGTATTTACAGTAGAAAGCGGGGTCAGGCTATCGTTTCCCCCCAACTACAAGAAGCAGTAGATCTTTCCCATATGGAAAATATTTTATATGAGAACTCTTGAAAGTGGCACCATTCATATTAGATAATAAAGTTAATATAAGATACATAGTATTTCTTTGTAAAGTGAAACATACAGTATATCATTTTATAATTTATAAGAATTATTTATGAAATTAAAAAAAATATATACAGTAAGATCCATAGTTTTTTTTTTGTAAAGTGTGACATGCACTTTTTTTTTTTTTTTGGGGGGGGGGGGGGGTATTTTAATATAATGAATGTACATGCTAGTCTAGACATTTTAATGATCACAAAAATATATATTTATTGCAGGAATTTTACTTGCTTTTCTAAGTGTGAAAAGACGGTAATGTGATCTTATTTCTGTTATACTGTAGTTTCCATCTTTTGTCTAATTTCATTATATGATCGACATGTACTTACTGACACAGTTCCATTTGCATATGTTTCCTTGGGGTAATGGTACTGGACGGTTCCATAAAAGTTTTTCTGGGTTTGTCCATGCTGTGCTCCACAGAGCAACAGCAACACCACTGGTATCCAACACACACACATGGTTTACTGAAAGAATGGCACGCCACTGACAGGTTTTATACACACACACAAACACCCACACACACACGCTCACATGCACACAAATACATCATGATAAAATTCACATGCAGTATGGTTGACCTACACCATGGTATGCAGGCATGTACATGAAATGCATGTATGGTATTTACAGGTAGGTACTTAAACAGCAAAAAAATGGTCTGACAGCATTTTGTGTAATAGATCAAGATGCCTTGTCAGAAAACAAGTGTATATGTTTTGTGTATGTGAATTATGAACTACATATGGAAATGTGTGCCCTGCTGCTCAATACATTGCATTTACATTACATTGCATTCCATGTTCATAAACTCATTCACTGCAACACTCATTCACTGTGTTTGTGCGTGCTTTTTTTCAAAGGCCTTCAAAACAATCATTTGACCAAAACACTTGTCATAGAGTATTACGGTATGTGCTAAAACATTTCTGCATTAACTACTGAGCCACTTAAGAAGACAAAACAAATATCAGAATCATTTTGGATAATTGTCAACCATGAGGCGGTTCAGAGTTCCGAGTATCATATTTTTAGCTGCAGAGGTGAATACATGTAAACGACAAATATATGTCAACATCAGCTTGTGGCTGTTCACAGATGACAAATGACATAGACTCCAAGTTACTGAGAGAGGACTATGCATAGGCAAATATGGTAAATGGGAAAACGACTCATTCAACTCCAGCCTAAACCTGGAGGTCACTGATCACATGAACTTGGGGTAACTTGATCAGTATCATCAGAAATACTGTATGTGCATTTGGCTTGCGTCTGAAGTATGTAATAAGTGACGGCTATTCTACTCTACAGTAGGGCTATGCAGTCCTGTAACCTACATTGGAGCAAAAGCTAAAACCAGCCGATACAGTTCTATGATAATGATGTTCCATGATGATGCCCTCACCATGGCATGTGTTTCGTGCCATGGAGGCTATGCCAGATGCACCCGGAACTGGTCTGTCAGCATTTAAAGTTCCCATTCAGATTTTCACATTTTGATACGGCACTATCTAGAGTAGACAAACAAACAAAAAAACAACACACACACACACACACACACACACACACACACACACACACACACACACACACACACACACACACACACACACACACACACACACACACACACACACACACACACCCCCACACACACACACACACACACATTCTGTGGCGTCAACTCGATGCCACACCGTCACAGTTACATTACAGGTGACCAGGCCAATATTACTTAGGAGATTAATATCTTTACTTTACTTATGATCCCGTAGAAAAAGTAATAACATCACTTCACTTATTACTTGAACTGCACATCTTTTTTATCCCACAATTTTGCAACCCATTTTTTTCACCCAGTGCCAATTCCTAATGTGATCCTGGGCTCTACACACCCTCCGCCAACCTGAGGAGGCAGCGGACTGGCCTCATGCTTCCTTCAATGCATGAGGAGTCCAAGCTGCCTTCTTTTCACCTGACAGGGGGGAGTTTCCCTGGTTGGACGTAGCGCATGGAAGGAACACGTTATTCCAACCAGTTCCAGTCCCCTCCATCAGGCGCCCCGGCTGGCCAGGGGGAGGCAGTTTAGAGCCCAGGATTACTGCATGTTTTTGTGAGGGTATCTACCCTAGGGGACACGGGTAGAACATGCAAACTCCACACAGAAAGGCCCTTTCACCAACCCCGCCTCGGGTATGGGCACTGATGACACGAAGGAGCAGACACGCCGCCAGCACCCACAGCAGCGCCCCTAGCGGGAATCGAACCCAGGACCTTCTAGCTGTGAGGTGACAGCACTAACCACTGTGCCACCGTGCCCCAAGATGATGAACTGCACATCTCTGTTGTTATCTGTTGATGGCTTGTATATCTGTTCTTTTTTCACAGGCAACAACAAGCTCAAAAAAGTAATAAGTAAAGAGGCGTGTTTTGGCAGAGTAACATTAATTATTACACACTTAGGCAGAGCAATATCTTTACTTTACTTTTCCTGGAAAATGTCACATGTAACATTAGGGTAATATGTAATATTTAATTAGTTACTGCACAACACTGCAGGTGACTAAACTACATGCGATATCATGTGATTTTAGTTGACTAAATCTACAGTTGATTTCTTAGCAAGAAAAGCCCTCCCCACGGCGCCTGCTGGATCACCCCCGAGACTGCTTTCTAACTGTTGGAAGCCGCATTGTGCAAAAGTCCTTTGAGGCCCCAGGCTTTAACAAGCCATTTGTCCTTCATACAGAGGCCCTTTAACACCTCTGTATACCCACTGAAGCCCAAACAACCACTCTGATCATTAATTTAATAACTCTTTAGTTTATACCCATTGAAGCCTAAACATCCACTCAGATTCATTTTCAGCCTAAACCTGGAGGTCACTGATCACATGAACTTGGGGCCATGTGATCAGTCACATCAGAAATACTGTATGTACATTCAGTGTTGCCAACTTGGCGAATTTGTCGCTATATTTAGCGCTTTTTCAGACCCCCCTAGCGCCAAAATTAGTGAAAAACTCCTGGCGGAAAATCTAGCACTTTTTGGCTGGTGAGTTGGGGGGAAATTGATTGACAGGCGCCATATTTCACCATATTTTCCTCCTATGATAGTGGTTTTCCTATGATAGTGGTTTCCAGTGGTCCCCAGGCTAAATGATGGACAGTTGGTTAACCAAATGTAACTCTTTGAGAGCGTAAAAATGAAACCAAATGGACCCTTGCGGGTCCATTTGGTTTCATTTTTACACTCTCAAGAGTTAAAATATTCATCATGTGAATTAGCCCAAGTCTACACAACTAGAGAATGTAGAAGATTAATGGTCATTTAATGGTCATATTCCCTTCCAGGCGAGCATCTAGCGCATTGTAGTGCATTTTGGAAGTGCCACTAGTGCATTTTGGATTTTGGCAGTTGGCAACACTGTGTACATTTTGGCTTGCAGAGTACATCTTAAGTATGTTATTCATGGGAGTGACATCTATTCTGCAGTATTCGCCTCACCATTGATATGCAGTTGTTTCCTGTAACCTACAGTGGAGCAAAAGCTAAAACCAGCCGATACAGATCTACAAATAATAATGATGTTCCATGATGATGCGTTTTGTGCCATGGAGGATATGCCAGGTGCACCCGGCCGGAACTGGTCTGTCAGCATTTAAAGTTCCCATTCAGATTTTGACATTTTGATACGGCTCTATCTAGAGTAGACAGACAAACAAACAAAAAACAACACACACGCTAAATATGACATCTCATTAGGAAAGAATCTGAGAGGGACCATTCAGCCACGCCCATTCACAGATTCATCAGTGAAGGTATAACTAGACATCATAGATCACTAAAGCCTAAAAAACACCACCATCTTGAAAAATGTCAAATTTCACAGTGGAGCTTAAGCCTTGAAAAATATATTTTTTGCTTCAAAATGGACTGTAATTCTGACTGGAGTAGAAAGTTTATGCTAGTAACAGCCACACCCCCTCAAAATATGGAGTGTAACACACACGGGTCGCACACAAAGATCACATGCACACACAGACATGTTGGCCTGACTTAATAAGCGGCTCACTGCATTTGCAATAAAGTGAGCTATGGTGGTGTGCAAACTATACCAATGATTTCCTTTCCAGTCTTTTATTTTGAAGCAGTGTTGTAGTGATTCCTGTCACCCTAGTAGATGCATCCTGTCTTGACTCACACATCCTGTGAACCGTTGTGCTGTTGCTGCCTCAGCCAATCATGTGCTAATTACCCATTGTGTTCAGCTGTGTGGGGTTAGTCCTGTGTCTACATATACAGGCCCGTGGACTTGTTGATTTCTACAGTTCGCTTCTTGTTCCTAATCTTTGTTGCTGTCTGGGAGAGACCTCTCATAACTTTCTTTAAGTGTAACACTAACGTAAAAGATCCGCAAGCTCAAAACACATTATGTGACGTGGTTTGAATTGGTAGTAAAGCAACAGATTTAGAGGCTCAAGTCAAAACACATTAGGCCTATGGGATGAGGTTTGAACAACCTTTAGATCTGATATTGACACATTAAAGTTTCAAGTGTCACAGAACCAAGACCTTACATAAAATTTGCAACATTAATACAACAAGGGATACATCATAATGAAAAGGTATATGTGTATTGTGCAGTATAATGAGTTCCTAGTTACATAATACGCAATATTGCTTTCGCCAGTAACGGGTGAAGTACTCTGCCAAAACGGTAAAACTAGAGCTGAGCAGTCCCGCCCTCTCATGACGTCACCCCTGTTTCAGAAATGGATTCCCCATTCATTTTTCTTTCCAAAACTTTCCAAAAATTATTCATATAAATACGCCACAGACAAAGCCAACTCGTAACATTTCCCAACTAGGGGGGCAGGAGAAAATGGTATGGGTGCGCCACGGGCGATGAAGCCACACCCATACCATTTTCTGTTACAGGACTTTTATTAGGCAAGTAAAGCATCAATAATAACACCAGTTGTTGTTGAAGTTGCAACAGACACGCAGCATGCATAAAGCTAAAGGTCTGACTCAGAGAGTTTTCTGTTTTCAATGATGAAATGCTGTTGGTTTAGTGGTGCCACAGCTGTAGTTAGTTAGTAGCAGTAGTAGTGTTTCACATCATTTTAAATATAGGCATTTTAATATCTTGAATTGTTTTGCATGCCATCGTGTTTGGTGGGGCAGACTGGGCATTTAGCTCCCCAGCCCCCCCACCCCCCCACCCCACGCCCATGCCTAGATCCGCCCCTGGGCTCCGGCCATGCTGAAATGGGCGTTACAACACACCTAGCCACTAATCAAACATTTGAGAACGTATTACAGTATATATCATCGGTTATGCTGACTAGTTATTAGACAGAGTTTTATCAGAGCAGCAGCATTCAATATTGGCTTATAGGAATGGAACATGGCAGGTACACTGTTGTATTTCGAAACATTCACAGCCACTCTATTCAGTGTTGTCAAATCTTATCAAAGCACATGTTTGAACTCTCAGGTAGTCCTTGACTTATAGTGTGCATCATGTAGCTGACTTTCCACTGGACACAATGACCTAGATTTGTTACAACTATTCTTCCACTCCTCCATGTGTATGTTTGCCAGTTACGGGTTAATTAATTTGTTTCCATTTTGTAAATTCTCATTGTTCAAATGGGATTTCTGCATTTATCTAAAATGCAACATTTTTGTCTTGATATAAAATGCATCCAAGAGGATTGGCGCAGTCACAGCCCAGAATGCCATAGTAGAAGTGACTCTGTCCGCTACAAGATTACTTTACTAAAACAGCACAATGTGGATTTTAGAAAGAGAGAAGCTGGGGACCAGAGAGAGGTCTTCCCAGTTTAAAGAATAGACCTTTCCATATATGTCTAAAAGGCTTTGTTTCGGTGAGTAGTTGAGTTGTTAAGGGACCAAGCAGTCCACGAAGTGGACTTGTTAAGGGACCAAGCAGTCCACGAAGTGGACTTGGTCACTTAATTGATATTGACTGCTTTTTTCCTTCTCCTTCTTCTTCTCCTTCCGCCAAAAATAGCTGTTCTGGCTGAACCGTGCAGTCGGTTTTCGCGAAAATTGGTAATCTGGTAGAGGGTGATGCCAAACGTTGATGATGCGAAGCCCATGACCACTGGTCAAATGGTGGCGCTGTAGCACTAAACTGAAATTGCAAACTTTAAACACTCATAACTCATGAACTGCTCGACTCTCAGAAATGTAACTTATATTCACTTATGCGTCTGCTTATGCCGAACAACTTTTGTATTCTGACTTTTGACCTCTGACCTTTAGATGAGCCGCCATCTTGAATTATATGTAAAACAGTTAAAATGCGTCTCCTCCTACAATCTTTGATCAAAATGCATAACAATGACCTACACATGAACTTTGGCCCCATCCGGACCAAAGTTCAGAAGCAAATTTGTTTTCATCAAAAAATGCCTTTTTCATAAGCCACTGAAAATTGCTTGTTTGTGAAAATGATTCTAATGCCCCTAATCTACACATGCAGCGTAATCTGCTTCTGATATTTTACAGTTTTGTAGAGGGGGATGCCAAATAGCAGCAAAACCTTACTTCAATTGCTCAAATGGGGGCGCTATAACAATTCTTTGAAACTGAAACATTTGAACAAGCATAACTCGGGCCTCGTTTGGCCAAAAATCATGGGACTTGTTTCTACGTGTTCCTTGATTCATGTGGAACACATCTGTAACTTTGACCGGTAAGCTCCACCCCCAGAGTGTCCGCCATTTTAAGCAGTTTGAAAAAAATGCTCATGCCTGATTTTCTGCCTGGATTTTTGATCAATTTGCATGACACCTGCTACATGAGAACTGTGTCCCCATCCGGACAAAAGATCTGAAGGAAATTTGTTTTCATCAAAAAATGACGTTTTTATAAGCCAATGAAAATTGCTGGTTTGTGAAGGGTCTTCTTCTGCTTGTTTCTCTCTGGCAACACGGGACCAAGTACATTGTGCCAGATTATGTGAGAGGAATAAGCATGTGGAACTTGTTTCCACATGCACCTTGACTAGTGAGAAACAATTGTGTCAAGCTCCAACCCTGGATTGCTGAATTGTGCATATTGTTCATATAGCTTACTGCTTGATGCCGTGTTAGGGTTGTTTGATTGATCACAACAACTAAGCAAGTCATTGTGCCTGTATAGCTCAGTCAGTAGAGCACCGGACTTGGGACAAAAAGCTTGTGAGTTCACGTCCCACTACTGAAGTGAACCCTGCTCTGCTCCCACAATTGCATGACATTATTTCTCAAGTTCAGTCTTCCATGTTTCTATGGCTTATTTGTGCATATTGTTTTTATTGCTTTAGCTAACTCAATATTATGTAACCCAGGGTAAAACTGGCTGAAATGGTGATTGTCCCTATTCGGCTGCATTGGTTTGTCCCTTTTTGACTGTCCCTATTCGGCCAAGTTGTCACTAGTGACAGTTCACAGCTCAGCTCACCACTCACTCACAGCTGACCAATCATTCACTCCAATCAGTCACACCAGGTTGCAATCACACACACCACACCCCCAGTATAAAGCCAGCACTCTGTCTCAGTCAGTGAGGTGCACACCACTGGCTGAGGACAGGTCTGTATGCTCTCCTTCTCTCAAACATTTTCCCAAACATTGCAATATAAAGCATTATACTAACACAGATTAACATCCTTTTAGACCTACATACAAACCCCACTAGTGAACGTACTGAGCATGAATGAGCTGTGAATCTGAACCGAATTGGTGAGTTTTGTTTTGGAAACATTTGTTTGATCTGTTTTGTTTGGCATCGTTTGTTTGGATTTGATGGTATAATGACATTTGTGAATGCTGATTTGTTTTGTGATTTGAACTTGCAGATCAGTTAGTTTATTGTTTATTGTAGATGTTTAATTTGTTTAAGATGTTTAATTTGGCCTTTTTGTGTTCAGGCCAGGTTTTTCCCTTAACCCTTCGACTGCCTGATGATGAAAGTGAACTCAATGAACATAATGGCGAGTTAAATACCAGAACGAACCACCTTCTGTTTCTGTCCTACCTGGACGGTAGGATCCTCCATACCACAACCACACACAATCATTCCCCCCTGACTACTCCATAACCTCCACCTACCATACAAACTGACTGAAAGACTTTATCCCAAACTCAATGATCTCAAACGTTGGACAATCAACTTGACACCTGACTTGGTTGAATTTATGATGGTTTAAATTAATTTGCATTTGTATATTTGTTTTTTTAATTTCTAAATAATTCAATAATTTAAATAAGCATATGTATTGTGTCTTGGGTCTTTATTCTTCATTATAATTAATCCTTCAAAAACTACCTACTTCTGAAGCAGTACTGGTCCGTAGTATTAAAATCCCAAATGCGGTGTTGGTAAATGGAGTGATAGAAACAGAGTTATGAGGAGGTTGTGGATTTTCTCAAACAATATGGTGCAAGTAACAGGAATCATAATATAACCACTTTCTGGTTGTGGAATTTGTCTCAGGGTCAGCCATTCTAACTCTGGAGAAGATTTTGTCACATTCACATGTGACCACAGAAAACACGTGTCATTCAAAACCTGTCTGATTTGTATGCGAAGGGAATAGGCAGTACAAAAAAACAACATGGCCGAATAGTGACAAAACCATCATGGCCAAATAGTGACAACCACCATTACCATTACATTGAGTTTTACCCTGGGTTGGCTTATTGTGCTTGTCACACTGCCATACTATTAACAACAATGAAGGAAATTATTCAGTCTGGATAGTTCAGTCAGTAGAGCGCCAGACTTCGGAACAGAATGTTGTGGTTTCAAGTCCGGTGACTGACAATCCAAGTGTGAGTCTGTCAGTCTTCAAAAACCCTACCCTGCTCCCACAATTAGCTGATGTATTTCTCAAGTTCAGGCTCCCATGTTACCGTGGCTTGTGCGTATTGTTCTGACTCCTTATTGCTGCTTGCTTGGTCCCGTCTTATCGCTGCTTGCAGCTATATTTTTGTTTATTTTCACCATTCCGAACAACATGCACAGCAATAGGAGAGTCACAAAGCTGCTGTTGGGTCAGTGAGAGAATCGGCTTTGTGTCATTCAGACAGACAGACTGAGGTGTAATTTTGCTCTGGATAGTAAATCATTGACCTATACATGTTTTCACATTTTTGTTGGAGCACAACTTGGTGCTTGAACTAAAATATTTTGATATTATGTACATAATGATCTGAGACAGACTGAATGAGAAGTGGGGAAAATGAAAAAAGATGCATATTTTATGTTGTCTGACATTCTGTGTTCTCAGATCAGTGGACAGAAGAAATATTGGCCTTGACACAAACGCCTTCAGACAGAGACATTGCGCTCTGTCTGTTGAAGTAACTAGTCCTATACCCGTTGTGTAATATATGATCTGGATGTATAGGCCTAGATGACATTGATTGGGACTTGTTGATGTTGGAAAGCTGGATAGAACTTTATGTTATAGACACTATTTATTCAGGATTGTAGCCTCGGGGGACCACCATTTGATGTTGAGTTTAATCTGTCAGACCCACAATCAAGGATTTTCTGGTTTTTGTCCACAATTTAGGGGAGATAAACTGGCAAAATGTTTGTCAAAATAACAATTATTCTACATTTTATAATTGTTGAAAATGAATTATAAAATGGACCCCATAAGGGTCCATTTGGTTTCATTTGAACTATTTGAAGAGTTACAAATCTATAAGGGTCCATTTGGTTATCAACTGACCATTTAGCATTTAGCTGTGTGTGGACCACGTAGAATCGTGTCAGGGACCACTGGTGGTCCCTGGACCACCTGTTGAAACCTCTCTGAATGGAATGCTGAATGGAATTGCAATAAACCCTGAAGGTCGTTACAATTAATATGATGAATATTAATTGTAAGGGATGTGTTCCAGCACGCCTGCCGTGTTCCTGTGGGTTTGCAAGTTTGGGGGACCCCCCAGAGACCAAGTTGTAGACGACCCGGACCGTCGCACGTACACAGACGCACACGCGTAAATGTGGCGTTTGAATAATGACTTTGGAGAGGACTGGATGCCGTGGGCTGCCGCGCGTTAATATCCAGGCGTTGCAGTGTAGTGGTAGTAGAAATAAGTTGTTGGCGACTCGGACCGTAATAGCGCGTGTGTCACCGCGCCGTCCCGAGAGTATATATTGCCTGTGTTGGGCAGTCGCCTAGCAGGCGGAACAGCGACAACACCGCTCCGTGCGGAGAGAACGTTGCCTGTGTGGATCAGTCGCCAGGAAGGCGAAACAGCGAGAGCAGAGAACACTGTACCCCGCGCCAATGGCTGTACTCGTATGTGGAGGTGATACGGCAAACTGTGACCTCAATAAATGTGTCTCCGTGACACGTGATGTTATATGTGATGTTTTTTATCTGTATCCGGTGACACGTCATATGCGCGAAGATTAGTTTTTGACACAAAAGTATTAAAATTAAAATGATGGGTATAATATTTTGTGCTTTTAAGCCGCGCATATTGATGCTGAATGACAGGGCTGTGTGACTCGAGGTTCATTTAGGTTGTCTGTGCGCCGTGGCGTTACGCAAATGGAGACAAATGACACAGTACATTGCACAGGATGTAACAGACAGACAGACACGCTTCCTTGAATTATATAGAGAGATGGTCTATTGTAATTTGTAACATCTCAAGGCACATTTTTATTATTCTTTAATGAAAGTACTAACAGCTGATTACATTAAAGATATTCACACCTCCGCTCTCTTCAGAGTCAGGACATGTCTTATCAGACCACATGGTGGAGTTCTCAGGTGGTCCTTGACACCATTTAGCGTCCCGTACACCAACTTTCCACTGGGCATGGTGACGTACAGTATCTAGTTTTTTGAGGACGAGCAGGTAGATACAGTATAAAAAGCAGCTGCAGGGTATCAAATAGTGACTCTGCTTCAGGATGAAGGTCTGTGTGACTTTGCTTGTTTTACTGTTCTGTCTGTCTGGAGCTACTGGGGCTCCAGGGGAGAACGGAGCAGAGCTCAACCAGAGACGGAGCCATGCTGAACCAGGTTCCCTCCTCACGCTTGACCTCGCGGGGGAGCTGATGGAGCTGAGAGACATGGTGCACAGACTGGGAGCCACCGTGGTGCTGCAGACTGGTATGCTGAGCAACACGGAGACCAGGCTGGCAATCAGCGAGGAAGAAGCCAAGAATCAGGCGGTGTTAATCACAGGTTAGGATGGTCTGACAGAAAACTGATTTTGAACAACAGTAAACATTGAAATGTGTTTAATATTGTTTCGTAACAGAGATGGGAAAAGTATTCATATTTTGTACTTAAAGGAGAATACCACACCAAAAGTTTTTTTTTTTTTTTTTTTTTTTTATATCTCTTTATTTGCGGTTATTTTTTTAAGTGGTCCAGGTGTTATTTTGTGAAAGCACTCCTTAATGGCTGTTTCCCCTACCCCAAAATAAGCTTATAATGGGGCTAAGGGGTGCTGTTCAAGTTCACCTACTGTATATACATCACTCCAAAATGCATTTTTTGCTATATATTGTTTCTCCACCATGTCAGTAGTGTGTTAACACTCACACTTTCACTTTCGGTTGAGCAGTGACTTAAGCTGTCTCAAAAGGTGGAGGCGTGGCACATGGTTTATGGTTGAACCACTGCTGAGACGAAAGTGAAAGTCAACACTGCTGAGATGGTGGAGGGACGGTATATAGCAAAAATTTGCATTTTGGAGCAATGTATATAGGTGAACTTGAACAACACCCTTTAGCCCCATTCTAAACATATTTTGGGGTAGAGGAAACAGCCATTAAGGAGTGTTTTCACAAAATAACAACTGGACCACTTAATTTAAAATGGAAATAAAGTAATAAAAACAAACTTTTGGTGTGGAAAAATATTTTTGTAAAAGGAGTCAAAAAAGAACTCAAGTACGTTGTAAAAGTAAAAAGTACTGAATAGTGAGAAGTACTTTTACAATAAAAGTAAAAAAGTATTTTTAACAGACGTTTCCTTGTTGTTGCTTGAAATACTTGAAAAGTATACTGTATTCTGCAAACTCAGGGGCTGCTTGTTGTCGTCTTCGTCTGCTTGTATGTGTTCATATTTTTCATCTGGCTCGTCCTGCGAGATTATTTCTAGCTCAGCGTCACTCATGATTTTGTTCGATTTGTTGTTCTCATGGACAAGAATGGGAACTAAAACTGGTAATAACTCAACACACACAGCCACACGTTTTGGTTGTACCGATGATGCTATTTCCTGGTTTAAATCCAATGAAATGTCATGATATTGCCAGAGAGAGCGAATCACAAGCCGTGATGTAGTAAAGTAGTGAATGTAGTTATGATTGGTGGAGCCAAAAAACACAATCAGCCTTTTCGTTGTTTCATTCGGTAATCAGAGATGGGAAAAGTACTTGTATTTTGTACTTAGGTAAAAGTACAATTATTTCATTCATGTTCGTTTTTGCATCAGAACTGAAGTAATGAGCCTGTTTTGAAATGTAACGAGTAGAAAGTACAGATACTTGTGTTAAAATGTAACAGGTACAAGTGGAAAGTACGTAAGTAAAATAAAAACTGAGGACAGATGCCCAAAAATGTACTTTGTTAGAGTAACAAAGTATTTTTACTTTGTTACTTCCTAACTCTGTTTAAAACATAACGGTTCTCATGTGATATGTTTTTCAGAGATGGCTGCCAAATTGAGTGCTAGTGAGAGTGACGTGAAAGACCTCCAGGCCCATGCTGTAGACCTCCAAACCAGACTCAGCACCAGTGAAGGACAATTGGAGGTTCTCCAGAACAGTCTTCGTGCTAGTGAGAGTCTAGTTGAAGGACTCAAGACCAGACTTAGTGCTAGTGAGAGTGAAGTTGAAGGACTCAAGACCAGACTTAGTGCTAGTGAGAGTGAAGTTGAAGGACTCAAGACCAGACTTAGTGCTAGTGAGAGTGAAGTTGAAGGACTCAAGACCAGACTTAGTGCTAGTGAGAGTGAAGTTGAAGGACTCAAGACCAGACTTAGTGCTAGTGAGATCCAGATTGAGGGCTTGGAGACCAGACTTGGTGCAAGTGAGAGTCTAGTTGAAGGCATTGGGACCAGACTTAGTGCTAGTGAGAGTCTAGTTGAAGTTATTGAGACCAGACTTAGTGCTAGTGAGAGTCAGATTGAGGGCTTGGAGACCAGACTCAACACCAGTGGCATCCAGGTTGAAGACTTGAAAGAGGAAAGCAAAGGTAATTTCATCAAGATGGGGCTCAGAGAATGCATGTATGTGCAGTGTTAAAGGGATAATTATACACCACAAAAATGACTTATGATCAGTTACTCCCCACAAACCTTGAATTAACCACAACTCAGCCGGTCATCACATCATATGCTTATCGGGATGTGGCAAAAACTAGAAAAAAAATAAAATTTAAATCTGTCAAGTCAATCAAGTCATCACAAATGTCATTCCGGCCGATCACTTTTGACCTCTTCAATTTTCGGTCGTCACTTTTTATCCTCAAAATGCACTTTGATCAAGTCCATAGTATTATTACCGTAATCATATTTTGGATGAATTACTCCTTTAATTACTGATCTCAGAGAATATATTTTGGTCCTATTATGTACTGTAAAGTTGGTCTACATAAGCCATTATGGAAAGCTTAATATACTCAAATGAAACTGCATGAGTATCCAACTATATGATTGACTTAATATTAATGTGTATTGCTTTCAGCTCATCTTGCTCAGCTGATCACCATAGAAACAAGACTGACTGATGCTGAGAGCCAAGTGCACCAACTGTGGAGTAAGTAGACCTATGATATATCAATATTACAAAAGTAGGAATTGAAAAAGGAAATTAATAAAAGCTTAAACTACAGTAAATGAGCCAGGTCCTAAACCACCGCTTATAACCGGCCTGTAAAGACATTTAGGCCATGGACAAAGCCAACCCAGGGCGTGACAAACACATTTTTTTAGAATAATAAATCAAAAAACAGCAGGTTACAACAGCTTTTGATGTTGTTTTTCTTCTTTGTAATTATTCTTTTGGTTCAGTGTTTGTTGTCTTGTCACAAAACGAGTTTGCTTTGTACGACACTAAAAGGTATTTAAATAAATATGCTTTGAAAAGTCCGTGAGGAAAATGAAAGGGGGATTCACATCCGGAATAGGAGAAGGGCAGGGCTCTTTGCTGAAAATAGCAGATCTACAAGCTCAATACGTGGCCCAGTTCAACACATTGCTACTAATATTTATTATATTAGTAGCCCTGTTGGCTACTAATATTTTGTTTTGTTTGGAGGTGATATGCTCCTTACAACCATACAGAGGGTGGCAAATCGAGTAGCAAAGTGAGTTTAATGGCATTTAAGGTTGTTTAAAGGGGAATTCCAGACCAAAACACATCCATCTACCTTGATTCATGTGACATGATACATAATGCCCTTGATTTTTGTCATAGATGGCCCCTTTGCTACATTTCACCCCTCCAATTCAGTTTGCATTGCCACAGGTTGTCTTTATTCTAAAGTGTTTTTTTCCCCACACACTACATCAAACCACACACTACAGGATAATTGGGCCACTACATGATTTAAAAAAAAAATCAGATGGCACCTGTGGGGAGGAGAGAAGGAATAGAATACCTATAGGATTGCATGTAAAGGCTGCCCAAGAGTGATGTAAAATTCATGTGTGAGTATCAGTATAGTATTAAAATATGATGTGTGGGGAAAAAAAATCAAGTGCAATATATATGTCACAGCGATCAAGGTAGATGGATGCCAAATGTGTTTTGTTGTGGAATTTCCCTTTGCTGTCAGATGGGACCTTTCTGTTTAGATGTATGGGCCGTCAAAGCCAGAAAGTATTTTTTTTTTTGCCACTCCATATCTCTCCCTGTGTAACTTCCAGGTATGATCAATTGCGTCACGTGCATCCAGATATTGGCTTAATATATTTTTTATGCTTTTATGCTGTTTAAACTGTTTGATAATGCTCCTGTCTCGACAGACAAACCGAAGGTGGCCTTCTCTGTTGGTTTGGGTTCCGGACAAATTGGACCGTATGGTTCTCTGACCACTCTGATCTACAAGAGAGTCATCACTAACATCGGCAACGCCTACGATCCATCTACAGGTAGTAGGAAGTTTTTTTTTAACTTATAGAACAACTTTGTTTGCTTGTTTGTTTTCAACCAAGGTTCATGCATTAGTTTTTTATTAGAGACTTGCTTTTGCACACCTAAAACACAGGTGCGTAGGCCAGGAGACCGAGCAGTGTGCAGGCGTACCTCTTTGCTTTTTAGGGTTTGTTATTAGAGAAATTAAAAGATTAATGTTCTTTTTATCTATTTTTTTATTTGCTGCTTTTCTTTTTATACATTTACGGAATTTAGGTGTTTGTGACAGGGAGGGGCGTGGTTAGGGCAGTGGCAGTGTAGTCTCTGAAGAGGCAGTGTAGTCTCTCAAAACAGACTAGTTGCCTCACGAATTTATGCCGATGGCAAGCCAGATTGGTGGAAGTGTGGTTGCCCCAGTGTGGAGGAGGGGTCCCTCACAAAAAATAACAAAAAAAAGGAGAAAAAAGGAAATTAAAGGAAATATATATATATATATATATATATATATATATATATATATATATATATATATATATATATATATATATATATATATATATATATATATATATATATATATATAAACAATATATTTTTTAAACAAAGAATAATCATTGACCTTCCGCTTGAAGTTCAAAAAGGAGCATCACGTTGCATCACGTCTTATGACAGTTTTATGATGGTAATAAACTAATGAAGCACTCGAGGCACAGAGCTTCTCAGTTGAGTCTGCATTTAATCTCATCTGCGCTTTTTTATTTTTATATTATTACTATTATTGTTATTTAACTACAACACTGCACTATGGTATTAAGCAGCAAAGACCAAACAGCATTTATTGTTTTATCGATTTCACATTGGCCTATTATGACGCCTCTAGGAGGCAAAAACCTGACCTGGTGGAGAGACCAGAAACTTTTTCTAGTTCCAATATATTTGATGGGTTTTGGCCTAAAGACCTTAGAACTTTTAGGAAATCAATAAGACTTAAATATATGATTAAATATCAAATAAGTGCCCATTTGGTTACCATGTACTTGAGCCCCCTCTGGTGGTTACTTTGATAATGTGAAAAGTATCCACCTTCACATCACAAGATATTGTAACACACACACACACACACACACACACACACACACACACACACACACACACACACACACACACACACACACACACACACACACACACACTTATGTATAAGGATTGTTATTGGTAAATTATGACAGTGTGTGAAATCTCAGAAGATAATGTAATGGAGCAATGCATGAGTAGCATAACGAGTAGTGTAATTGCCCAACTCACATCATACAGGTGTGATCTTAATTTAATCTAATGTTGTTCTTTGTTGTGTCTTCAGGGATGTTTTCTGCACAGGTCAAGGACTCTATCACTTCACATTTACTGCAGCCAACTGGTGGTCATCAGAGTATTTCTGTGTCCGCATGTATAAGAATGAGCAGAGCCTCTTACATGACTGTGGGTGGAATAGCGGAGGGCAAGAATACCTCTCTAGTGGGATGATGGTAGAGCTGGAGGAGGGAGACACTGTTGACATGCGTTTAGATGCAGGAAGCAGACTCTGTGATAACTCCAACAACCTCTCTGTGTTCCATGGGGTTCTGCTCTATGCTATGTAAAACTGTCTCTGCTACTGGTACCATTACTTTATACAGTGTTCTGCTCTATGCTATGTAACACTGTCTGCTACTGGTACCATTACTTTATACAGTGTTCTGCTCTATGCTATGTAACACTGTCTGCTACTGGTACCATTACTTTATACAGTGTTCTGCTCTATGCTATGTAACACTGTCTGCTACTGGTACCATTACTTTATACAGTGTTCTGCTCTATGCTATGTAACACTGTCTGCTACTGGTACCATTACTTTATACAGTGTTCTGCTCTATGCTATGTAACACTGTCTGCTACTGGTACCATTACTGTATACAGTGTTCTGCTCTATGCTATGTAACACTGTCTGCTACTGGTACCATTACTGTATACAGTGTTCTGCTCTATGCTATGTAACACTGTCTGCTACTGGTACCATTACTGTATACAGTGTTCTGCTCTATGCTATGTAACACTGTCTGCTACTGGTACCATTACTGTATACAGTGTTCTGCTCTATGCTATGTAACACTGTCTGCTACTGGTACCATTACTTTATACAGTGTTCTCCTCTATGCTATGTAACACTGTCTGCTACTGGTACCATTACTTTATACAGTGTTCTGCTCTATGCTATGTAACACTGTCTGCTACTGGTACCATTACTTTATACAGTGTTCTGCTCTATGCTATGTAACACTGTCTGCTACTGGTACCATTACTTACTTTATACAGTTTGTGTGTATATTTTGGGGTCCTCCTGGCATGAAAATGTTTAAGATGCATTCCATTAAAGATCAAATCCATCCTGTCAATAAACACACTGAGAAGCACTGTTGACTGTGATCCATTCTAAAAGAGCCGTGATGTTGTGTTGACGTCTGTCTGTATATACTACACATTATGAGAACAGCAGCAACAACAATTACATTTAAACTTCTGAATTACTTCTTTTTCAAGAATGTACACATTTAGAAAATGTAGAAGAATTGTTATTTTGGCCAACATCTTGCCAGTTACCTCTGTTTTGGGTCTGAGAGACTAAACTCAACATCAAATATTTCATACCAGGGCCCTCTATTGCAGTATAAATGGTGGGCCTTGGTATGATAAATGTTTAACCACTGCCCTAATATGTGAAGGGACTGTTCTTTTGCATATACTCTTTTCATTTATTTTTAAAATATTGTTTTGTTCTTTCTTGCTCACGGTGTGCAACCGAGGCATCTACATTTTCCAAAACAATATTTTAAAAGTAAATGAAAACAGTAGAAAGAAAAGCACCCCCCCCCTTAAATAACCACTTCAGCTCTCTATATACTTGATTGTAGATCTGCTATTTTCAAATGATATTTAGACATTACATACTGTATTTGACAACTATGTGCGACATACGCATGTAAGTTTGAATTCTGGACTTTTACATTTTATACTCTGGAGTGTCGAGAATAGAAGCAACTGTCACGTTAAGTTTGAGGTTCCTTCAGATTAAATAGTTTGAGCACCACAGAAACAGGTTTTTCAGAAAACTGTCATGATTTTTTTTTTTTTACCTCAGCTGACACGTCTTAATAGTCTAATCATAGGACACAAGGACATTACTGTAAGTCAGGGGGAGCCAAGGATCAAACTGGATCCTCCATGCGATATCCTATTACCTCCTGAGCAGTGGTGTTGTGCTCGCAGCACATGGTACCGCGTCGTGGTAACAGTATTTTGAAGTGCACGCTAGCTAGACCACATTCTCCTTTTTAGATTTATAAAAACAAAATGCATGAACCTGATACACCAAAGTTTAGGTTTACGACGGGCACACCTGTCCCCCTTGCCCTATTTTCACGCCGTTTCATGTACTGTGCCCAATCCATGGCTACTACTTTCAGGGGCGTTGCAGCAAATTTTGCCCCTCCCCCCCCTGAAAAAATATAAATACCGTTGACGTCTGTGACTACTTTGCATGACAACGGCTTAGCCTGAGCACACATTCTCATACACGGTACCAGCGCATGCTCCAGTACTAGGGTACAGGCTTCAGAGGTGCATGTTCTCTACGCAACAACTTATGCCTCCTTCTCCATCAAAGAATGTGTTGACATCCTTTTTCTTTGTTTTTGTTATGGCCTACATAGATTCCTACTACTATTTACTCAAATTATTTCATGGGGGCTAATATCAATCAATTTGAAGTTTTTCTAGCGGTGCAATCACTGTTGGCTGATCTGCATGCACACATATAGCACATGCTTGTGTTGTCATTAAAAGACTTTTGGTGCCAGTACTGAAAATCAAGTGATAATTTCCAGCAGGTTGCTACTCACGCAGATTCTCACGACTTGTCACATGCTACCGATTAAGCTGATAAGTGTCCTCAGGCCACACCCGACTGCACCGCAAGCAATTCGCAATGCCACTACGTTTTATCGCACATTTGGCAACTTTAATCTGGTGATTTTTGGTCAATATTAATGTGGTCATTTTGGTCAAAATGACTACCCTCATCTAAACACAGGCGTGTCGCCATGCTGACATAGGGCTTAAAACAAGGCGGCGAGCCAGCCACGCTGATCGAGAATTTCCGGGTTTTCGTCTTATAATCGGTTCCCAGACTACTTTTTTTTTTCTTTTTATTTAGCATAGATAAAAACAACAGACAATACGATATGATGTGCAGGGAAAGGAAGAAGCCAAAGGCTTATATGTAATCCTTTCCTGTATAAGAAAATATATTTGACAACTTAAGATTACAAAAAGAAATAATGAGAAGGCTACAGAAAAAATAAAATATAATAATAAATCGAAATCTAAAAAAAAGAAAAGAAAAAAAAGAGAGAAAGGGAATAAGCAAAAACAAAACAAAACATGCAGACGAAAATGAAAGTGTAACAAACTAAATCATGTCTGCTACTGGGAAGAAATAAGATACTTCTTAAGATGTTTCTTGAATGTGGATACTGAAAATGATGATTTGAGGGGGGGATCTAGGGAGTTCCATCACTGGGGGCCTCTGAATTTTATAAAAAATCTATGTTTGGATGTGTGACAAAGCGGTAAATCAAAATTCTCTCTGTGTCTTGTGGGGTAGGAATGAATGTCATAAATGTCACAAAAGAAATTATGGAAGGAAAATAAATGGAAAATCTTGTTTGTAATTTTTGAATTTAAGCATAAACAGGTTTGGAAGGTGTTGACTTTATCATTGGATAATAATGAATATTTAATAAAGAGTGGAGCAGAATGGCTCAAACCTATTTGAATGTGATATCATTCTCAGAAACCATTTTTGTCATGACTCGAGTTGGCTTTGTCCGTGGTGTAATCGTCTTTATATAAATTATTTTCGAAAAGTCTATGAGAAAAATGAATGGGGAATCCATTTCTGGAACAGGGGCGATGACGTCACTGCACAGGTCTATACTGTATACCAGTACCTGTGTGTGTGTGTGTGTGTGTGTGTGTGTGTGTGTGTGTGTGTGTGTGTGTGTGTGTGTGTGTGTGTGTGTGTGTGTGTGTGTGTGTGAATCATACACAACACTACACTACTATTTTCAGTGTATGGTTACAGTGAATGTTTACAGCATAGCGTTACAACATGATGAGCTTCCTCTTGGTTAACTGTGACCTGAAGTAGCAGAAATGGAGAGACAGTACTGTTTGTATTTTATGTTGTTTTTCACCTTATCAAAATGCCTCTGGGACAGCAGCACAGGGCTCATGGACTGGGGACTCTTGTTGTAGGACGGTGTGTATTTGTCTGCGTCTCCGTCCCTCCATGTGGGACGCCGTCTCTGTCCTCCTCGGTCTCTGTAGCAGGAGGCTCGTCTCACCTCGTCTGGATGCAGCGTACAGGCTGTTCTACCACACATTCACCCACCAATGTCCGCCTGTATGGAGAAAATACATCCCAAATGACTCTTTTTGGAGAAGCGCCATGCAGGCCAGCTCTTCAAACACAACAGAATATTTGACTCTGAAATGCTGTGGACGAGTAGAAGTAAAAGTACTGAAAACTGGAAGTACTTCAGTAAAGTAAAAAAAAAATACCCCAACAAAAAGGTACAGCATTTGAGTACATTTAATCATTTACTTTACACCACGTTATGCCTGTGTTACTACATTGTTGTTGTTACTATGCCGTCTATTGATAATGTCATCGCCCAAATGGACCCATCATCCAGATTGAGTTACAGTTCCTTTGGGTTGGTTCCTAACTATCGTTTAGGATCCCTCAAAGACCCTTAGGGGTCCCCAGACCCCACACTAAGAACCAGTGAATTTATCAGAGCAGCAGCCATTAAACCAGATGGGGTCATGGGGAATACAATTAGAGGGGTTGCAGATTTTGTAAAAAAAAAAAAAAAAAAAAAAAAAAAAAAAAAGAAAAAGGAGTTATGTCAGATTGCATTGTTATATACATTCTGTAACAGGATCATAGAGCATACAAATAGTAGCAATTATTTGCCTTTCTTTGGGACAAATGGAGACATTTTTCCTCAAGACTATAGTAAAACTCAACTTTAAGGTCTGTTTAAATGTAGCAACTCTGTTTACAATACAGAGTTACAATAGTTCACTAATCTTGCTGCTCTGTTTGCACATTGTTGTAACAATGTTACAATAGCTATATGGAAGTGTTTAATCACTGGTCATCATCACTGGTATAATTTGTGGGAATAACAGTAAATGTGTTGTTTATCCATTTGATGATCTTTGTTTCTGTACGTTGTTTAGCTAGCAGCAACTCAATCAACTAAACTAACATGGTTTCCTTCACATGAATACAACACTACGGACAATAGCCATGCACTAATACATGTTTTGTTTTGTTTTTTTCCTCTGGTATAAAGGAATAATACATAGCTTTAGGTTGTGCCAATTATGTTTCTTGCCTTCTGGCTGCTGTTCAAAAGCTTGTGTGTACAGACCAGATCAGACAGATATATAGACACTTGCGATATTGAAGGGGCAGAAAATAGCCCTAGGCCCATGCTGAGGCCATTGACCCCAATGCATTCCTTAACTTCCGGTTGTCCCTATTTGTTGTCCCCATTCTCATTAAACGTCTAAGTAGAAGAGCCCCCGGGCCGTGACACCGCCAGTTTGTGCAACTCTGTCTATACTCTAATAACCTAACGTCGCGCCAACCAGACTTTAAAATTCCAGCAGATCTACAAGCTCACACAACTGACACACAGCTCTGTAAAACTAGTATTTTCGGCGCCACCATGTCTCTCAACCATAGCCTACACAATATCGTTTTGCAATCTTAAAAATAAATAAATAAATAAATAAATAAATAAATAAATAAATAAATAAATAAATAAATAAATAAATAAATAAATAAATAAATAAATAAATAAATAAATAAATAAATAAATAGATAAAAAATAACAAATTCTAGGCAAGTAACGTATGGCTTAAAAAAATAAACACCGCTGCCGATTGGCTTTGGCGAGGACGGTTAAGCCAATCCGCGGCGTCGAGACAAGAGTGACGTCACCTAGCCGTTTGAATAAATCCAGCAAACAATTCGTCGGATGGTCATTCTGACATTCCTTACCGAATTGAAGAGTCGCTCCAACGGAGTTCTCCACAAACAACCATCAAACAGAACAATCAACCAAACCACCAGCAACATTTCTCAGCCCAGAGAAGAGCTCAGTGCTCGGACAGTTAACAGTAACACCAGGCAGACAACACCACCACCCAGTGGTTAACACCAGCAGACAGTAGCAGCACCCATTGGGCGGCAGTTAACACCAGAGTCAGTAGCCTACCAGCACCCAGTGGCCGACAGTTAACACCAAGCAGACAGTAGTCTACCACCACCCCAAGTGTCCAGCATGGGTCAGTGCTGTGGCAAACCCCAGAAACCCCCAATGAGGCAGCCCCTACTACCCTTTGTTCAGGTTGACCCTGTCCAGAGCTACATAATTCTGCCTACTGCAACCCTGGTACAGCTTCCTCCTCAGCAGCGTCCATTGGTTGCTGGTTGTTCACATGGTTGTTCAGCAGAGCCTCCCACCAGCTTCATGCCCCTTCCCTCTACCCAAACCAAGCTGTCCACAGCAGCAACACTCAGCCAGAGGATGGTCCTTCTAGGGGAGAGTTGCGATATTCCCGTTCACTCCTGTGCGTCAGGGCAATGGCGGTGCTGGAGGAGCAGCAGCGCTGATGTAGAAGCCGTTTGAGTGCACTCGGAAACCGGAAGTCGATGAATATGAATGGGACTCTATGGATTTAATCAGGGACCAGCAAAGAAGGCACGAAAACATCATGTATTAATGGCGGTGACCTCGTAAACAAAGTATTGATGCAGGCAAATTAAAGAATGCCTTCTGGAGGTTGATTTCGAATACTTTGTCACATGATTTGCAAATGATATATAATTATATTGACGTCTTGAAAGTATTATTGCTGACTGAAACTGGTTTCAAAGCAGGCGATATCGCGAGAATTCACTGAAAAGCTAAGATTCTCGCGATAACAGCGGGGGAAGGAGTATGCAGAAAGTTATTTAATCAGTTATTTAATTCAGCTTTAATGACTTCATTTTAGTTATTCTTTAATAATAGTACAACATAAACATTACAGAGACTCTAGCCGTGACTGAACAATACTTTAAAACAGTTGTCTTTTTGCATACGTACCTAAAATAGCTCTTATTGCGCCGTTTTCGTTGAAAACAATGTACTCCCAATGACAGTTAGGACTGGGACTGCACTCATAGACGAATCTCTGTAGTCTCGTGCACGGTGCTCTGCTCTGCTTTCTGACCCCTCAATATCGCAACTCTCCTACTAGAAGGCTCTGCACTCAGCCAGGAGGATGGTCCTCCTCCTCAGAAGTCCTCCACCACCAGCCATCCCCGCCGTGTGAGGTTCTTGATACCCATACAGGGGCAGCTAGTTGTGTTAAAACCAGGGTCCCAGATCGGCTGCTGCAGTGATTTCTGAGTTGAAGCCTGAGCCTCAGCTGGCCCTAGACTGTCCTCTAGTCTAAACCCTTCTACTCCACCATCATGAAGAGGTTTCCCTACTACTCCACCACCCATGCTGATGCTGAAAAACAGTACATCATGAAGAGGTTTCCCTACTACTCCACTACCCAGGCTGATGCTGCCAACCGCTGTAGGACTTCCTACAGAGAGAGATCCTCATCCCACCAGCAGCTGGTGTCCAGGTTCTCCAGCTAGGACCAGATGTTCATCATGGATGGCAACAGGGCAGTCCTCACCAAGAGGCCAAAAGACTTTGGACATTAGTGCACTTATTGTATCATAATTGGTTGTAAATATGCCTTTATTATGTAAATATGTCATGTAAATATTCCCTTTCTTTCTCTGTATTCATTTTCATGATTTGATCTTCTTGCTTCATGATTTTTAGTCTATATCTGTATCTATGTTTTGTGATGATCATGATTAAAAATTGGAGGACTTAAACAGTTTTATACAGTTTAATCAGTTTTAATTTAAACAGTTCTTTCTAATGGATTTTGAGGACTGAGGACTATTAGATAGTACTTCTCTTTTTACTGTTGACTATTGCAAGACTTTGTATATTTGCAAAACCTCTCAATCATTTCACGGTGGAAGGCAAAAGCCATGTTGTCAATCTCTGTATGTTTCTTTGCCAATTTGCTTACGTTGGCAAACCAATTCAAGTGCTTGTTATTTAAATTTTAATAAATCCGATCCTTTACCGTCTGTTCGTATATTGTGTTTAGAATTTGAATTGCATCATAGGACAAAATAGGACACATAGTAACTCAAAGCATAAAACATTGTGAGAGGGAGAGTGGGGTGGGGGGTTGGCATTCATCATTATACAGTATTAGTACTATGATAAATGCATAGCATCTACATTGTTTGAAAATGTCAATGTACCCCGCTCTGTATAATTCATCCATCAGTCTTTGCTCCAAATTTGCAATTTCACTTTGCTTACGATGTCCAACATTGTTGATTTTCAAGCTGGCATGAAATTTAAAACAAGCCTGGCTTTGCATCAGTATTATACTGTAATGACCCAGTGGAAACAAGACTGGTTTTATCATCAGTGTTATAATGACTCAAATATTAATTCAAATAATTGATTGATTTAATTAAATTAGTTAAATTTTCTCTTTAACTTGAGAGCTACTTTCAAAATGACCGGCTCAACAAGATCTACACATTAAAAAAAAAAATCCCTTTCAAGGCCCACAAGAACGTTTGACTTTGAAATAGTGGTGATGGTGTTTCTTGCTGTTATAGTGTTTAAGAATAATGCACTTATAATAAAAAATGGAGAAGGAGAAGTGGAGGGTTTTCTTGTATATTGTATATGCTACTACTGACATTTGAAAACAGGGGTTTTAGTTGACAGTTCATGATGTTGAATTTAGTTTCTTGCACCCAAAGCTAATAATTTTCACATTTTTTCCACAATTGGGAAATAGAACTGCCAAAATGTTCGTCAAATAACAATTATTCTCAATTTTCTAATTGTGTGGACTCTTGAAATTACATAATTCAGGTGTTTGAATATAATTTAACTCTTGAGAGCAGTAAAATGAAACCAAATGGACCCGTAAGGGTCCATTTGGTTTCATTCTAATGCTCTCAAGAGTTACAGAACTATACATTTTATGCATGTCATGTGATCTACCTGCATGGCCTGTGAGATCTACTGGTAGATCGCGATCTACCTTTTGGGCACCCCTGCTCTATAGGTTACGTAGTAGGGGGGAAAAAAAACTATGGCTAATATAAATCAATTTGAAGTTTTTCCAGCTGTGAGTCACTGTCGGCTTATCTGTGTGCATGTACACATGCATGTAAAACAACACCATGATACCTGAGAGGGTTGTTTTAGCGCACATTTGGCAACATTAATCCGATCGTTTAGGTCAATATCTACTAAAATGCCTAGCCTCCTCTAATCGCAAACACATAATCACTCATTTCAGGGACTTGTGACAATCAAAAAAATAAATAAAATATGCAGCTTTAATCACATGACACGTTGTTACACATTTATTACACTTTTTTGCAGTAACAGTCTCAATAGGTACACGTCCTAACAACAACGCACTCACGCGCTCTCTCCCCAAATGTTTCCGTTTTTGCAAGCGACGTCAGAACGAGATTATATGCATTTGTTTTATTTATGAGTTCTGAGGTGCATCTTGACCTGGCTGGACTGACTGAAGCCCTTCCCGCACACGGGACAAGGGTAGGGCTTCTCCCCGGTGTGGACGCGCACGTGCACCTTGAGGTTGCAGTTCTGGTTGAAGCGCTTGCCGCAGAACTCGCAGCAGAACGGCCTCTCGCCCGTGTGCAGCCTCTGGTGCTCCTTCAGCTTCCCCAGCGAGCTGAACGTCTTGCCGCAGATGTTGCAGAGCGACGACCCCAGTTTGTCGTTGTTGCTGCCGTTGTTGTTGAGCGACTGCATGTGATACGTGAGGTATTGCTGCTGCTGCTGCGAGGTCGACAGGGACGACTCCATGCACTCGGACGCGGACTCGAGGACGCCGTGATGTTCCGAGTGCATCGAGTTCTCTTCGGGCGGCGGCCTCTCGCTCCAGTCCCGACGATGGTGGTGATGGTGATGATTTAGCGTGTGCGGCGGCAGCGCGTGCTCCTCAGCCGCGGCACAGTCGCTTTGAGTTCTAGAGCACTGGGCGCCGCTGAGTACCGGTTCGTACGCACCGATCGTCTTCGACTCGCCGTACTCCTCCTCCTCCTCGTGCTGGGCTTCCGTTTTGAAGCGGTCCGTTATTACTACGCGGAAGTCGCAAGACTCTTCCGTGTCGTCGTCATCGGCGGGCGGAGGAGGAGGAGGAGGAGGAGTCGAGATGGGCTGCTGTCGCCGTGGTGGCGGCAGCAAAGTGCTGCCGGTGCCGTTATCGTTCGTCCCGTAGACGCAGGCGCTGAGGTTGTTGTTGATGCTGATGGTGGCGGGCGGCTCCGGGGGCTTCTTCTCCTCCTCGTTTCGATACGCCCTGAGATTAGGGGTGGGCAAAAAAAAAAATCGATATGTCAATATATCGAAATTGTTAAAGCGGAAGTCCACTCATTTTCAACATTCTAATATGTCATTAGTATAGCCTAGAGGTGCTGGGTGGACATGATAAAAAAAAGTTCCCACATTCTGTGTTCCCAAGAAATGGAGGTTTGAAGAAAAGATGGTGAAACATCTTGATGACATCATGAAGATGTATTTTCACCATGTTAATGGATTTCTTTATTCTGATTTCTTTGTTCTGAGAGTGTACAATTGGATTTGTACGCTCTAAGAAAAAAAAATGTTGAAAATGGGTGGAATTTCCCACCCATTTTCAACTATATCAGTATCGAATCGCCAGGGTCAAAATCGTTGTTTTTTTTTTTTTTTTCATAATTTATGTAGGCCTATTCATTAATGTGTTCATGTCAGAAAGACTGCCAGACGTTATTAGGCTGCATTGATGTGTGTGATTGCACTTTTTGTTTTATATATTATTGTTTAAAATTGCTTTCAAATGTTCTAGTTGATTGAACTTGTCATGGTCCATATTTTTTCGAATTGTTTTAAAGGGGAATTCCACCCATTTTCAACATTTTAGTGTACCTTAGAGATGTTGTGTGGACATGATAAAAAAGTTCCCCCCCATTCTGTGTTTCCTAAAATGGAGGCCTGAAAGAAAGCATTAACATGACGAAACAAAACTTGAGGACATCATCAAGTTGTGCTTGTGTTGTGTTTGTTAATGATTTTTCTTATAGGAGCTTTTTTTTCTGAGGGTGTACAAATGGAATCAAATGGACCCACTCCATTTGGTTCCATTTGTACGCTCTCAGAAAAAAAAAAAAAAAAAAAAAAAAAAAAAACTTGACAATGGCTGGAATTCTCCCTTAAAAAAAATCTGGTATAATATAAGCCACAGTCATTTGTGGCAAAAATGCGATGCATATCGAATCGAATCACAGCATAATTAAGAATCACAATATAAATCGATTCAGAATCGTAAATATTGATACTGTATGGCAGGGGTTTTCAACAGGTGGTCCGGGGACCACCAGTGGTCCCTGAGAGGGTTCCCGGTGGTCCTCAGCTAAGTTGGTTAACCAGATGTAACTCTTGAGAACGTAAAAATGAAACCAAATGGACCCGCAAGGGTCCATTTGGTTCATTTTTACGCTCTCAAAAGTTAAAATATTCATCATCTGAATTAGCCATTTTGGAACGTATGTTTTGCTTGTTTTGTTTCCCCAAATCCAGCCTGGAATTGTGGACGAAAGCAAAATAAATCTTTAGATTTGGGGTCTGTGGGGCTAAAAAAAAAAAAAAATCTCAAATGGTGGTCCGTGGCTCAAATCCTGAATAAATGGTGGTCCCTGGAGTCAAAAAGGTTGAAAACCCCTGCTGTATCGTATTGTGAGGTAAGTGGATCGTCCCACCCCTACCTGAGATGCCGCGATTCCTCCGTCTTTTGACAAACGCCGCTGCTGTGATTCCGCGATTCCTCGTCCGTTCCTCGACACGCTCTGAGAGTGCGCTCCTCCTTGACCTGTGGCAGTGGGGGTGGTGGTTCTGGGTGTTCGATGCGGACAAGAGCCGGACTCACTTTGTCCAGATCTACGCATTGTTGCTTCTCCAGGGGCGCCGCTGCCGCTGGTGGTGGTGGCGGAGGAGGAGGAGGAGGTGGAACCACGCGAACCCACACCGTCTGCTGTTGTGCTGCAAGAGGAAAATAAAACAAGCGTGAGCTCACATGATTTGATTCAACTGTAGAGTGCCACTTAGGGGTGCAACTAACATTTTTTTTTTTGATATGCATGCCTATCAAATGAAACAGGGATGTTCAACCTTTTGCATAACAGGGCCGACTATTTGTTCTGCATTTTAGCCACGGAGGACGCCCATTTGATGTTGAGTTTAGTCTCTCGGACCCAAAAAAAAGGATTTTCGATTTTGTCTCCACAATTTAGGATAAGGAGATGATTGGCAAAACGTTTGTCAAAATAACAATTCTTCTACATTTTCTAATTGTGTAGATTCTTGAAAATTAAGTAATTCAGTTTTCATTTTACACTCACTCTTGAGTGTAAAATGTCGGCGTGGGGGCTGAGGGCGCTTATCAATCACTTGATTGATCACTAGAAAGGCACTATATTAAAAATTTACCGACCATAAAGCTACAGAAACATCCTTTCACATACAGGTTTTAAACACTGACCCTGGAAAGGTAATGGCACAAAATATTGTTTGTTGATTGTTGTGTTATTATCATTGTATTTTTATCATATTATAACCTGGTAAGAGTGAATTTGTTTTTGAAGTTGAACTTACGATATAAGTGGATGCATGGCCATATTTTCTGATTATTCCTCAATTGTTATACGATTTTCATCCAATCGGAAGAAAGAAAGAAAGAAAGAAAGAAAGAAAGAAAGAAAGAAAGAAAGAAAGAAAGAAAGAAAGAAAGAAAGAAAGAAAGAAAGAAAGAAAGAAAGAAAGAAAGAAAGAAAGAAAGAACTCCTGCCCTTTTGGCCAGTGGTCAACTTGGGAACGATGCATGCAAATAGGGAATGTGATATATTATACCCGCTGTCAGAATGACACATGAACTAATCAAATGGCAGGTGTGGGTGGGGAAGCTTGGTTCAAGCGTTGCCACTGTGGAAATCATTTGGCTCATGGAAATCTGGGGTTGACATAGGTGTGAGATGGTCTTAGTCAAAGTAAACTAAAGCTATTTTAACAAAACATATCACTTGGCAACAAATGTAATGTTGCGGCCATTTGATTTGATTTAAAAATAGGCCTCTCAAGGACTGCCTTTGGATCAAATAATAGGTGCTGTCTATGGTGCTGAAAGACAAAAAAACAAATAGTTGTTTGCTTCCAAAGTGGCATTTACAATTTAGGCATTTAGCAACATTTTTAATCAAGAGCGACCTACATTATGAGCTATGAGATAAGCTTGAGTCTGAAGAGGTGGTAGATTGGGAATGTGGGAGTGAATCTGCAGTTCTGATTGCAATGGGAATAAATTCCATGCATTCCATACTTTTGGGGCCAGAAGGGAGAAGAGTTTGGGGTATGTGGAGCACTGTCCAGGCGCTCTTTTTTTTTTTTTTTTAGTGAGGGTACCTCCAGCTTCCCTGCGACGGCTCATCTACCCAGGAGGTAGACTATATGCCTGTGTGTGTGTGTGTGTGTGTGTGTGTTTGTGAGTGAGAGTGAGAGTGAGAGTGAGAGTGAGAGAGAGAGAGAGAGAGAGAGAGAGAGAGTTGACATAAGGACAGGGAGGGGCTGGGGTGGCATTAAGCCGGGCCAAATTTCCTACTATACAACTATACATTTCAGATATTGAAACATTTTAATTCCAGGAGGGGGGAAAGTAGCTCTGGTCCAGTAGGGACCAGAGCAGAGTAGGGGGAAAGAGGAAAGAAGCAACCAATACGAGGAGACTGGAGACTGGTTTTGTAAAATATAATGGACCGGCAGAATTCACTTTATTTGTTTATGATGATAATCATGTGCACTAAAAGGTTGACTTTGGGACCCGTTTCATCACGCATCTATGGAATCCTTTTGTGTGATCCTAAACAAGTAGAAATATTTGGTGTCGTGCCACACAGTTAGAGGGGAATTCCACCCATTTTCAACATTTTTTCTGAGAGCGTACAAATGCAACCAAATGAACCCGTCAGGGTTCATTTGGTTCCATTTGTACGCTTTCAGAAAAAAGAAGCGAAATCCATTAACATGGTGAAAATACATCTTGATGATGTCATCAAGATGTTTCACCGTGTTAGTGGCTTTCTTCAGACCTCCATTTCTTGGGGAACTTTTTTATCCACCCAACACCTCGAAGGTACATCAATAGTAGAATGTACATACATACATAGTAAAATGTTGAAAATGGGTGGAGTCCCCCTTTAAGTCTTGTATAGAGCTGTGCTAGAAATGCACTGTAATTCGCCAATCAATCAGTCAATCAAATCATTGCCAATATTTGAAGTTACATGATGATGCCTAGCCCCGATACGTTCCCTCAATACTCTACGCTCACTCTGTAGCTCCGAGATGAGGTCACGAGTCGAGCTTCGAAATCGCCGTTCAGACACGGCGCATGGTTTCCACAATACACGATTCTTACCTGTTTCTGCACATGTAATCCAAACAGTGAAGGACCCTACGCACGTATAACTAGGTTAACATTATGTACGGAAGAGAAAATCCAACCCGAAACTTGAACAGAGCACTTATATCTCTGCTTTTGTCAGACAGTTTTATGTTTTCGTCGCCATGTTGCCGCACATTACTGCCCCCTCTGGCCAGATCGTTCCCATATGTTGCATTGCAATCCATGCATAGAATCTGACCAGAGGGGGCAGTAATGTGCGGCAACATGGCGACGAAAACATAAAACTGTCTGACAAAAGCAGAGATATAAGTGCTCTGTTCAAGTTTCGGGTTGGATTTTCTCTTCCGTACATAATGTTAACCTAGTTATACGTGCGTAGGGTCCTTCACTGTTTGGATTACATGTGCAGAAACAGGTAAGAATCGTGTATTGTGGAAACCATGCGCCGTGTCTGAACGGCGATTTCGAAGCTCGACTCGTGACCTCATCTCGGAGCTACAGAGTGAGCGTAGAGTATTGAGGGAACGTATCGGGGCTAGATGATGCCAAGGGATACAAGTCTGCAAAACAACCCTCTTTCAAAAGTGTAAATATCTGCTTTAAAGGGAAATTCCAGCCATTTTCAACATTTTTTCTGAGAGCCTACAAATGGAACCAAATGAACCCTAACAGGTTCATTTGGTTCCATTTGTACGCTCTCGGAAAAACGAAGCGTCTAAAGAAATCCATTAACATGGTGAAAATACATCTTGATGGTCATCAAGATGTTTCACCATGTTAGTGGCTTTCTTCAGACCTCCATCTCTTGGGAACACAGAATGGGGGAGCTTTTATCATGTCCACCCAACACCTTGAAGGTACATCAATGGCATAGTAAATAGTATAGTAAATGATTCTTAGATTGCAGTTGCACAGTTGCAATCCACACCGCATCCTTCAGCTTTTTACAAACTATGATCCAACAACTTGCCGTGCGTTACTCCCATCCTAATGATCCTCCTCATAATGACTGAGTGGAAGGAGGGGTCATGATCCATGACATTGTGTATGTCTGCCGTGTTGTCGGTAGGGTACCTTGTCCTCTGTCGTTGCTGGCGGCCAGTTGCCTCCTCAGATACTGGTTCTCACTTTTGGTGCGGTTGATCTCCTCTTGGAACTCCTGGATGGTGTCCCGGATGACCTGCAGGATGTCTTCGGCCGTGGTCATCAGCCGCTCGGTCAGGTAGGTGTTCAGGTACTGCAACTTAGTCATGCTTTTACTTTTAGTTTAGTGGAACTAATATGCAATAACAGTGTTCTGATCCTCCTCCTCGCCTCTGTGTTTACTTTTACCGACACAACATCCGCGGATCGACGCACGCATGCCTTGTGCTGGCCAGAGCCTTGGAAATAGGCAGAGTTACGCCAACTCCGTTCACTTCATGGGGCCAAGTCCCTCTACATAGACTTCTGTTGGATAGTGACATAAATAGTGACAGTCGGAAGTTACTGAATGCATTGAAGCCTATGGGCTCGCGTGGGTACATGAACCACGTGACCAGGCTGTTTTCTGACTCCTCAATGTCGCAACTCTTCTACTAGATGGCTCTGGTGCTGGCGAACGTCACGTGATGACTATAAGGCCCAGTGTTGCCAACTGCCAAAATCCAACATGCACTAGTGGCACTTCCAAAATGCACTATGACCATTAATCTTCTGCATTCTCTCGTTGTGTAGACTTGGGCTAATTCACATGATGAATATGCTAACTCTTGAGAGCGTAAAAATGAAACGAATACGAGTTACATCTGGTTAACCAACTTTCCATCATTTAGCCTGGGGACCACTGGTTGAAAACCACTGTCATAGGAGGGAAAATGGTGAAAAATGACTAAATGAGGGTTTTATCTCTGGCGACTGTCAATCAATTTCACCCCAACCCACCAGCCAAAAAGCACTAGATTTTCCGCCAGGAGTTTTCCACTAATTTTGGCGCTAGGGGGGTCAATGAGGGGGGTCTGAAAAAGCGCCAAGTTGGCAACACTGGCGCCCCCCACTAGTGTAGTCCACTGTCGCGCGCGAAAACAGCCGATCTACAAGCTCAGAGCGACGTCGCACAGCGTTGTGTTGTGAGCTTGTGGATCGGATTTTTTTTTCTCCTTTTTTGTTACGCCGCCAATTAAATCTCAGGACAGGCTGACGCAAACAAAACAAACAAACAAACAAAAAAATACAAAAAACATGGCGTCCTCGTGCATGCGTCGGCTGGGTTCGTGACGTCATGACGTTACCGTAATGTTTGTAGTTGTACCCTGTACTGTACCCTCACCTATTTTATTACTCTATGACCCCCACCGACTCCTTTTCCCCTGCTTGTATATTTTTCTTTTTCCCTTTACCTTCTTAATTATTCATAGTGGAGGACCTCCCCTATGATTTCCTGCTTTTGGCTTTACAGAAGTGAATATTTGTACTTTTGGGCATGCTGGTAAACAAGTAAAAATACTTGAAATGTACTAGTGTAAATCAATGAATCAATCACTGTATCTAATATGCAAATTTAATAACATGTTTTTCAATCAATCAATCAATGATCCTGGCTGGGAGGAGACATGCCAGACAAGGTACTATTAAGTTCAAGGAATGTATTCTATGCAAAATCTAATGAAAGGATAAACGAGGGGGAAAAAATACTTGTTTACAGGAGGGGCACCCCATTTTCAATACACCATATCATTAAATGTATATTTGGTGCTTTCACTTAATTTAAATATGTTTTTTCCTCCTTTTTGTGATTAATCATCCCTATGGGTTGACCTTACAAGGAGTTCCTCCCTCTCCCCAATGAACACGGGTAAAAACAAAAAAACAAAACAAAACAAAAAAGTATTATAATTCGGATGCCAATACAAAATTTTAGTTTACTACAGACTATAATCAGATATCAGGAGTGTACTGGGAAATTTGATGAATACATCAGGCAGCCAGGGTGCTTCCTGACGTTTCATCCATCCATCCATCCATCTATCCATCCACAGTTCAAAAGAATAAACACCACAGCTGTACGAACCAAAAATACTCAATTACTACTTTATTAAAAAATAACATTTAATACACAATGATACAACACTGTACAGTAATATGTAAGTATGTCTGTGTGTGTGTGTGTGTGGGAGGGAAGAGGGAACAAAGTTGTCCCAGAGATAGAGACAGAGTAGAGTGAAGGTGGAGGGATGCTGGTCGTGCAGTCGCCTTTAGATGCTGCATTCATGGCACATGATGTGGAGAGACGAGAGTAGGCTAAGATTTAGAATCTTGTAGTGCAGGGGTTTCCCACCATTTATTCAGCATTTGAGCCACGGACCACCAATTGAGGATATTTTTAGACCCACAGACCCCAAAACTAAAGATTTCTTTTGCTTCGGTCCATGACCATTCATCTTCCAGTTGTGTAGATTTGGACTAATTCGTATGATGGATATTTTAACTCTCGAGAGTGTAAAAATGAAACCAAATGGACCCCGCCAGGGTCCATTTGGTTTCATTTTTACACTCTCAAGAGTTACATTTGGTTAAAACAACTTAGCTGGGGACCACCTGGAACCCTCTCAAGGACCACTTGTGGTCCCCGGGCCACCGGTTGAAAACCCCTGTTGTAGTGTATTTTATGGATTATCCTGACACCCACATTCTAATGTCCAAATATACATCTATGATAAATGTTAGGCTACTTGAAGACCCTATTAGCTAGTAATTAACCAAATAAGCCCTATAAGGTCACAAGCATTTGGCAGCACATTGTGAGCTTTTAGAAGGTGTATTCTTTTAAAAATATATATTTTAGAAACAAAAAGGGACCATACCCATGTTTGGTCCAATGTTCCCCACCACAAAATAGTTGTGTTTGTTCCTCACTTATAATAAAGCTAGCCATAAACGCAAAGTTAGTTAAAGACCAATCTATTGACACGTTGTGAGCATGTAGACTGGTCATTTGAACTGAAAAATGTTTTTTTTTCTAAAGAGTTTAAAAAGGCAAAGAAGTTAAGGGATAAGGGGCTTAGCGGTAATGAAAATGGAGCCCTACAGGTATGTGTCTGGTTGTGACCAGGATTTCTCTTTGCATACGAGCATGCCCTACAGCCAATGCTACATAGAATCTACCAATTTTCACTCAAAACCTCAACATTGAGGTTTTGGGGTGAAAACAAAACACAAGAAGGGTGAAAACACACTTCTACAATATTATAGGCTGTCAAATGCTGTGAGCTTGTACGGGTAGGCTAATTTTACTACTTTTGAGTACCATTGGGAGACAGGATTTCTCTTTCAAGTCTAGGAACCACTGTGTATCATGAATGCAGCATTAGTCCTGAGAAGAAAAAAAAAAGTTAAGTAAGTGTACGGATAATTCTTTAAGAGGGGCCGTCTGGAGTCGGGCAGTGGGCACTGAGCAAGCACCAAGATTCTAAAGACGAATCATTCATGGGTTACTAAAAAGAAGACCTCCACTGAGACCACTCTTTTTAAAAAAAAAGTAACCGACATTTACAGAACTTCGCTGTTGTAGAAAGAAATGGTGAATATAAACCTTTTTTTAGTCTGCACAGACTGAACCCCTTCTTGAAAAAGAAAGAAAAAAAAAAGCTTATATATGTAGCCTCAGATAATAATACTGTATGGCCTATGATGCGGTCACGTTCCGCATCATCTCAATCGTGCGCTATAGTGCGGGTCATACAAAAGGACGCCACACGAAACGCCTAAACTGCATGATAACCCAGATAATAGTACGCGGGACTAGTGGTATTTTACAGAATAATATCACATTATCTTATGAAAAGAGTCGAGCAGTCTCGCGACAGATTTCCTCCAACAGTTCGATGGACAACGTGTATGTCATCATGGTTGTACTCAGCACCGCAACAAGGTATCGGGACATTAACATTTTAATACACCACACTGTGCCATGAATCGTTTTATGCAAGAAACGTTTTTTTTATGCATTGGGTCAAAATAGAAATCAATACTACAGGAGCCAGTAACTGTTTAGAAAATATGTGACTGTAAATTTCAAATGATAAGTCTCTGTGGAGTTACAACTTAATTTTCTTTTACCCCAGCTCCAATGAATACAATTAGGCATATCTGCTTCATGAGACATAACGTGTAAAGGTTTATAATTAATAGGCTATTCAGAAAGATGCCTCCCAAAAAATACGGCTTTATTGAAAATCATGAATCACTTGCAAGTGGCATAAGTGCTTTAAAAACTTAAGATTTTAGTCTCTGTGTTATTTGGCAACATATTATGTGGTCGATTTCTTTCAGCAAAGCTCTTGTCTCAAAGCAAAGGCTGTTCGCGAGTAAATCGACATCCTATGGACGCCGAGGTGTATAAAATAAAAACTCGTTGCTATCGGGCAGAAACCTTGTATCTCCAAATTTTTGTTCCTAAATGTACAATGTGTGTATGCCCTACTTACTACTTACGGTACAACCTTGCGTGTTTTACACCATCACAAACCGCTTCCAATACTCACTCTGAACGCTGATGTGAATGAAGTTAACCCTTAGTGTCCTGAACGCGTTTTGGTGTATTATCTGTTGAAAAATAGCAGATCTACAAGCTCATATCGCGCCACCGAGTGGCGCGATATGAGCTTGTATCTCTGCTATTTTTGAAAAATCATGAAAATGTGGCAGAAATCTTCGAATATATTATTTCAGAATGAAACATTTTAGCTCAAATCTTTGCTTCTGGGGTGATGCCTAGAAGTTGTTGTTTTTTTTTTTTTAGATGGGGGTCCGCGGCTAAATGTAGATAATTCTGGTGGTCCTGTGAAATATGTTGAGCATCACTGACACAGGAGCATGGATTTTCAGGGGAAAAAACAAAAGAGAAAAAGGCCAATGCACACCTCAAATTGTTGGTGACGGGTGCGTAGGGCAGTGGAAGTCAAATGCAAAAAGGAAAAAAGGTCCCGCACACCGTCAAATACTTGCCATAAAGCTCTTTATTTGTCAACGTTTCGGTCAATAGACCTTCATCAGGACAGAGATGTCTGTCCTGATGAAGGTCTATTGACCGAAACGTTGACAAATAAAGAGCTTTATGGCAAGTATTTGACGGTGTGCGGGACCTTTTTTCCTTTTTGCAGGGGAAAAAACAAGAATCTAGCGTCAGAAACCAGAATTTAGCATCAGAAACAAGTGTCAGAAACTAGAATCTAGTCAGGACACAATGGGTTGAGAGAAAACTGCTGCCCATTACTGTCAACACAAAGAACATACACAGTAGGACAAGAAAAGCTGCAGCTATAGTGATGCAGAGGGTGGCAAGGTGATGAGGATTGATGTCACTGTCTGAGTGAGGGTTCAGGGTGGCTCTACACCTTGCGTGTGCACTGCTTGCGTTTTCGGCAGAGCTGTGACGTCACGTCCTGCTTTTTCCCGAATGGGTTTCAACGGACACTTCCGGCTTGTTCCATTTTCGGATTTTTTTGCAGGAAAAGCCTGCAGTTGTGAAAATACAAACCCGGAACATGTCCTGCTCAAAAAAGCAGGACGTGATGTGACATCTCTGCCGAAAAAAAACTCAAGTTGTCCACAAGCAAGGTCTGTAGAGTAGAGTAGAGTAGAGGGTCTCAGAGGCATGAACGTTAGCAGAGCGCTGAGGGGGAAATTACATGGCAGGCTCCTGTTATTATTCAGTCTGCACTGCCAGTGATAATTAGGATATGTAGAAAACATTATTTGCTCCACCAGAGCGCAACCGTTATCATCCAAAGCGATACATCCTTGTTCAGACTGCTAAGAAGATACAAGCTGCCAAGTGCCTACTACAGTCGTTGCCAGAGTTCGAGAAGGTCTAAAGAAGCAAGACACTGCCCCTGTCATGCATGGGTCAAGCGCACATACAGCACCATTAAGCTTTTAGTTCTACTGTCAACACTACATAACATCCGGACAGGTACGGGAGGCAGAGAAGGCACTGAGTTTGTGTTTGTGTTGAGGCAGTCTTTTACCACCAGTAAAAATAGCATTACTACAAGCTCAAAAACGGCTTGCATTGCAAGCTTGTAGAACCGCAATTCTAAAACAGGCATTGCAAATACTTGATCTGATTGGCTCACATGACAGTTGTAAATTCTGCCGATGATCGCTGCTTCAATTACTCCAGGTGGGTCCCGCAGCACTGTAGCTTAACTCGGGAGGGGAGCACTTGATTACTTCAAGCGTCAAGCGTCTCCCATCCCCGTCAAGTGAAAACAAGTTAGTGTGTCTCACTCTGGTAGACACAAAGCGGAGCTAACATTTGTGAATTCAATAGTTTTATGGGGTGTAATATTGCTATAGATGTTGGTCACCATTTTAGAAAAGCAATAAGCCGCTCGAGGTCGCAGGTTACTTTGATTTTACCACGGTGAGAAGCCTATGCCTGCCTATGCTTCTCACTGTAGTAAAATCCACTGTAACCTGCTCCCACTTGTGGCTTATTGCTTTATTTGAGCTTGTAGAGCAGCCATAAAACAAACAATAATAAAAAAGGAACAGTTAAGATTAGAACATACAAGGTTTCCACCCAGCAACTTTCTAAGTTGTGGAATGTTGCACATTGTTGCAATTCTGAATGCATCTCATTTCAAGGTGTGTGTGGAAGACATGTGACTGAGTGTTCATCATGCTAGGTATAGGACTAAAGAAAGGCTAAATAATTCAGAAAATAGGCTAGCTATAAGTCATCAAATTGTGTCTTTAGAGAGAGATTTCGTATTCAGTGACGAGTAAAAAAAAAGTAAGTAAATGACACGTACTAAAACTGACTATGCGATACAAATTCTATTGCAGGACTATGGCATGGAGAAGTGTTATTTAGGCTAGATACAAAAGAAGAAGAAGAGAAAAAAAAACATTCTAAGAGATGCAGAAATTCCTTGTTCTTTGAAAAATAGGAAGAAAAGCCTCGTCTTAATGGCAGCAAAATTAGCTTCTGTTTTTTAAGTGTCCCATATCAACATGATTCACAAAGTGGGTCGTTTAAAAAACAAAAAACAAAAAAAAAAAAACATCGGTTTTCATTGCCCTGAGAAATAGGTTCCCTCGCGGCTGTGGGTCTGCAGGTGCCGCTTGATTTTGTCGGAGCGGCTGAAGCACTTCCCGCACACGGGGCAGCTGTAGGGCTTCTCGCCGGTGTGGATGCGCATGTGCACCTTGAGGTGGGCCATCTGCGTGAACCCTTTGCCGCAGATCTGGCAGCGGAACGGCTTCTCGCCCGTGTGGCTGCGCGCGTGCTCCTGCAGCCGGCCCGACGAGCTGCAGCACTTGCCGCAGACGCCGCAGCGGTAGGGCTTCTCGCGCGTGTGCACCTGGACGTGCACGTGCAGGTGGCCCACGTGGCTGAAGGCCTCGCCGCACACCTTGCAGCAGAACGACGACATGTTGTGCGCCTGCTGGTGCAGCGACGACGGCTGGTGCGGCGGCGACGACTTCTGGTGCGCGAGGTCGACGCCCACCGACACCGCATTATTTCCGGCCTGCTGTTGTTGCTGTTGTTGTTGTTGGCCGCGCATGTTGTGCGCGCCGCCCTGTCCTCTGCTGCCCCCTCCTTTACCGTTCTCCACGCCGATAATGTCAATGTTGTTCTCGTTGGAGCAGTTGGGGTTGACCGGCGCGAGCGGCTGGGGAGGAGCGTTGTTGTTGTTGTTGTTGGAAGACGCTGAACCGCCTCGGTGCGCGCCGCCACCCTCCGACTTCACGTGTCTGGACGAGCGTCCCGAACCGGAGGAGGAGTCCCCCCTCTCGCCCCTGTTCTCCACCCCCTGGTTCTGTTGTTGTTGTTGTTGTTGTTGCTGCTGCTGGGGGAGGCTGGAGGCGTGGGCCGCCGCCTCCTGAGAAGGGTACGGGTCGTTGGCGTTGACGCGGGGCGGCGTGAACATGGAGTCCGGCGTGCCGCAGTGTCCTCCTCCTCCACCGCGGAGCTGCTGCTGCTGCTGCTGCTCCTCGCCGCTGCCCTGGTTGGAGCGGAGATCCGAGCGCTTGTCTGGCTTGATCTGGAGAGGCAGGCGCTCCTCGTGGCCCATGCTGGGACTCCACTCGCGCCTCGGGTGCTCGCCGTCCTCCTCCTCGAGCATCATGGACGGACGGTCTGATGACGTCACACGCACGCACGCACACACACACACACACACACACAAGGGGAGGGAGGGGAGTAAGTTATCATTCAAAAACCAAAATGCACGCATGCATCAGAGAAGAGACGCTACACAATCTAGCAGCACTACAGCAAGGGTTGACAACTTGACACTAAGGTCTCTGAGGCACTTGCCCATCGGGCAACTGCAAGTCAGGTTCTAATTGCCCTCAGGTCATGGTCAGTTGCCCCCCAAAATATATCGTAAATTTTGCATTTAAATTTACTTTCTATTTGGTGCTTTAAACATTTCCTTTCGCAGTCGAAGACAATGTTTTGTTTAAGTCACACAATCAGCTACAGTAAATATTCAACTTGTAAATCAGTGGTTCCCATAGTGGTCACGGACTCAGGGGTCCGCGACCCCAGCAAAATGATAGTTTGGAACCAAATGGACCTGGGAGAGAGATCGGAGAGATGGCTAGAAAGCAGGGAAAGACACAGAGACAGAGCACAATGACCACTTTCAAGACAAATATATCTCATGTTGTGTTATAGTGCACTAAGTCGCACACTTGCCCGATCGGGCAACCAGGTAGCAGTCTTCACTTGCCCGACCATTTTTTTTTTACTTGCCCCGGACAAGTGGGCAAGTGTTAGTGTCAAGCCCTGCTACAGCCACAGACGGTGAAGGTGGTGGGCAATTTGTGGGCAACACAAGAAGAAAAGAATCACATCTTGACGCCAGTGGTTCCCAAACTTTTTAAAGTCTCTCAAGTAGCACAAAAATGAATACTAAGGAGCCTATGTACTCCCGTAGCACTTTCCTCATACTCAAGGTTCCTCATATTAAGGTGTATGAATGGCATTGGCCACTATTTTGTGTATTGTAACCTCGGCTACACTGAAAAGCAAGGCTTGCCCTCAACTGTACTGTAAACTAACTGACATTTGAAAATATATGCCGGGACACCAATAAGAGATGATTTGATTTATACGGTCACTTGTCAGCCGTATAATGTCTGGGTCCCCTGCAGTTTGACAAGCATTATTCTACAGAAAGGGCATTTCTATTTTCTATCTCTGAGACCCTCAATTTAGTGTGTGTACAACTTACAATCAATCAATGTAAATTTAACTCTTGAAGTAGCATACAAATGAAACATTTGGTACACGCTCAAGAGTTACAGGCCAATAAGAGGGATCCCTTTGGTTCCAAAGTATGATTTAGTACAGGGGTTTTCAACAGCTGGTCCAAGGACCACCAGTGGTCCTTGAGAAGGTTCCAGGTGGTCCCCAGGCTAAATGATGGAAAGTTGGTTAACCAGATGTAACTCTTGAGAATGTAAAAATGAAACCAAATGGACCCTTGCGGGTCCATTTGGTTTCATTTTCACACTCTCAAGAGTTAAGATATTCATTATCTGAATTAGCACCACTTAATTAAGAAGTTTACATTGTTTCGTTGGCAAAATACAGCCTGGAATTGTGGACAAAACCAGAAGAATTCTTTAATTTTAGGTCTTTGCTGTGAAAAATGTGATCAAATGGTGGTCCGTGGCTCAAATGCTGAACAAATGGTGGTCCCTGGAGTCAAAAAGGTTGAAAACCCCTGATTTAGTTTGGGGGGTCCCCTGAAACTCTCTCAGGGACCCCTGAAGGTCCCCTGACCCCACTTTGGGAAGCAGCTCTTAAAGCTACAGTGTGTTTCCAGCCGGGCTAACTTTCAGGGAATAGCTAATAGCTCTGGCTAAACGAACAAAGGTTGCGCAGGCTGAAAGTTCACTATGCAGCTAGCCCACGGGCTAACTAGCGCTAGCCACATTGGAATGCATAGTAGGCCTGCAATAAAAGCCAAAAACACGCCAAATGTGTCCCTTTTTAGTGGCCGGTAATGTCACACTTAAAGCCTGTGATTCACTAGAAAATGAGCGTTTATTGGACAGTGGGTGCCGACTTTTCTCCACCCCACAACAAACATGACTGTTTAGCAGCCAACAGAGTATATTAGCATGCTAATGCTACAACCTAAAACGTCCCCCTCTGTAGCCAGAGTTACGCAAACTCCGTTCACTTCATGGGGTCAGTCCGATGGAGGCTCTTCTACATGACTGCTATTGAGAATGGGGACAACAAATAGGCACAGGTCCTGGACTCTATGAAGGCACAAATGCATTGCAGAGTGACACCTCCTTTAGTTTAGAAACATTACAGAAACTATTTGGGACAAGTTGTTTTTGTCCAGAGGAGGCAAATACTTGAAGCGATTTATTAAAAAAAGAAAATAGAAGCTCAAATGCCCTGTTATAACTTGTATTAAACAATGCAATGTCACATAACCCCCTCCAACTTTATACATTCCCCATTTTTATTTTTGTATTGCATTTGTGACTTTTGCATTGGCAATGTAAACGTTACGTTTGTTTACATTGCCAAAGCAATGGCAAAGTTTGTTGGTTTCTTCGTTTACTTCATTAGTTACTGTACAGTAGTTGTCATGTTGCACACAGGCCCTAAAAAAACAATGTATTTCCAAACTTTAGTTTGTCTCCATTCATCCGGGTTGCACTCAGTTCCTCTGACCCATCAATGTCGCAGCAGCTCCGCCTATACGCCGTGGCTCTGTCAGAGCCATCTAGTAGGAGAGCTGCGACATTGAGGGGGGACAGAAAACAGCCCGGTCACGTGGTTCATGTTCTCGCGCGAGCCCATAGACTGCACTGCATTCCACAGCTCCCGATTGTCCCCGTTCGTTGTCCCCATTCTCTATTAGAAGTCTAGGTAAAAATGCCTCCACTGGAGTGAACCGAGTTTGCGCGGCTCCGCCTGCCTGCACTCCGAAGCTGGGATCTGTGGCTCTGGTAGCATGCTAACAACGCTAATGCGGGCTAACCTGGCCATATCTCGATGCCCGCCTCCCGCAGCCTGCGCCTCAGATGGTCGTTCTCCCGCTCCCGCAGCGCTATCTCCTCCTGGTACTCCAGGATCGTGTCCTCCACCGACTTGTAGATCTCCTGCGCGGCGAGCATGAGCCGCTCGGTCAGGAAGACGTTGAGGAACTGCAGTTTGGTCATTGTTTTTTTTGGGGGGTGCTGCACTAAAAATAAGAGCAACACGGGGCTAAAATATCCAAAAGAAGATGCTGGACGGGACTCTCCTCTCCCCCCAAAAAATGATGCTTATTGCTGCTAAGAGAGAGGCCAGCGTGCGGTCACGTGACGCGGGCAGTGTTGCCAACTGCCAAAATGCACTAGTGGCACTTCCAAAATGCACTAGAATGCGCTAGATAGAAGATGCTCGCCTGGAACATGCAGATCAAAATGACCATTAATCTTCTACATTCTCTAGTTGTGTATAGACTAAGTTGGGCTAATTCACAGGTGAATATTTTAACTCTTGAGGGTGTAAAAATGAAACCAAATGGACCCGCAAGGGTCCATTTGGTTTCATTTTTACGCTCTCAAAGAGTTACATCTGGTTAACCAGCTGTCCATCATTTAGCCTGGGGACCACTGGTTGAAAAACACTATCATAGGAGGAAAAATGGTGAAAAATTAGGGTTTTTATCTCTGGCGCCTGTCAATCAATTTCGCCCCAACTCACCAGTAAAAAAAAAAGCACTAGATTTTCCGCCAGGAGTTTTTCCACTAATTTTGGCGCTAGGGGGGTCTGAAAAAAAAAAAAAAAAAGCAAATGCGCCAAGTTGGCAACACTGGACGCGGGATGCTATTTACCGTAATGACGGCTGGGGAAAAGTGAGAGTTATAAACAGAGTTGGAGCGCACCATCAAACGCACGGATTCCCGTGACCGTCCACTAGGTGGCGCAACTCCGCTGACCACTGAGCGGATGCAGTTTTCACCCGGGAGCCGTCGTTGCCATGTTCGCTATTATAAGCTAGTTTGGACATGTTTACATTTTGGGTTGTTTTAACTTGTTTCTAAAGAAAGTTGTTGTTTATTCATGGGGCTGGTTCTAGAATCTAGAGTGTATTCTTTATTTGGGGTTGGGGCGGTCTGTTTCTAAAATGTAGTTGTTCATTAGTGAGGTGTTGTTTCTTATTATTGTCAAAAAAGAGCTAATTCTTCTTCCTCAAATTTCCCCATAAACAAGTTTGCATATTTTAGAGAAAATTGACTGCCCGTTGATACAATCAATCAATCAATCAATCAATCAATCAATCAATCAATCAATCAATCAATCAATCAATCAATCAATCAATCAATCAAATCCCTATCCTGCATACAGTGACTTCGTTTTCCAATGGGCTGCTCATTTCTCCCACACAGCCTGGCAACCGTGCATCATCATCATCTTGCTGCTCATGCTCACTCCAGTGTTCCACGTGCAGACAGTCTGTAACACACATCCACAATGAAACGGCCCAGTAAGTATCATAATATATATGAATCTGACAAAACGGAACATTTCGATCATTGTTTTCTCTTGTTTCTTTGTGTGTTGCATGCGTAACGAACCCAGTTACGTGGTGTTTTAGTGTTGATGTTAAGCCACTTTGAACCGTTTTGCTGTTAGCATTAGCTGTAATAGCTGCTAACAAGCTCATCATTTAAATAAACCATTTGTCTACAAATTCTGAAATGTCAAGGACTAGCTCAACTTGGACCCCCCCAAATCGACCCATTAGTCAGGGGTCCCCATGAGAGAAGATATTTAATGACTCTGAACCCCCATTTTGTATTGTAAAATCAATGTCAATGTAACTGACAGTGTGCACATGGAATTCCATTTGCACACTCTGAGTTACAGACCAGACCCTGCCATAATAATAAGGGTCCATTTTTGGTTCCAATCTATAATTTAGCTGGGGACCCCCTGGAGCTCTCTCAAGGACCTCCACTTTGGGAACCTGCACTGATCTAAACTTGATGTTAGTCTCTGTCTGTTGCCAACAAGAGGCTGTTGTTCAAGGGGTGGAAAATAGATTCAAATCTTTTACATAAGTTAAAGTAAACTGCAATCTAGACTGACTTACTAGTAAAGGTGCAGTTGTACGGCTTTGCTCAAGTCAAATTATTGATTTCAAGAGATGTACTTGAAAGCAAGGTTTCAGAATAATTTCAGTATGAAATGTCTAAAGCAGGGGTTTTCAACCTTTTTGACACCAGGGACCACCATTTATTCAGCATTTGAGCCAAGGACCACCATTTGAGGACATTTTACCCCCAAAGACCTAAAGCTAAAGAATTCTTTTGGTTTTGTTCACAATTCCAGGCTGTATCTTGGAAACAAAACAGTGTAGACTTCTTAATTAAGTGGTGCTAATTCAGACGAAGAATATTTTAACTCTTGAGAGTGTGATTTTTTTTTTTACATTTTCAAGAGTTACATCTGGTTAACCAGCTTTCCATCATTTAGCCTGGGGACCACCTGGAATCCTCTCAGGGACCACTGGTGGTCCCCGGACCACAATTGGAACCAAATGGACCCGCTAGGGTTCATTTGGTTCACATTTGTATCCTCTCAGGAAAAAAAAATGAAAATGGGTGTAATTGCCCTTTAAGTATACTGCAATGAGACTTACTTATAAGTAAAAGTGCAGTATTACAGCTTTGCTCACGTCAAATTATTGATGTCAAGAGATGTACTTAAAAGCAAGGTTTCAGAATAATGTATGAAATGTCCATAAAGCTATTTTGAAAATAGTAGATCTACACAAGCCCTCAACAATCAGCTATTTTCTAATGGCCAATGAATGCACTGTACGGGCTAAAGTGGTTAATGTTGTTTTCTAATTATACAAACTGACAAAATGACTAAAGCTATTTTATTTTAGGATAGTGGAATTAATTAAAGGTGCAATATACTTACTTTATACCACTGTTGTCATTGTGTTTAGAGTTAAAGAAAGCGAGCAAGAGGATATCATGTTCCACAAAGTACAAGATCCAGAAGAAGGTAAGAAACTACTAAACAACTAGACCTGCGCAGTGACGTCACCGCCCCTGTTCCAAAAACGGATTCCCCATTCATTTTTCTCATAAACTTTTTGAAAATGATTAATATAAAGACGATTACGCCACGGACAAAGCCAACTCGGGTCGCAGGGATAGACAATAAGGGAAATTTGCCACTGGCCCTTCGGGCCAGTGGCTTTTAAGGATCACTGGCCCCACAACTGTAATCACTGGCCCAGGTAATCGATCCCCATAGTTTGCAAAAAAAGACCACTTTCGATTCAATAGCACTTATTAATGCTGATCATTCAAGTAATAACAGCACTCTTTCACGGGGGTCAAAACTGGCAGACCGCTCAGCAAGCTGACCCTACAATGCATAATGCTTAAAATAATTAAAGCAAATGGTGAAAGAATGCCAGCATCCAACATAATATATAAATAATCATAACAAGTAGTTATACATTTCTACAGCCTTAAATGTATTTGATCGAACTGTTCAAGACAAATATACAGTATATCAAATAAATATAAATAGCATTAGATAGTGATCCAGGGCTAGTAAAGGCTAACAATGGGCTTATGCTGGCATACATGCACCATATTATAAACTGTACTTTACTACTGCAGCTAATAAACAAATAACTGTGATACATTACAAGCAGTGGTTTCCAACCTTTTTGACAACAGGGCCCACTATTTATCCAGCATTTGAGCCAAGGACCACCATTTGATGACATTTTAGCCCCACAGATCCCAAAACTAAAGACTTCTTTTGTTTTTGTCCACAATTCCAGGCTGGATTTTTGCAAACAAAACAGGCAAACAGTAAATCAAAGTGACAATTCATCTTCTACATTCTCTAATTGTGTAGGGTTAATTTAGATGAATATTTTAACTCTTGAGAGTGTAAACATGAAACCAAATGGACCCGTAAGGGTACATTTGGTTTCATATATTTTAAAATATTGTAATATATAGCCTCAATCATGTACAGTATATTCGTTCATTGAGGTTTTGCCTTATAGAATACATGGTGATCAGTTTTTCAAATCAATCAAATACACTGCTGGGAAAGCCCCTAGCAATTAGAGCCTACGCGCAGCGCACGTGTGTCTCTAAGCTGCGCAGATACAAAGGACAACTCTCTCTTCATATAGTTTGAAGTCATATAAAAACGTATACCTATACCCAATGGAATACAAAATATATAAAATATAAACTGTATTGGCACGTCGGAATTAAAGCAATCGCTTGAAAACCGAGTGAGAATGCGACATTTATAATCTCAAAACTTTTTGGATCGGAACGCATGAGTCAATGCGCTGTTGACAGACGCTTGGATTCAGTGGTAAGTGCGTGCACTGCTTATACAATGCGCAGTGCAACACGTAGGCCTAGATACAGGACAACGTGTGAGAGAATATGCAGTCTGAACAATCGTTGCACATAGGCTGTGTATGGCAGAATTAAACATATATTTTGAGGTGGAGGACTGCTGTCGCATTGTGACATGCGAGATGCTGAGCTGAGGGCATGTTGCGCGTCAGGCAGAAATGAGGAGGTCTGCAAACACCATACGCTATAGTAATGATAGTATTAATAAGTGTTTTGTGAGCTATGCCCGTCTATGCCCGGTTGTGAGATGGGGGCCGGAGGTTTTAAGAACATTTTAGAACGGGAGCAACAAGTAGCTGCATTTCTTCTTCTCTACAGTAGTGCGCTGTAGGTGAACGGGGAGCGGGCTTACACGAGAGCCAGCCAAGTCAGCAGTATAGCTCTGCGTAGCCGCTGTTCCATGCAGACGGTGGTGCGCACACAACAGGCGACTTGGGTTTGAGATCACATAATGTAAAGGCGGTTGTTTTTGTGCTGATAAACGAAATATAAATGAAGTTGAAAAAAATCTCTCTCTATATATATATTGTGAAATAAAAATGTATTTATTATTAATTTATTTTTTAAGAGGTATTTTTCTACTGGCCCACCGGGCCAGTGAGTGGCAGCATTTGGTGGTCCGAAGGGGTTTTGAAACCATCGGGGGCCAGCGGGCCAATTATATTGTCGAACCCTGGGTCGTGACGAATCATATGGGCACACAACAATTAAATTTCTAAGATGAAAAACAAAACAAAAAGTCTTGTATCATGCCGTTTTCTACTTCTTGCTAATTATATATTATATGACGATATTGTGTTTGTTTGTCATGATTCGTCTCGACCTGAGTGGATTTTGTCCGCGTTTTTATTAACCATTTTGGAAAATGAATGAGGAATCCACTAGTGGAACAGGGTTGGTGACGTCACTGCGCAGGTCTATTGGACTGGCATGACGCTGACTGACTGCAGCCAGGGAGCATGTCAAACATGGCAACATGGTCCTTTGAGAGTTCAGAAGTGGACACTTCTGAATAATCCTGATTTGTTTACAGTGGTCTGCGCACCTGCATGGAAATGAGGATAAAAGCGAACGGTTCTCGACTTCATCATGAAGACTTCTAATCCAACTCTGATCCAAATGCATTGCCAGGCTGCTTGTTCAGTTACCAGTTTACTTGAGTCGTGGCTGAGCGGTCCACTTTTCAACCTATATTAATTGAACTGGTCCTCAATAGCAATGATGATAAGACACAATTTGTTTCTACTCAGTCTGTGTCTCATAGGAGGGCTCTGGGCAGTACAGAAACCAGGCCATGTCTCAAAGGAGGGCAGTTCAAAAACCTGTCCACCAGTGACATTGATGAGTATCCCAGCTAGCGGAAAGTGCAAGCTTTCTGTTCATGAAAAGTTGCAATATGAAATTGGAAGTCGTCGTTGTCATGATAATAAAAAATCTAGACACGTCGATGTCGGTACAAAAGAATCTTGTTGGCTGCCACGTGGTGTGACGAATGAAAGCCGAACGTCGCTGCCATTCACTAATCTTGAAAGTGTTTCTTGCCACAAAATAAGATGGAGAACTACTAAGTTTAGACAGCATTTTGAGAATTGGCCTCAGTTGTCCTTACTGAGCTAAAACATTATTATTTTTTTTCCCAGGTGAGGGAACATCACAGAAAACTGAGAAAAGAGGCCAAAAAGAAAGGCCCAGCACGACCCAAGAAGGACCCCGGGGTGCCCAACATCGCTCCCTTCAAGGAGGAGGTGCTCCGCGAGGCTGAACAGAGGAGGCTGAAGGTAAGAGTGGCTTTTTATTAATTAAAAGCATATCGGGTGCAAAATCCACACACAATCATCTGTTTTTATTGCAGTTAAAATTACAATTTGCAAATCAGTTATCTGTATACCTCTATCGTATCGGGTATCATTCACAAAATTCCATAACGGTCACGCTCCAATTCAATTGAAACCTGTACAATATATATTTTTCTTGTTTGTGCTTCGGTTATCACCTGTTAGTACATCACGTTGTTATTGTCAAGTAGGCGTGTTTTTCTGTTGAATTTCAACAGATGCTGCAATTAAATTCCATTAATGTAGAGAGTAGATAACTGATTTAAGAAAATAAAACACATAACTGCATTATATAATCTCTCATGGCTTGTTGCAACGGCATGGAAATGAGGACAAAAGCGAACAGTCTTGACTTCAATAATGAAGACTTCTAATCCAACTCTGATCCAAATGCCGTTGCCAGGCTGCTGCCAGGGAACAATGCGTGGCTGTGTTTAATACTGGCTAACATCATGATAATCTCTCACAGATTGAAGAGGAAAAGGAGAGAAAGAAACAGGCCAAAAAAGACAAAAAGAAGGAAAACAAGAGGAAGAAGGATTCATCAGATGATAAAGAGGAACCCAAGGCCAAAAAGGCCCGGACGGTAAATGAACCCCCACAAAAAAAAAATAATAATGTTTGATTTGGGAAATCTGGAATGTAAATTGAGCCCAGTTTTTTGTGTTGTTTTTAACAGGATGAGAAGAGGAAGGCCAAAAAGATTGCAGACAAAAGTTCAAAGAAGTCTCTTTGTTCAGAATTGAATAAGGTAAGACCGTAAGATTGTGTCACCTCATTATGTCAAGAGAAGTGTTCATTAGACTAGTACAGAATTGTGATTACACCTCTAGTATACCCAATCACCTGTAATATTTAAATGTAGTCTACTTTTTGCCATATCCGGAATGGACTGGTAATACAAATTATTTAATCAGTGGTCACCAGCAAAAATAAATACATAAAAAGAAAATAAATACACCTACTTTTAATTTGTGTACTCATCCCATTTAGTTGTGAAAAAAGGCACTTAAAAAGTATTGGGTGATTTAATACATTCTGTAGTGGTTCTATGTATAATATTGGAATCGGTCAGTTGTAACCCTGTAAATAATCAGATCAATAATTTCACATTTGTGCCTCCCTTGTATTTTTCATGGGAGCAGATTTCACAAGTCATTTCAGTCAGTCTGCATTAGAATAGGCCTTAACCAACGTAACCCCTATGGTTTACTTTATCATAGCAATGTTGAACCAAAAAACAGTACAAGATTATTTTAGTGTCTACTCTGTAGATGGTGAAGGAGGACTGAGAAGGTTGAGCAGCTGTCAGTGCTTCCCCAACTGGTTCTAGCCTCCTAGAGTAACACAACAGCACAGCCTGCTGGCTCTGTTGTGCTATAGCGGAGCTGAAGGCTGTGTTGCGAACACCATCATTTATGCCCTGTGTATAGAATGTTGATGCACTACCCACTCTTTTTTTTTAGTTTGTCAGAGCCATAGACTAAGGCAGGGGTCAGCAACCTGCGGCTCCAGAACACAGCCCTTGTGGCTCCCTGGATGTAGCATTAATACACACACACACACAGGGGTGATCTGCACCAAAATAATATAAACATTTCAGTCACCCAAAACGCTTGCGCTGTCTGACAGTTGCCAGTTAAAGTAGCACTTGTTGGCCATGTCAAAAAAGCCCAGCAGTTATCAGAGGTGGAGCTTTCAATCTGAACCACCCATTTTCAAAGGTTTACTCAGTTTACTATGTCATTAATATACCTTAGAGGTGTTGTGTGGACTAGAAATGGAGTTCTGTAAAACTCCTTTATTTTTATTTTTTTAGAAACTCCATATCTGAAGAAAGGTTGTGTTTCGCCATGTTAATGATTTTTCTTTGAGGACCATTTTTCTGAGAGTGTGCAAATGGAACCAAATGGACCCGCCAGGGTCCATTTGGTTCACATTTGCACACTCTCAGGAAAAAAATAATAAAATGCGGCTCCAGACAGATTTTGAATTTAATTTTGGGTCGAAAATGGCTCTTTCAACATCTTGGGTTGCCGACCCCTGGACTAAGGCAAGAGTTATGATATTGAGGGGACAGAAAACTGAGTGCTGTTCATGCAGCCTGGAGAGTAATAAACTGGAGTTTTTTTTATATATATATACATTGTTTATAAAAAAAAATAGGCATGTGTGCAACATCACAGCTGTTTAAAGTATTGTCCAGTAACAACTAAAGTCTGTAATGTTTACTTACGTTGTACCATTATTACTTAAAAAACTAAGGGGTTCTCTGCCAGTATCTTTGTAAAATAGCAGCCATTGGACTGTCGTTATCTCGTATCTAGTGGATATCACAGGAGGTAGAAATAGTCCTCAAATTCTTTGTTTTTTTTTAAACTGAACTCTACGCTTCTCTTCTAGGTCATAGACGCCTCTGACGTCATCCTTGAGGTTCTGGATGCCAGGGACCCCCTGGGTTACAGGTGTCCACAGCTGGAGGAGGCCGTGCTTCAGAGGGAAGGCAACAAGAAACTGCTCTTTGTTTTGACTAAAATAGGTAAATGGATGCATGATGTTGTGACAATAAACTAGGTATGCCCTTGAACGGATATCGACCAATGACATAGATTGCTTTGAATCTGCAGCGAAATCTCTGCTGACAATTTCACAATTCTTCAAAACTAACGGATCTACAAGCTCGAGTTCAAGCTAGACGCTGACAGCACACAGTTGCAAAACACGGCATAGCCCTGGCATAAATATTTACTGTATCGGTATTGATACCGCCGTGTCGGATCTAATGTGAAAAATCGAGCTGCTGACCACCTGTCATCCTCTTTTTTTTTTTTTTTTTTTTTTTTTTTTTTTTATTGTAACTGACCTTCATGTTAATGTCTTTAGATTTGATCCCGAAGGAGAATGTGGAGAAGTGGATTCAGTGTCTGCAGAAGGAGTTTCCCGTCTTGGCGTTCAAGGCGGCGATACAACTCCAGGACAGAACAGTGGTGAGGCTGCATTCTCTCTGAAACCAGTTATTTAATTTAACATACAAAACAATGATCACTTGTGTATGTGTGTGTGTGTGTGTATATATATATATATATATATATATATATATATATATATATATATATATATATATATATATATATATATATATATATATATATATATATATTTTTTTTTTTTTTTTATTTATTTTTTTTTTTTATATTTAACATTACCCTCCCATTTTTTACAATGATAATAAGATCAATTTAACTGGGGAGAATGTTCCATAACCAACATGAATCCTATTTTGTGTTTTAATCGTACGTACACTTATGTCGCACAAAAACCATGAACGGAACATATGAGCTAAAGAGTCTATAGAGTCTAGAATGAACGTTGGTCGAAACTCCAGGAAAAAAAAAAACGGAAAGGCCTGAATACAAGAAACTTTGGCGGCATCATTAAAGCCAGTGAATAATTTCTTGTGCCTGCATGCATGGGCGGATCTAGGCATGGGCATGGGGGGGGGTGGGGGGTGCCCAGTCATCGCCCGTGGCGTGAAGCGTCACGGGCGATGAAGCTGCACCCATACCATTTTCTCTTGCCCCCCCCAATTGGGAAATGTTACATCCACCCCTGCCTGTGTCGCCGTTCATGCTTAAGTTTTGTCTTTCTGCTAATGGATTCTTTTCAGTGTCTGTTAGTTACTGTTTGTTGAAGGAGGACTGAGAAGGTTGAGCAGCTGTCAGTGCTTCCCCAACTGGTTATAGCCTCCTAGAGTAACACAACAGCACAGCCTGCTGGCTCTGTTGTGCTATAGCAGGAGCTGATGGCTGTGCTGTGAACACAGCCCTGATGGTCACTAACATGCACTGTGTGTAGTGTACAATATTGACTATAAGCCGCTACTTTTTTCACATGCTTTTGACCCTGCGGCTTATACAACGGTGCGGCCAATCTATGGATTTTCCAGGTTCCAGGTGGGTTCCGCAGACTAGATAGAAAGTTGGTTAACCAGATGTAACTCTTTGAGAGCGTAAAAATGAAAACATGCTTCATGTTTACACTCTCAAGAGTTATGATATTCACCGTCTAAATTAGCACCACTTAATTAAGTCATGTTTATTTTAGTCTAATTTTGATGTCTTGCGAAAATCCATCCTGGAATTGTGAACAAAACCAAAAGAAATCTTTAGTTTTGGGGTCTGTGGGGTGAAGATGTTGTTAAATTGTGAAAAAAGTTCAAAACCACTGTTCTAACATGAAGCACCTGACTATAAGCCTGGTGCGGCTTATACATGGAAAAATCGGTATTTTGCCCCACATTTAGCTGGTGTGGCTTATACATGGAAAAATCGGTATTTTGCCCCACATTTAGCTGGTGTGGCTTATACATGGAAAAATCGGTATTTTGCCCCACATTTAGCTGGTGCGGCTTATACATGGAAAAATCGGTATTTTGCCCCACATTTAGCTGGTGTGGCTTATATTCAGGTGCGGCTTATAGTCCAGAAATTACGGTAAGTCATTGGGACTGCTATCGATGATAAGTGAGCAACAACACGGTAAATCAATGTAACCTACTGTTATTGTTTTTTTTTTTTTTTTTTTTAAGAACGAAAGGAAGAACCGGATAGCCGCTTCGAACGGCGTGTTCGATAAGTCGAGAGCGGCGGCGTGTCTGGGGAGCGAGTGTCTCCTGGAGCTGTTGGAAGGTTACCACGGCGCCATAGAGAAGGAGGGCATGCTCAAAGTGGGCGTGGTCGGTAAGCATCGTCCACCAATCCTGAAGCAGCAGCTGAACCAGTGTTGCCAACTGCCAAAGGCGTTTTCAACCTTTTTGACTCCAGGGAACACCATTTATTCAGCATTTGAGCCACGGACCAGCATTTGATTACATTTTCACACCAAATACCTAAGATTAAAGAATTCTTTTGGTTTTGTCCACAATTCCAGGCTGTATTTTGCCAACAAAACAGTGTAAACTTCCTAATTAAGTGGAGCTAATTCAGACTCTTGAGAGTGTGAAAATGCGGGTCCATTTGGTTTCATTTTTACATACTCAAGAGTTACGTCTGGCTAACAAGCTTTCCATCATTTAGCCTGGGGACCACCTGGAATCTTCTCAGGGACCACTGGTGGTCCCCGGACCACCTTTTGAAAATCCCTGCGCTAGAGCAGTGGTTTTCAACCATTTTCATACCAGGGCCCACTATTTTTTCTCCATATTAACCACGGACCACCATTTGATGTTGAGTTTAGTTGCCTCAGAATAATTTAGGAGAAATGACTCGCAAAATGTTGCGTCAAAATAGCAATTCTTCTACATTTTCTCAATAGGGTAGATCCTTGAAAATTAAGGATTTCTGATATTTCAATATAATTTAACTCAAGAGCGTAAAATGAAACCATTTTCATTTTACGATCTCGAGAGTTACAGATCTATGCAAGAGTTGTGCCCCTATGGGGCACAGGTCTCCACCGTCCGGCTCAGCTATGAGATCTATGACGTCATCATTACATCACAAACGGGACGGAATGACGGGGTGCGTTCCATAGTCACCACCGGGACGGAATGACGGGGTACAGACACGGGCGGAATGACGGGGTGCGTTCCATAGTCACCACCGGGACGGAATGACGGGGTACAGACACGGGCGGAATGACGGGGGGCGTTCCATAGTCACCACCGGGACGGAATGACGGGGTACAGACACGGGCGGAATGACGGGGTGCGTTCCATAGTCACCACCTTACGGTAAAGACAACAAGAGTTGTGCCCCTACGGGGCACAGGTCTCCACCGTCCGGGCTCAAGAATTGATGATATTATTCTAATATATATAAAACACTAATGTCTTTTCTGAATTTGAAATTTCCATTTCATTTCAGTTGGAAATAAAAAATCATTCAAATTCTATGGAATAGTTCAAGAAAAAAATATCTGGGGTCATAAATATGTTTTTAACATTAACTTTTCTTTGGGATTAAAAAAAAAGGTTAAGAATTGATGATATTATTCTTTAAATAAAAAATGTCTCTGATCTATGACGTCATCATTACATCACAAACGGGACGGAATGACGGGGTACAGACACGGGCGGAATGACGGGGTGCGTTCCATAGTCACCACCGGGACGGAATGACGGGGTACAGACACGGGCGGAATGACGGGGTGCGTTCCATAGTCACCACCTTACGGTGGAGACAATAAGGGTCCATTTGGTTACAAATGGTCCTTTCTAGGAAGGTTACAAATGGTCCTTTCACCAAAATAGTGAAAAACGAGGGTTTTATCGTAACTAGATTTTCTGCCAGGATTTTTTCACATATTTTTTTGGTCCTAGGAGGGGTCTGGAAAAAAGCTAAATATAGCAACAAATGGGCCAAGTTGGCAACACTGAGCCGAACCTGCACCGCTCCTCACCTACTCTTAGTACTATTCGACTTTTGCACTGTATTGTAGTTGTTTGTAGTGTGTATTTTTTTTTCTTCATCGCTGTTTTGTTGTGCTCCTCTCTCCTACCCCCCCTCCCCAGGCTTCCCTAACGTGGGGAAGAGCAGTTTGATCAACAGTGTAAAGGGGGTCCGAGCGTGCAACGCCGGGGTCCAGAGAGGCATCACCAAGTGAGTGAAGGACAGAAGGACAAGACTAGACTAAAAAATGAATTCCAGAAGACTAAATGGGACTAAAAGACTACCGTAATTTCCAGACTATAAGCCGCTACTTTTTTCACATGCTTTTGCCCCTGCGGCTTATACAACGGTGCGGCCAATCTATGGATTTTCCAGGTGGGCTCCGCAGACTAAATGATAGAGAGTTGGGTAACCAGATTAACTCTTTGGGAGCGTAAAAATGGACCCTAGCGGGTCCATTTGGTTTCATGTTTACACTCTCAAGAGTTATGATGTTCACCATCTAAATTAGCACCACTTAATAAGTCATAAGTCATGTTCATTTTGGTCTAATTTTGATGTTTTGCCTCTTTTGTTTGCGAAAATCCATCCTGGAATTGTGAACAAAACCAAAAGAAATTGTTTTGGGGTCTGTGGGGTGAAGATGTTGTTAAATTGTGAAAAAGTTGAAAACCACTGCTCTAACATGAAGCACCTGACTATAAGCCTGGTGCAGCTCATAGTCAGGTGCGACTTATACAAGGAAAAATCAGTATTTTGCCCCAAATTTAGCTGGTGCGGCTTATATTCAGGTGCGGCTTATAATCCGGAAAGTGCGGTAAATACGCCTTATTGAAATGACTAAGACTAAATCAAACTATTCTCAAAAAAACAACACTGCCTAGTAAAAAAAAAAACCCTGTTCTCACTCCCAACACGACGGTGTCATCCACCCGTCTCTCTCTCTCTTTCCCTCTGTTCCAGGACCATGCAGGACGTGCACATCTCCAAGAGCGTGAAGCTGTTAGACAGCCCCGGCATCGTGGCGTCTCCCTCCAACCCGCCTGTCTCCATGGCTCTGAGGAGCCTCCAGGTGGAGGACGGACAGGAGACGGTGCTGGAGGCCGTCAGGACGCTGCTCAAACAGTGTGACAAGAACCAGGTGAGAACTACTGATGATGATGATCAGGCAGGGGTTGACACTAAGGTCTCCGAGGTACTTGCCCATCGGGCAAGTGCAAGTCAGGTTCTACTTGCCCTCAGGTCATGGTCACTTGCCCTCCAAAAATATATTGTAGATTTTGCATTTAAGTTTACTTCCTACTTGGGTGCTTTAAACCAGGGGTTTTCAACATGTGGTCCCTGAGAGGGTTCCAGGTGGTCCCCAGCTAAGTTGGTTAACCAGATGTAACTCTTGAGAACGTAAAAATGAAACCAAATGGACCCTTGCGGGTCCATTTGGTTTCATTTTTACGCTCTCAAGAGTTAAAATTCGTCATCTTAATTAGCCCAGGTCGCAATGACCACCTTCAAGACAAATTTATCTTGTGTTGTGTTATAGTGCACTAAGTTGCCCACTTGCCCGATCGGGCAACCAGGTAGCAGTCTTCACTTGCCCCACCATTTTTTTACTTGCCCCGGGCAAGTGTTAGTGTCAAGCCCTGTGATGAGTGAGAGCGTTGGTGATGGAGAAGGGTCCACTATATCAGGGGTTTTCAACCTTTTTGACTCCAGGGCCCACCATTTATTCAGCGTTTGAGCCACGGACCGCCATTTGATTACATTTTCACACCAAGGACCTAAAATTAAAAGAATTCTTTTGGTTTTGTCCGCAATTCCAGGCTGGATTTTGCCAACAAAACAGTGTAAACTTCTTAATTAGGTGGTGCTAATTCAGATGAATATTTTAACTCTTGAGAGTGTAAAAATGAAACCAAATGGACCTGCAAGTGTCCATTTGGACCACCTGGAACCCTCTCAAGGACCACTGGTGGTCCCCGGACCACCTGTTGAAAACCCCTGCACTATATGGATCATATTCACACGATGGCGCATCTTGGCAAGTTTAATGGCAAGGTTGGTATGGTTGCAACTTCCCGTTCATCCAAACAGAAAAGTCCTGTCTGATTGTATTACGCAACACCAAACTCACCAACACTGCAGCTGTACCCGAAGCTTTCTAGCTCATAAAAATCCACGGCAGACATGTGTTTTTTTTTCTTTTCCTCCAGTTTGGAAGCGTTTGTTAGATATCACTCAACAGCCCATGCTGTACCACTTGTATTGAATTTGCACATAACGTAGGAGGCTGCAGGATGTTACTTTACTGAAAAACAAGTGCTTCCAAACTCAGATGGCTAAGGTCTGAATATGGTCAATGATTTCACGCTCATTTGAAGGTTACAAGTTCAAAATCGCTTTGCACTGTGACATGGTTTGAGCTTGTAGATCGGCTATTGTTTGCTATATTTTTGCCAGTTAGCTGTCAACACTTATAAGGCTACCTAGTCCCATCTCAAACTTATAGTATGTCCTCAAAAGAAAATGTTTGATTTGTGTAGCTTTTAAGAAAGCCAAAACAAACATTTAGCAAAGTTAACTCTCCCCAAACTGCACATTTCAGATCATGCTCCAGTACAACATCGCAGACTTCAGGAACCATTTGGAGTTTCTAAGCCTCTTCGCCAAGAAGCGTGGCTTCCTGATGAAGGGTGGAGTCGTGAACATGGATCAGGCCGCTGCCGCCTTCCTCAACGACTGGACAGGGTGAGTGGGTCAACGTTTTTGTTTATTATTTTTAACTTGATCCGTAGTAGAACTAGTTTGGGTGTGTGGCGATTGGACATGAGGACAACATTTTGTAGTCTTTTGATTCAACAATGAAGACTTTAATCCAACTCTGATCCCAATGCGTCACCACTGGCGTGCTTTCCCACTTTTGTATCAAGCATTTTAGAAGGCTAAATTGTGATCACCGCAAAGTCACACTTTCCACTGGTTTTGTCCCAACAGAGCGAAGCTGAGCTACCACTGTAAGGCCCCTGAGACCTGCAGTCCTGCCCCCTATGTGAACGAAGCCGTGGTGGCCGACATGCAGAAGGGCTGGGATCTGGACAAACTGAAGAAATCCAACGAGGAGACTCTGAGGGGTACGCTTCTCTTATCTGCTTAGTATGATTGTGATCGTAGCTAATGTATAAGTACCTCATGTTGCTTTCAGCTCCTTGTAGCCTCCGACTATGGGAGGATTTGTAAATCCGATTCTGTTTAACTTTCTGTCTGTTGCAACTTGTACTGGCTGCCGAGATCCTACTTTTGGATCAGCACCTGATGCTAATGCTAATGGTCTGCTACTGTCAATGGTCTGCTACTGTCAATAATAACCCGGAAACGAAACTGATGGTTCAGATAATTGGAGTGGAATGGTGGGCATTCTGCTATAGTAGCACAGTAGTCTGTTTATAAATATAGTTATGCCATACCAGCACGGAAATGAGGATAAAACGCACGTCTTGAGTTTCTACCAATGAAGACTTCTAATCCAACTCTGATCCTGCTGGTTTTTAGACCTTGTTTTTGTGGGTAACCGGTAGTTAATAAACAGAATGTTTAATGTGTTTATTTAATCTCCCTGTGCAGAGGTGAGGTGTCCCAACAAGGCCAGCAGCATAGTGTTTGTGACTAAAGGACCGTCTGCCGGCCTGCTGAGTGTCACTGACATCCCTGACGATAAACCTGCAGTCTGCATCCCAACCCAGGAGGACGAAGAGTCAGCCATGATGGATGGAGAAGAGTCGGAGATGAACAACCAACAGGTGAAATGGCAAAAACCACCACAAAGCTTTGGTCAAAGTAGCTTTTAGCCCAGACCTAATGCTTGGCTAAGCTATTTTGGTGCTTCTGCTTCAGAAAAGGTGAAATGCTAATTGTTTGCTGGTGCCCTAATAGATAATTAAAGGGGAATTCCACCCATTTTGAACATTTTACTATGTCATTAATATACCCGATACCTGTGTAGACATGAAAACAAGAAAAAAAAAGTTCCCCCATTCTGGGTTTCCTAGAAATGGAGGTCTGAAAAATTAAACATTAACATGGTGAAATACATCTGACATCATCACAATGTATTGTACCATGTTAATGATTTTTCTGAGAGGGTACAAATGGAACCAAATGGACCCGCTAGGGTCCATTTGGTTCACATTTGTATCCTCTCAGGAAAATTTTGAAAATGGGTGGAATTCCCCTTTGTAACCCATGTTGGATGGGAAGAGCTTTTGGTGTTTGTACTATTGAAAAAAAGCAGATCTACAAGCTTAGTGGCACCTGTGTTTAACAGTGCTATAAGCTTTTGAAAATGAGCGAAAAATTTCCCCCCCAAAAATCTATGTTGTACTTGTTTATACCTCAAAAAATGATATATTGTGCAGCCTTAATATAGACTAGACCCACTATGCATATACCAGCACGGAAATGAGGATAAAAAACCAAAAAGTCTTGACTTCTAACAATGAAGACTTCTAATCCAACTCTGATCCTGCAGGTTTTTAGACCCTGTTTTGTGGGTAACCGTATTTTCCGGACTATAAGGCGCACTTAAAAGCCTTTAATTTTCTCAAAAATCCACAGTGAGCCTTATAATCCAGTGCGCCTTATATATGGATCGGTTGACTGCAGTAGCTTCTATTCTATGTTAACTGTAGTAGCTTCTATTCACTGCGGCTTATAATCCAGTGCGCCTTATATATGAAAACAGTTTTAAAAGGTGCGCCTTATAATCCGGTGCGCCTTATAATCCGGTGCGCCTTATAGTGCGGAAAATACGGTAAATGTATTTGTTAAACACGCGCCTGCATTAACTGTTAAAAAATATATTGTGCTGAACTTTCAGCTTGAAGACATTACAGAAGAGCCAGAAGAGGAGGAACGAACGGAGGAGCCGCAGGAGACATCAGGCAAAGGTACAGTAAAAACATGCTTTATATATTGAAAAATAGCAGAGCTACAAGCTCATGAGCTATGAGCTTGTAGGTCTGCTATTTTTTTTTTGTAAAATTCTGAAAATGTAACACAAATCTTTTGTTTGAATATATTATTATTTCAGAAGCAAAGATTTTCAAACTCCAACTCTTTGCTTCTGGGCGGTCCCTACTAGAGCATGTTTTCAGATGGATGGTCCTCCTCGGCCAAATATAGATAATTCTGGTGGTCCTTGACATGAAATATGTTGAGCATCACTGACATGGAAACAGATTTTTTTTTCCCCTGAAAAACTGGAATCTAGTGTCAGAAACTAGAATCTATACCAGGGGTGGGCAATTATTTTTCCCAAGGGGCCAAATGAGAAACATGAAATATTGTGGAGGGCCAAGACTAAAAGGCTGATTGCGTAATATTAATTTAATTTCAAGATAAAAGTAAGAGCGAGACAAACCATTTTGACACCAGGGACCCCAAAACTAAAGATTTCTTTTGTTTTTGTCCACAATACCAGGCTGGATTTTACAAACAAAATAGGATAACATGGATAAAAAATAACCATTATTTTATAATATAAAATAATGGTTATTTTTAGAGAATATTATTCTCTAAATTATATAAAATAATGGCAACTAGAGAATATTATTCTCTAGTTGTGTAGGCTAGGGCTAATTCAGATGATGAATATTTTAACTCTTGAAACATGATACCAAATGGACCCGCTAGGATCCATTGGTTTCATTTTTACACTCTCAAAGAGTTATATCTGGTTAATTTTCCACATTTAACTTGGAACTCTCTCAAGGACCACTGGTGGTCCCCGGGCCGGTCAAAGTCCGCCAAAGGGCCGCATTTGGCCCCCGGACCGCTTAATGCCCAGGTATGATCTAGAATCTAGCGCGAGAAACTAGAATGTAGTCAAAATGGGTTGAGGACGACCTGCTCATGTGTGATCACATTTTGACATTGAATCGATGTCCTCCTCCTCCTCCTCCAGATGAACCGACCACAGAGCAGCACCGGTCCGTCCCTGCAGACGCCCGTCTCCCCACAGCCACCACAGACGACGACGCCTACGACTTCAGCACAGACTTCAAATAATCTTTAACCTTTGAACTCTTCTTCATGCCCGACCGCTCTTTAGTCATTATGATCGTGGTCACATCATGGCCGGTGCGGTGCTTTGAAAAAAAAAATGTGACCTACTCTGATATCACCTGAATGTCCATGTAGGATCAAATAAGGGTCTGTCTACTCTACCTTGCTGATGTAAGGGTGCTGTAAGCCCACCATCTTTTGGCAAGTTTAATTGGTTTGAGGTCAGGGATGCACCTCGGGTCCTTAGTCATTCTTGTCCTAGCTCATGAAAATGGTTATGTAAAGAAGGGAATGATATGGTAGCATGTGGTGCTACTAGATATGTTTATATATTGGCAAAATACCCAATGCATATGTGGGTAGAACGGTGGTCTGATCTCATCCTTCCAGTGGACATCTATGTCCCACACTGTCCTTTACAGCACACTACAGCAAGAAGATGAGCGTGAACGGAAGATGCATGCCTAGTATCGCAGTGAAAAGCCATCCTGTGTCATTGTATGTAAAGGTTGTATTAGGTAACGCAAACAGGTTTTGTTCGGATGTTTGACAGTTGCTTTCCTTATCCTGTTCGCTACGTAAACCTATCTATTTGCAAAGCTTCCAGGCATCAGCAAGACGACTCCCAATGTCGTCTTTGTCTTAAAGTTCACAACCCAATTTGGTGTTGGCAGACAACCGGCTTCGCCATGGTGTACGATTGCAAGGACTACACCAAGAATGAGCCCAAACACACTGTAGCCAGACGTGGTCTCTGAGAAACCAATTAGACCTGAAGCAGATTCTAAAAACGTCTTAACGTTTTTTTTTTTTTTTTCTCTTGCTCTTCTTACTCTTTTTGGTAAATTTTTAAAACGCAAACAGAACAAGTACAAAATCTACAAAATCTTCAACAGCAAATGGGGCAAAACTCCCATCAACTTTCTGTCCACATGGGGAGGGAACAACAACAGTGTAGCAACTGATTTCCCGTCTTTGAAAGGTAAAAACCCAAATTACAGCTGAATTATGACTACTACCCATTTTATTGTGCCTAGTCTGCCTACCAAATTGTTGCTGTTGTGTAAATGTACATGACTAACAAAACAAACTTGCATAATCCTTTCCTCCCTACATAATTGTAAGAGCGAGTCTAGATGAGTTAGGATACGAATGGCACATGAACGGACCCATGAGATGCAGTTCATTGTGATGTTCGGAGTTAATCTCTTACAATTTATGTTCATGCAGATTATTGTATATAGCTTGTAATAAATTGCTCCTTGTTGCCTTTTAATGTATTGGCTAATTATTTGGCTTTCCACTGCTGCATATTCTTCCATGACCCCATGATATTTTGATGTGGGAAAGGTGAGTGAAGTGGCTGGTTCTAAATCAGGGGTGGGCAATTATTTTTTCCCAAGGGGCCAAATGAGATACCTAAAATATTGTGGAGGGCCAAGACTAAAGGCTGAACTAAAGTCTGTGTAATTTTAATTTGATTTCAAGATAAAAGTAAGAGTAAGACCAACCATTTTGACACCAGGGCCCACTTTTTATTCAGTATTTAAGCCACGGACCACCATTTGATGATATTTTAGCCCCACAGATCCCAAAACTAAAGATTTCTTTTGCTTTTGTCCACAATACCAGGCTGGATTTTACAAACAAAACAGGATAACAGATCAAAAATGACCATTATTTTACATTCTCTGATTGTGTAGACTTTAGGCTAATTCAGATAATGAATATTTTAACTCTTGAGAGTGTAAACATGAAACCAAATGGACCCGCAAGGGTCCATTTGGTTTCATTTTTATGCTCTCAAAGAGTTACATCTTTCCATATTTAACTGGAAATTTCTCAAGGACCACTGGTGGTCCCCGGGCCGGTCAGAGTCAGCCAAATGGCCGCATAATGCCCAGGTATGTTCTAAATGAATCAACCCCTATGGTAGATGTTGATAGCAATTATAAACCACACTTTCAGAACAACTAGGTGTTTGCAGGAGGTAAAAAGATGACTTAAAGGGTGGCTCACAGCGATCAAGGCAGAAAAAGATGGAATGGTGCAGCGGTCAGTTCACACACCTCTCCCCGAACCAAGCATCTGCTGCCCGTAAGACACTGCTTTAAAATCAGACTAGGTCAGACTAGGAACACTACGTAGTTGTATTAACTAATTAAGTATTAATTAATTAAGTATTAACACGGTGTTACATACTTGTGTGCACAAGTATGTAGTGTGTGTGTTTGGCTATGACACTGACTGCACTTCAGCCTAGGTCTTGGTTGCCAGGGGAGGAGACCTGCTGGTAGTCATGTACGCCTCCAATCAAGCCGGACCAATCCCCTGCCTGCCGCCCACCTATTTAAGGAAAGGTTTGCACCTGTGTTCCCCGGCAGTGTGACACAGTTGGTTTGTAACTGAGAGTCACACTGTCCAGCTGTAAACCAAACACTTGTATTTAGTAGTCGCTGCTGATCCACTGAAAATTTGGTGGGACCTCAGCCGTTGCCTACTTAAGGCGGGGTGCAAGCCTATAGGCTGATAACAGTTCATATTGCACATAAATATTCATATAAAATCAATAAAAGCAGCACAAATGCTGATTTCAAATTTGAAAAATCATGTGGTGCTAACTTCACGCAGGTCTAACACATTGCATTCACCCTCCCTAGAGGACAAGAATTGCCTATAATTCACTTTCAAAGCTTGCGAGATTGGCCTGTTATAGAACAAAACTCATCAAATGATGACCAGAGCAGGCAATTTACATAAAAACACACTTTCTTACTAGGCTTCTTATAGTGCCACCAACATGCGGATATTTGCTCACATCAACCAAATGCCATAGTCATAAGAAATTGGCAGCCTTTTAACATTGCCTATAGAGCCAATAGGGGGGCTACAACCTGACCTGGCGAGACATGTGTCCAGAAGGGCACTTTTCTAGTTGTAGGCTATTTCAAAATTTCCATTGTTTACTTCTATTCCACTATACATTTCAAGAAGCAAATCATATTGTACGTTTTAGTTGAAAACTTTAGTTACAGTACTAGTTACTTGGAACATGTGAACATACAGTATAAGTACACTTTTCACAATTGCTATGCCTGCTTAGCTTGTACATCTGATATTTTCAGATGTGCAAGATTTGAAAACGGTAAGTTATACCCTTTACTTTTGTGGTAGGTGGTGGGATATATTTTAGGTACATTTTGATGCAAATCAACTGCCAACTTGAAGTAAGACGATTGATTATTTTGTTCCTCCACTGTAAATGACAATGTTTTATGTGTCTTTCAGACATGAAAGGATACATGGCAGAATGCATTTAGCCAAAGAGCGACATGAGGAGAGAGAGGAGTCTGGGTAAGAGAGACCATGTTTAATGAATCAATCTTGAACACAAACAGCATGCAGCAAAACAATGTCAAGCAGTCTCGGATATCCTTTACAAACATGTTTTTTGGGATTGATGTCCTTAACAATATAATTTTAGGCATGTAGCCAACATTCTTATTGACTGAACTGTATTTGTGTACAGCAGGGGTGGCCAACCCGTGGCTCTTAAAGGGCTTCCACATGAAACTGTCAAAAACCTTTTTTTTTTTTTTTATACCGGGGCCCACCATTTATTCAGAATTTGAGCCATGGACTACCATTTGATGACATTTTAGCTCAACAGACCCCAAAGCTAAAGATTTTGTTTACTTTTGTCAACAATTCCAGGCTGGATTTCAGAGAAAACAAAACAGTCCAACATACAGATCAAAATGACCATTAATCTTCTACATTCTCTAGTTGTGTAGACTTGGGCTAATTCACATGATGAATATTTTAACTCTTGAGAGTGTAAACATGAAACCAAATGGACCCGCAAGGGTCCATTTGGTTTCATGTTTACGCTCTCAAAGAGTTACATCTGATTAATCAACTTTCCATCATTTAGCCTGGGGACCACCTGGAATCCTCTTTGATGTGGCTCTTTGCAGTAACACAATGAAAAACGTGGCTCTTATCTGTGACCGGTTGGCCACCCCTGGTGTACAGTTTGTAAAAAGGGCACAGTTCAAGGAAAGTACAGGTCAATATAAGAGCATAAAACCAGAAACACCATGACTTGTTTACACAAGGGTCCTCCATTTTCAATTCATCCAAACAGGACATACAAATGTGCTAAATAAATATAAAACATAAACCACCAAATATGCCTGTGATTCCTCTATATGCGTTATGGTTACCACACAATCATGACCAGCCACCACAGTGTGATTATTGTTGCATATTGTATAGTGTAGTAGTTACCGGTAGCTGTGAATAGTAAAATAAAAAAAGGCAAATGACTTGAGTTAATTGTCTTTTTGAGCTTCTGTCCCCGCCCCATTATAAGCTTCTGGCTAGTGAAAACATTGTACACATGTAGAAAATAATTCATAACTGATCTGAGAGCCGAGAGAGCTGAACTGAGAGCAGTTTTGAAAGAGTCTAGGCTGGGATTCACATTTCTTATTAAAAATAACGTATTATTATTGTTGTTTTTTTACTGTCATAACCACAAATATTATGCCAACTTCTGCCACTGTTATCAACAATATCAGCTTATTAATGTTTATTATTACCAATATTGGTGTTTAATTAATCTTTCATCATCATCATCATTATCATACATCCAGAGTTAGACTGATCTTGGTAAGATCTTCAGAGTACCACCATAATGACCAGTGACAATGTATGGAAAGAGTGTGTCAGTGAACCTGCGTGTGAAAGTGTGTATGTGTGTGTTAGTATCAGGATCACAGAATGACAGCTTTCCTTTTTTCCAGTCCAGCTGGACTCTGATCCTCTGAGGTTTCTGATTCACTGAGAGATCAGTGGTTGACCCCGACGAGGATGTGCTGTATTTACCTTCAACTAAAGCGATTCCCCAGCATTGACCTGCTGCTTCTCCCTTCCTCTGAAAGGACTCTTCTAAGACACCTACACCCCAAAATGTATTGCCTCCAACCTCAACATCCCAGCTGTGAGTTCCTGAGTTAAAGCTCTCAGAACCAAGGACATTTTGCCAGTGGTCAAACCTCTCTGTGTTGTCAGGGAGCTTCTGTTCCTCTCCACGTGTCATACTGGTCAGATCATCAGACAGGGTGTATCTTGGATGTGCAGTGTTGGGGTCCAGAATGACAGGAGTGTAGGAGACAATGTCCTTCATCTTGTCCCAGACTCTGAAGGCCATGTTTCCCAGGTGTTTGGCCACATCTATCAGTGCTCTTGAGACCGGCTGTGGGTCCTGCAGTGTGAGCTGGACTCTTTCCATGGTGGTCTTGTAGTTCTGCAGGAATGAGATGTGTTCAGCTCTCAGCTCCTCCTCTATGGCTCTGATCGTGTTTGAAACGGTTGATATGTCTCTGTTCAGAGCCTCGATCTTCTCCTTCATCATTTGACTCTTCTGCTGCTCTTCCTCCCTCAGTTTGGTGATCCTGGCCTCCTCTTCATCATGTAGAAACTGATGAAGCTTCTTAAACTGTTCCTTCATCTGCGTCTCTGTGTGTCGGGTCTGGAACGTAATGTGTTCTGCTGTTTGGTCATAGTTTGTTTTAGTTTTATTAAAGACCTCCAGTTTGTCCTGTAAAGGCTTCAGTAATTTTTGGACCTCCTCCTTGTGATCCAGAGCAGCTTCATCAACTGGTCTGAATCTGTGGCCGGTGTGTTTTTTAGAATCTCGACACACAAGACACACTGGCTGTTGACATTTCAGGCAGAACAGTTTGAGTTTCTCAGCATGCAGACTGCAGAGATCCTCAGACCCCGATGATGTTCTCTTCTGTCTCTCCTGTGTAAAGGCCTCACACAGGTTCTTCAGAACCAGGTTCTCTGGTGGTTCCATTGAATGTCTCTTCTTACAAACCGACACAACCTTATCTCCTTGTCTCTCCACCAGACCTGCAGACAGGCTTTACAGAAGCTGTGGCTACACAACAGGAGAACAGGGTCTTTAAAGATGTCACAACACACAGGACAGGAAAAGTCCTCTTCTGAAAGAGAGGCCCTGGAAGCCATTTTAAGAAACACTCATGCAGTAAACACAGGAAATCTGCCAGTCAGTTATGGTAACACTGCCTCTTTCAGAATGTTCCTGAAGTTTACTTTCACTTTGACTCCTGTTTCTTGTTATAGTCCATTCCGTTGACAGACAGTCAGCACCAGGTTCCAGTGGTCTGGGTCAGTATTAACTCCTTTATTGACAGACACAGTCATCAGCTGGTTCCAGTGGTCTGGGTAGGTATTAACTCCTGTAGCTTTTTGGAAAGACAATTTGTCCTTCCTCCCTGGAGGTCGTTGTGTGTTTGATCTGAATGTCAATCTTATCGTCTCTCTCACTATGAGTCAGGAAAAAGGTGGAGCTGCCTTTTATGAACCTGTTGTCAAGTGAACACTCCCACAAAGGGGTGTACACGCATGCACATACATGGGCCCATGCACACACTCAGGCAAACACAATTCCACCCTAAATGTAATACTGTACACTTGATACCCTTTACTCCACACATTGACTTATTTGAATGAGAAAGGACATTTTATATATACAATATTTAGTCCAGACAAAAGCTAGCAGAATGAGAAAGTTGATGTGTTCTTATGGTGTCAGAGTGAACTTTGACTGTTCAAAGAGCTTTACAAGATACCATATGCCTCACATTAACCCTTTAACAGCACCGGGACAGCAAAAGGCAGCAATGCATGCCACCTGCCTGCTCTTTAGCAGCAGTTGCTGTAGGGTAGGTGCGGTAGGTGTCCCTACCATGCAGGAACTAGCCTGGTTATAACTATTAACCACTGACCCTGAGAACAAGACATGCTAAAGGAGGAGTGGTTTCCTCCGTCCAACTGTCTGTCTTTCTCTCTCTCTCTCTCTGTCTGTCTGTCTGCAGCTCCCTGCTTGAAAGTACACACTCCCAGTAGGCTAATCCAAGGAAGAACCTCTCTACTCCAAATACACTACATTTAAAATCACAGTGAACTGAAGGTTGTATGTGGAACCAAATAGACATACAGCTCTGTAACAGTGTACAAATGGAACCAAGTTGACTCTAAGTGTCAACTTGGTTCCATTTGTACGGTATAAACTTTGGCAAGTTTAATTGGTTTGAGGTCAAGGAAGGCTGCATCTCGGGTCCTTAGTATTTTCTGTCCTAGCTCATCTATCCTCGCTCATGAAAATGGTTACCGGTATGTAAAGAAGGGAATGATACCTACAGTAGCATGTGGTGCTGCTACATATGTTGTATATTGGCAAAATACCCAATGCATGTAGAACGGTGGTGTGATCACATTGTTGCAGTGCTATCTATTATCCAGGCTGTCCTCTACGGCACACTACAGCAAGAAGATGATTGTGAAAGAAGATGCACACCTGGTATTGCAGATCCTGAAAAGCAATCCTATATCATTGCATGTAAAGGTTGTAGTAGGTAGACAAACTTTGCTCTGATGTTTTACAGTTGCTTTCCTTATCCTGTCCGCTATGTAAATCTGTCACTGTATAGAACCCGTCTTTGTCTCCGGGTTCACAACCCATTTTGGTGTTGGCAAGACAACCAGCTTTCTCCATGGTGTACGATTTCATTGACTACGAAGAATGTAGTCAATGGTAGACCTGAAGCAGATTCTAAAAACGTATTTTTAAAACAAACAAGTTCAAAAATAAAATGAAATCTTCAACAGCAAATGGGCAACACTCCACAACAACCTTCTGTCCACGCACAGGAAGGAAGAACAGCTGTAGCAACAACCCACAACTGTGTTCTTGTCTTTGAAAGGTAAAAATCGAAATTACAGCTGTGGCTACTACATACTTTTATTGTGCCTAGTCTGCCTACCAAATTGTTCTGTCGTGGTCTCCTGGAAATCTGTTTCAATGCTGACAAATTAAGCTAAATGTGTATTTGAAAACATTTAAGAGATAATACGTAATTTCAATGTGCAAATGTACATGGCTACCAAATGGAACAAACTTGGATGTCCTTTCCTCCCTACACAATCGTAAGCGTGACTCTAGAGGAGTTAGGATACAATAGCACACTAAAGGACCCATGAGATGCAGTTCATTATGATGTTAGGAGGTAATCTCTTGTAACAATGCCAATGGGTGCCAATTCTGCCAAACAATAGCGGGTATCCACGTGCATAGGTGAAATTGAGAGGCAAAGTGTGTTTAGCGGCAAATCAAGGTCACTCAGACATTTCTGCATAATGTCTGAGTTTGATTATGTAGGAGTAAACATAGAATACGCACATCGCTGGTCTAAAATAGACTTCAGCAGATAAGAGATGACCTGATGAAGATCTTGACAATCGAAACATTGTCTCACTAATAATAAAGATAGTCTTTTTGCCAGTGGTGTGCGGGCCCCATCTCTTATCTGCTGAGTTTGATTATGTCACAGGCGCATACCCTCTATAGAGCTGCACAGCCACATCCCTTTCATGACGTCGCCCGTGTTCCAGAAACGGAATACTCATTCATTTTCCTCATAGACTTTTTGAAAATGTTAATAAAAACATGATTGCGCTGCGGACAAAGCCAACTCGGGTCATGACAAATCATAACACAATATTATCATAATATCTAATTAGCAAGAAGTAGAAAATGGCAGGACTTTGTGTTTTGCTTTTCATCACACATTATTTGATTGTCCCAAAAGGTTGTGTGTCATCATGATTTGTCACAACCCGAGTTGGCTTTGTCCACGGCGTAATAGTCTTTATAGGAATAATTTTGGAATGGTCTATGAGAGAAATGAATGGGGAATCCATTTCTGGAACAGGGCGGTGACGTCACTGCGCAGCTCTATAGGCAAAATAGAGAATAATATAGCCGTAGCCGTTAGTGGTTAGGATTGAGAAAATGCAGACAATTTAAAGAACTCGGTGATCTCAATATTCTTTGAAGAACTTTCCAACATGGCACAATTTTATTTAATCAACCTTACAAAAAAGTACAAATATTTACATCACCCAAGGTAAAATGTTTCATTTAAAAACATAAATTCCCTGATGAAAAAGGGATAAACTCAGTTGTGCAAAATTCAGGGTAGTGGTCACATAATATAAACATCCATATGGAAATATAAGCTTATGGAAAAAAATGTATTCAACTTCAAAACACAGCAAACATGTTAAATGGAATACAACCACTCAAACAGTAACTTCACCTGCTACTAAACAGTCATTACTTAGTTGTATGCAGCGTCGCGTGGCAAAAATAGTGATTTACAAGTTCACAACGTGTCACACTTGTACTGTAGTTGAACTTCTTTGTCGTACAACAAAGTATAAAATAAGCATACCAGTTCATGTTGTGAGCCACAATTTATAAAAGCAAATGACTTGGTTATGATGAGTTAAGTGTAAACTTAGTGTAACCATTCCTGCGGGGGAAAAAAAAAAAAAAAAAAAAAAAAAAAAAAAAAAAAAAAACAGCTACAGTATGAAAAAAGAATAAAATGTAACAGCTTACAATATATTTAAATATTTACCATTTGGAAGAAGGAATGCAGCTGTAACATGTTGGGTCTGTTCATTGGGTTTGTGGCCATACAATATTAAATAGACCCTCTGAAGCATACATAGTACACAGCTATTCTTTCTGTATTCTAAAAAAAAGAAATGAAACAGCCCTGACCACAGGAATTTAAAAAAGGAGAATTTAGAGAAGGCTTACTTAAAAAGGGGAATTCCACCCATTTTCAACATTTTTTTCTGAGAGTGTACAAATGCAACCAAATGAACCCTGACGGGTTCATTTGGTTCCATTTGTACACCCTCAGAAATAAAAAGAAGCGTCTAAAGAAATCCATTAACATGGTGAAAATAAATCTTGATGATGTCACCAAGACGTGTTTCACCATTTTAGTGGCTTTCTGGAATGGGGGAACCTTTTTATCATGTCCACCCAGCACCTCTAGGCCCTAGAGGTGCTGGGTGGACATGATAAAAAGGTTCCCCCATAAGTCCTAGAGTCTAGGGTATACTAATGACATTAGAACTAGGTTAGAACTAGGGTATACTAATGACATATTAGAATGTTGAAAATGGGTGGACTTCCCCTTTAACTTTGTATTCACGGGTCTCATCTGTAGTCCTCCTTATAGGACCTCACAGGTGATTCAATGTCTAATTGGGCTTCAATTGGTCTCGTTAGCCTAATCAGACATTGAAATCACCTGTGAGGTTCTAAACATGGCTGGTGGAGGACTGCAGAGTCCCATGAATATAGTATGCTCTCTTCAGAAAATAATATCCCAAGCAGCACAGTTTACCACTTATTTTTGATGGAAATAAGTACATTAACACAACACCCCAATGCCCTATTCAAATCCCATTCATTTCAATTCATTGAAGGCTTACGGTAGGGGAAAGAAGTTCTTGCACAAAATAACACCTGGACCTCTTTGGTGGGAACCGAACAACTACCGGTACAAATAAAAAGGTAAGAAAGCCTTCTGGTCTAAAAAAAAAAAAAAACATTTTAAAAGGCTACTATGTCAAACGTAGGCTGTACTTTCTACAACAAAACGGTAATAAAATGCACTGGATATGCATGAGGCATTCATGGCAATGTGAAAACACGTGCGTTGCGTAGTCTACACGACTTTAAAGGGGAATTCCACCCACTTTTAAACATTTTTTTCTGACCAAATGAACCCTAACGGGTTCATTTGGTTCCATTTGTACGCTCTCAGAAAAAAGAAGCATCGAAAGAAATCCATTAACATGGTTAGTGGTTTTGTTAGTGTTTTCTTCAGACCTCCATTTCTTGGGAACACAGAATGGGGGGGAACTTTTTATCATGTCCACCCAGCACCTCTAGGGTATACTAATGACATATTAGAATGTTAAATGGGTGGACTTCCCCTTTAACCTGATAATAAGACACAACAAATACAAGGCTGGCATGTGGAATGGCATATGGAATGGGAAAAACCTGCGTTTTTTTTCCTGAGAAGTCGAAAGGCGAGGTCCTCCTGCGTGTCTCTTATAGCTGGTTTGCCCGTTGATATTCATATATATATATATATATATATATATATATATATATATATATATATTTAAAGTTGGCATTTCATTTAGTCTGCAGTGTGCTTCCTCACAGGGTTAAATTTGCCCGTGGGGTCTTGGACGTACCATTTGTCCCACACGTCCGAGTAGGAGGCCGCTCCGCTCCAGGGCTTGTAATGTCCGTTCCAATGGAGGAGTTTGGCTGCTTTGACGAACTGGGGGGAGTAGCGCTTCCCTGCACCTGTAGTGCCTTTAAGACAAAAAACGAAACAAAACAAGAACTGCGTGTCATTTTATGAACCATCTTCATGAAGGTTTTTTGAGCTTGCACTGCATCGTTTCTTGCATACATTTCATGACGTGGAGCGGCGGTGGCTCAAGATAGGATAAGAGCAACCGGACGCTAACCACAAGGTTGCCAGCGCCTCCTGCAGAGTTAGTGTCGAAGTGTCCTTGAGCAAGACATGCCTAATTACACCTAATGTGCATGATGGTGCCTTGCATGGTTTCCCCTGTGTGTGTGTATGGGTGAATGGAACACACAATGTAAAGCACCTTAGATGAATGTACCATTTATCATGAGAGTGCGTAAGATGTCGCCAAATCCCTTCCCACTGTACCATCCATCTATGGAATATTCATACATTCAACAATAGTGAAAATATAAGATCAACAACATTTTCTGTTGTGAACTTACACTGTACATTAACTTTTCTTTTTTTGTTGAGGATTGTTTGTATAGAAAAAAAATTAATAAAAAAGAGCATACCAGATCATTATTACCCATTTTGACGCAACACTATAGATTATACAAAACGTTCGCTCTCAAAGAACATCATAACATTCAATGCCCCCCCCCCCCCCCCCAAAAAAAAAAAAAAAAAAACACAAATGGCGTTCCTACCCAATATGGGTCAAGTCTATGCTCTCTTTTAGTTAAAATCTTTTCTTCTGGGGGATCCTTGAAACAAGGGGAAAAAAATAAAATAAAAATAACAGCCAGTGGTGGTACGTACCGAGGTGTCTGACATGCCACATGGGGTCGATTTTGGAGTAATTCTTGTAGAAGACGATCAGCATGGGTGGAGCGGTGACACTGTCTGCCAGAGTCTTACTGTACAGATCCTCCCTGGATGGGCAATAGAACGTTCATTAAAACCCTGTTTTCCTCCCCCAAAATGTCCAGAAATGTGCTCTAGACCATCCAAGTCCTGTCCTAGAGCCGACTGGAAAAAAATGTATATATTGGAATTGAGCTCAACTTTGTGGGGTGGTTGTTTTTGATGTGTTTTGGACCTCAATAAAACAAACTGGCCATCTTTTGTGCACTTCTGAAATGCTTCCTGTGTGTTAATTTTGTCGATCTTGCTTTGAATAGGAGCTGGTTTCGGGCTGAAATCTCCCGCAGGGAATGAAACTTTTTGGCCACAAAGTGGCTCAAGGAAGAGCCCATAATATAAAGCATCAATAGAAAAGGACTGGATGTCTCGTCTCGTATCGTACTTGACGTTGAGCTCCATCCAGTGCTCCAGCTGTGAGGTGATGTTCTGAAGCCTCCACTCGGTCAGGTTGGCCACCATGACGCCTGGGTTGAAGGAGCAGGTGTTGGCTCTCATGGTCAGCTTCTTGATGGAGTCCTTCTTGAAGTCCAGGAAGCCCAGGTAGTTGTTCTACACAAAAGGAAGGAAATTATTTTGTCTCTATTTAGTCATGTGATTGCGGGTCCGTTTGGTTTTGGGGTCTGTGGGGCTAAAATGTTATCAAATTGTGGTCCTTGGCTCAAATTCTGAAAAAATAGCAGACTCTGGTATGAAAAAGGTTGAAAACCACTGTTATAAATTATGAGGATAAGGCCGTCTCATGTTGCGTACGGCGTTCCGTCTTACCTGGTTCCCAGCTCCTCTGATGATGCCCTTAGCGGACGCTGAATCACAGTCGTCTGAGAAGGCAGCAGCATGTCCAGGTTTCAACATGGTTCCATAGAGCTCCTGGATGTCCCCTGGGGGAGAAAAAAAAACACAATCATGCTATGTCTTAACACATACCGTAATTTCCGGACTATAAGCCGCACCTGAATATAAGCCGCAGCAGCTAAATTTGGGGCAAAATACTGATTTTTCCATGTATAAGCCGCACCTGACTATAAGCCGCACCAGACAACAAGCTTCATGTTAGAGCAGTGGTTTTCAACCTTTTTGATCCCAGGGCCCACTATTTATTCAGCATTTGAGCTACAGACCACCATTTGACAACATTTTCACCCCACAGAACCCAAAACTAAAGATTTCTTTTGGTTTTGTCCACAATTCCAGGATGGATTTTCGCAAACAAAACAGACAAAACATAGAGATCAAAATGACCATGACTTATTAATTAAGTGGTGCTAATTTAGATGGTGAATATCATAACTCTTGAGAGTGTAAACATGAAACCAAATGGACCCGCAAGGGTCCATTTGGTTTCATTTTTACGCTCTCAAAGAGTTAGATCTGGTTAACCAACTTTCCATCATTTAGTCTGTAGGACAACCCTCCAGACTACCCTCTCAGGGACCACTGGTGGTCCCAGGACCACCTGTTGAAAAAAAAAAAAACTAAACACCTGTAAAAATCCATAGACTGGCCTCACCGTTGTATACGCCGCAGGGTCAAAAGCATGTGAAAAGGGTAACGGCTTATGGTCCGGAAATTACGGTACTAGTATCTTCCATCTGTTAATTGCAGTGTATTTTTAAGTACGTAAGTATTCTTTGATTGAATAAAATATTTTTGGCAGGCCTTTAGTCGTAATACCTGTGATTGCAGGCTGAAAATAGCCGATCTACAAACTCACAGTGCATTACAGGTTGTGAGCTTGTAGCTCTGCTATTTTAACAGCGCAAAACCTAGTAATTGCACTAGATCAGTATACTTGTCAGTGAAACGAATGTAGTCAATAAATGTTCTTAATCATAGTTTTAGTCAACAACATGATCCTACCTTGTACAATGACGTCATCGTCCAGATAGATGGCCTTCTCTGCGTTGGGTGCGTACATGGGCAAATAGAACCTGGCAAAGGTCAACTGCGAAAAGCAAAGCAAGTATTTAGAGCAACACTCCACAGAAGATCCAGCAGTGTGTAAACAGTATTTATATGCAGCTAATGGTGAGTGATGGCATATATAATTGTCTGACCGGTTTCACGGATTCCAAGCTCTCGGGGTCTTTGCTGATCTTCCCGTTCAGGATTTGAGGCTGGAAAACAATAATCTTGTGTTTGACGTTGTTTAGCGCGCTCTTAGTTAGCCACAACCTGTTCATTGGAAAAGAAAGGAAACTGGTGTTAGTGTCTGAGTGACAAAATAAACTACGTTGTGGCCTTGACAGCCCCATGTATCCAAACCGAAAAACTCCTATCTGATTGTATAAAACAATGCTAAACGTCATCATCATTCATTGTCAAAGGCATTTAATGTTAGTGTTAACACAAAAATACAGATACAGATTTACTTGTCTACAATAAGACGTAGCTCTGCCACATGTATAAAATGCACTTTTTGGCTAGATGGGAGCAAAAATATTCTCTATGAAGGTTTTCTCTTGGCAATATTGTTAGAGTGCGCAAATTGTACTGTCTTGTGGAAAGCCAACCGCTTTTTGGCAAGAGTTTATTTTATTTGTGTGGTGGGGGGGGCTCGGACACGGACACGCACGCACGCACGCACGCACGCACGCACACGGCGGAAACCATGCAAGGCACAACCAGCACATCAGTCACAGTCATGTCTTGCTAAAGGACACTTCGACAGTGACTCCGCGGGAGTCCGGGTTCGAACCGCTAACATTGCGGTTACCATCCGGAGAATCTGTTACCCCCCCCCGATCCACTGCCGCCCCCATGTGTAGCTGAATATAGCCAAAAGCCAATTCATTAACTCACTTCAGATGATCCACCGTGTCGTTCATGGTCACAATGGTGAAGGCCACGCTGGCCTTGCTGTTGCGGTAGATGCTGTTCACGGCAGCCACCACGGCACCCAGCCGCTCCTCAGCCGCCGTGAGCACCACAGGGATCTCCTCTCCTCCCGTCCTCTCCTCCTCCTGCTGCTGGTCGGACTGCGTGCGGAGGTTCGGGGAGAGCTCCGACTCGAAGGGAAGAACCACGCCTGGCGCCGCATCTGGTGGAGATGACGACGGACATTGGACAACCATCCCAGTGATATAGATTTCATATTTCCATGATGCAATGGCAAAAGGTAAAATAGTACGCCCGCACACTGTTACTGCTCGGTACAAGAAAATATTTATTTTTAAGAAGCGACGTTTCGGTCCCTCCGGACCTTCATCAGGCCTGATGAAGGTCCGGAGGGACCGAAACGTCGCTTCTTAAAAATAAATATTTTCTTGTACCGAGCAGTAACAGTGTGCGGGCGTACTATTTTACCTTTTGCCATTGTTTCCTGGCCTACGCACCTGTGAAGACGCCCTCATCTAGGTGTGCGGAAGCAAGTTTATACATAATTCCATGATTCAGAACAGCTTTCAGCCTTATTAAACCTTTCTGTTCTGTGTTTTTTAGCTGTTGAAAAATAGCAGATCTACAAGCTCATATCACGCCACCGAGTGGCGCAATATGAGTTGTAGTTCTGCTATTTTTGAAAAATTGTGAAAATGTGGTGCAAAGCTTTGAATACATTATTTCGGAAGCAAACTGGGGGATCCCTAGAACAACATGTTTTTAGATGAGGTTCTGCCGCTAAATAATAGATATTTCTGGGGGTCCTTCCTATGAAATATGTTAAGCATCACTGACACAGATTTTTCCAGAAAAGCTAGAACCTCACGCCAGGAACTAGAACTTAAGTGTCACAAACTAGAATTTAGTGCCATAGACTAGAATCTAGTGTCGGGAACTAGAATCTAGTGTCAGAAACTGGAATCTAACTACAGAAACCACGTATTACGACTCATTGGCCATGGATTGTTTTGGGATCCTCCCCCAGGTTGAAATCTTTCTCTAAAGAGGGAAGTCTGGTGGAACTCTCTGGTGGAACTCTTGCCCCCCACAACCCAACTATGGATAAGCAGCTGAAGATGAATGGATGGATGGACGTTTCATGACAAAGTAAGGCATTCATTTACAAAAACACAAGCACAGAACCGGTTGAACTTGAAAATAAATCTTCTACCTGGATTCTGTCTTCTCCCCAGGAAGTCATTGAGATTCAGGAGGTTCCGTTGAACTATGATCAGGAACGCCACGGCCAGAAGAGCAAGAATCACCACATTCACTGAAACAGATTATGATGATGATGACTAGCTGATCTAAATACTTATTTAACGTGTGGCAAAGTCCTAGGCATTCTATAAACAATGTATAGCTTTTTTATGATTAGATCATAAATACAATATAATTATGCAAAACCAGACTGCATAGGCCATTAGTTCCCAAAAATAGTTTTAACTTCTCTTGAATACATCATGTAGTTTTTGAGTGGTGCTAGACCCTCCTATGTCCTAGCCTGATTATCAGACTTGATCTTGTGTGATATATTGTCATACCGGAAATATCTTTGACGATAAGTATTTGTGTACCACCATAGAGTCTGAGGATGCAAATTGTGATTGGCTACAATGAGAGGATCACTTCACACAGGTGTGGTTTTTGAAACAAACAAAAAAAAAATCTCCACCTCTGGACTGGAGTCTGGCTGAGGATCCTTGGCACGAGAGTTAACATAGGAAACAGGATACTATACAAATATAGGCTATTTACTTGACTTTGCCTTATCATTTGCTGAGGCGTATATAACAATAATAAGAAGACTAATAATAAGGAGAATACCTTCTGATGTGATTGAAATGTGACAAACATCAATGTACGCTACAGCATAGTATATCTTAAAAAAAAAAAAAAAAAAAAAAAAAAAAAAAAACAAACTCACCTCTCCTCAGTGTCATGATGCAGGTGATAACAACCTCATAGGATCTGTACAGTCAGTCACACTACAACACGAAACACGCAGGTTGATTTCTTTGTGCGTGCTGAACGTAAACCGTTATACACGCGCTCACACCGCCTAGCTATTCTATCACTAAATGCACCCTATTCTTTTCTACTCGAAATACACGTCTGCAAAACGAGCGAATTAAATCTAACTGAAAGTGTGTGTTGATTTAAGTTTCCCTCAACAATCACGTGTAAATAAGGCCTATTTAAATGGTAAAACACGCGTAATGCCAGCAGCAGGTTTTAAAGCCAAAGTGCCAACTCAACATCAACAAGTTTGATGTCTGTGTTGTTGTGTCTGTTAGGAGGCCGCGCAGCTGCCTGACTATAAATACAATACAACAGGCAATTCAATTCAATGGAGCTTTATTAGCAAGCGAAAAAACTACTGTATAAACTGTATAAAAAATACTGTATTGTGACATAAGTAAAAACAGTTGAAATGTGGAATGTATACATTTGGAGGGTGCAGAGGCAGAGAATGTTGTGAACAGAGTTACTGTCACATTGCACCATCATAAACATATAACAGAGCTTTTGTGAAACAAATAGCAGTATTTATTTTGCCGTAACTTTTGGACAAATGGCTGCATTTTCCTCGAGACTATTTAAACAGTATACAAAAGTCATATTGAAGTTATATTATCTAATATGTTCACGTTGGCATGATTTATGAATCCCACCACAGTCTACAAAAGTCCCGCCGCTGTGATTGGCCAGTGGGTCTTACCCAGGAGCCAATCAGACACATGGTAAGGCGCGGCCTAGGCCAGAACTGCGGTGGGGTTCATAATCACGGCGGCGGGCCTGGCCGGGGCAGAGCCTTAGAAATAGACAGAGTTACGCCAACTCCGTTCACTTCACGGGGCCAGTTAAATGGCGGCTCCTCTACATAGACTTCTATTGGATAGTGACAATGAATAGTGACAGCCGGAAGTTACTGAATGCATTGGAGCCTATGGGCTCGCGCGAATACATGAACCACGTGACCAGGCTGTTTTCTGACCCCTCAATGTCGCAACTCTTCTACTAGATGGCTCTGGGCCGGGGTCCTTTTTATGGTCCTTCACTAAAAGCTCTACGTAGCGTTTTGGAACCCGGACGTGTAACCTGCCGTTCCGTTCCGTTCAATAAATCCATCTTCCTTGTATCTGTTTGTTGTCGCACAGATACAAAGATGTTGTCGATATTTAATTCAATCCCAACGCACATGGTAAGTAGGACGTGCCATTAATGTCACTGTATTACATATATATGCATCCGTAACGGCGCTATAACCTTTCCTGCTGTTATTTTGGTCAGATCTATGATGATCTGCTGCTGCTCATGTTGTAGCAGCAGCTATGCTGCTGTAAAGCCACATCACTGTTTGTTTTAGTATTTCATAACTGCTAAATGTTGTTTACACGCGATCCCAGTAATGGTTTATTTGTGGTTATACAGCATTTGCAATCCCTATAGATAACTACTATTTATTAGCACAATGACAAAAGCTGTGCGTTTTGCGTCGTAAATGCTGACTTTTACATGTGCCATCTGCTTGCTTAGTTTCCTCATGGCTATACCTGGCTGTCTAGAACCAGGTGCAGCCTGCAGGGGGTCTATAACTCAGTGGTCCCCAAAGTGGGGTCTGGTAGTGACCCCAGGGGTCCTTGAGGGAGTTCCAGGTGGTCCCCAGCTACACGATGGTACATGATGGACCCATAAGGGTCCATTTGGTTCCATTTGTATATTGGCATGACTGGTATCATTGCTTTTACTAGAAAATTTGTTTGACTAGAAAATATGAATCCAATTAAATGTGGGTCTATAGACCATGGGTTTTCAACCTTTTTCATCCCAGGGCCACGGACCACCATTTGAGAACATTTTAGCCCCACAGACCCCAAGACTAAAGATTTCCTTTGCTTCTGTCCATGGGTTCTAGTTGTGTAGATTAGGACTAATTCTCATGATAAATATTTTAATTTACAATTTAGGCATTTAGCAGACACGCTTGTCCAGAGAAAGTTTGCAATTTAATCAGGATTTACAATACATTTTACAATATACAATGGAGCGCTAAAAACATTGTAATACATTAGGCAGCCTATATAAGTCATTACAGCAAGCGCTATGGGTTGGTATGTAATACAAGTGCTATGGGCTGAGATGGAGATGGAGTCTTTAACTCCTGAGAGTGTAAAAATGAAACGGTTTCATTTTTACTTTACTAAGAGTTACATCTGGTTAAACAACTTAGCTGGGGACCACCTGGAACCCTGTCAAGGACCTCTGGTGGTCCCCGGACCACCTGTTGAAAACCCCTGATATAGACTAATGCGTGGCAAACTGGCAGTCCTTGAAATGAAATGGGTTGAGAAACAACAGAGCTGCCTGTAAAAAAAAAAAAAAAAAACTTTTGCGGCTTCCCCTGGAATTTATTTTATTTTCAAATTTAGGCCTGCAGGCTCATTAGTGTCAATTTGGGGGTCTCTCTGACATGGAAAACATTTGAGAACCTAGTAGTGGTGTATTGATTCAATGTATATACGCAGTAGCGGTCCTAGAGTGATTTACTCCCTGGGCGAAATCCCCCCCCCCCCCCCCCCCCCCCCCCCCCCCCCCCCCCCCCCCCCACACACACACACACACACACACACAAACCCTCCGGGAACGACCACCTCTACTCCACCACTCAAGACTAAACAACACATAATACATAAAATACATAAACCTTCTGAGTAGATATCACCATCTAGTGAGCATGTCACCTTGACACCACCTTCTTCACACAGGTGTGATTTCTTTTTCCCTTTATTTTATTTGTTCATAATAATAATATCAATAATCTAATGATCAATTTGAGATGCATTTGCATTACTGAACTCTTCGAAGCAAAGTTGGCTATAAATCACACAGGCAAAAAGTAGCCTTCCATGGGGTGGCATTATTATTATTATTATTATTATTAATATTATTATTATTACCCTTATTATTATTAGTCTTGATTGCATTTGAGTTTATGATTTATAGTCTACTATAGTTTCAGTTAATTCAATGAATAAGTAGCTATAATGCAAACTGCATTGGAGGAAGGGGGACCTCAGGGTGAAATTTGGAAAAGGGGGCATCTATGACAATAATCAAGAGCGTTATTACACATGTCACAGGAATCAAGGTAGATTGCTCCTAATATGTTTTGGTGTGGAATTCTCCTTTAACCACTGTGGAAAGTCCCCACTAATTAGTGCACCTGCTGCACGAAGACACTGACAGAAAGAATGCGCTCCATATTTCCATAGAGTTCCATATTAAATTTCTGAGATTTGAAAAGGCCCTGTTGACTTTTCTCAACCTTAAAAAAAAAAAATAAGGACTTCCCAAGAAACCATGTGAGGTAAGATTTTATTTACTGTATCATAAATACTGTTGCCACCATTCGCCAGTTTACTGTGGCTTTTTCAAATCTCAAAAGTATCATATGGAGAGCGCATTGGAGAGCCATTTAACATTGAAGTCAATTGGTCCAGCATAACACCACAACTGAACCCCCCAGGCCAGGACACATACACACACGCTGAATTGCACGATGTTATCATTTTTTGTGCGTTGATGTGCGGAAGTGGGCGCAATACTTGTAGATCCATGCAATGACAATAAGACGGAATAGCGGATTTCTTTTCTCTCTTTTTTTTTGCTTCGCTATGCCGCCCCCCTCACGATGCCGCCCTGGGCGGCTGCCCATATGGCCCATGCCTAAATCCGCCCCTGTATATACGATCAATTCAATTCAAAGGAGCAAACACCTGGACGATCGGTATGGTTCTCTACTCTGCTTAATTTATCAACTCTCCCTTTGCAAGTTGCAATACACTCCCTTCTCAGACCCCCTGTTAGGATGTTTAGACATTTTATTGTAATCTAAATATATCTGTGAGTCTGAGAGCTTTATTGTATTTGTGCAACACAGTTTTTGGATAAACACAGTATCAATTATATATTGATAGGTACATTTCATAATATATCAATATATATTTTATCGTGGCCTCAGTATTGTGACATTGTGTAAGCAATACCCACCACTAGAACCTAGACCACATATGTCAAACTCAGGCCCGTGAATGATTTATCTTTGGCCCGCGGGATGATATTGAATTAGTATTAGAACTGGCCCTCTGGTATATTGCACACATCATAAGAAATTAATGCAACTACTTGTTTTAATTCCTCAACTCAGTCTCATTTACTTTCTCAATTAACTATGAAAGCAGCACTTGGTGAGGAGTTCACGTCGAGACGTGAACACCTGCTATTTTTCATTAAAACTTAAAACAGTTTTTAATGCAGGCAGTTTCATCTTTACAATTATCTTGCCATTAAGAGAAATTGATTTTTGAAGGGAAATTACTTTTTTGCTGTTTGACAGGGACGTCATTGTGAACCGGTGTTGAAACACAGACCGGTATCTCCGGCCCTCGACTTGTACCAATTTTTCTATTTTTGCCCACTCTGTATTTGGGTTTGACACCCCTGACCTAGACCGTTCGAATCCTGGCTTCTACATGTCAAACTGCCCTTGAGGAAGACAATTTCTCCTGTGAGAAATTGTGCTAGTTGTGCCTTGCATGGTTTCATCCACAATCGGTGCACTGTTTAAAAGAACCTTGGATAAATGTAAAGCACTTGCATAAAGGCACTTTATAAATGCTATGAGTCTACATAAACTGCTATCTACAAGTCTACATAAAAATTCAGAGTTGAGCTTTTGCATTCACCTGTAGGGGGTAGAGGTATTTATGGGTAAATGTAATAATTTTATATTTATGTCTATGTACACAAAAAGAAAGTATAGGCTCGCAACTCAAGGTATAAAATAAATATGTTTATTTGCGACAGGCAGACAGGACGATTTTTCAATCTGTTAGGATATTCTTCTTTTTTCCCTCAGGTTTTTCATTCTTGGAAAAAGTCCCTAACAGGTCAAAACGTTGTACTCTGCCTGCCCATCACTTTTTTTTAGCATCTTTAAACTAAGTGAGTTGTGAGCCCCTACTTTCTTTTTAGTGAGTACTGTTTGTTTTGGCTCGGCACCAATGGAGCCAAAACTGACAGGTCCAAGTGTCCTTGGACCTGTCTTGTCAGTCCAAACAGCTATCAATGCAGGAAAATGCACAATTTAAGTGTACAAATGGGTCCATTACTCCATTTACTTTTGTGGATTTAACCATCTACTTTGTATTTACCTCGGATGCTGTGTTTTATTTATTGATTTATTTATTCCCCCTGTTCCATTGTCTTGTTTGTCTCCATTGTAACAGGACTATAAGGGTCAGAAGCTTGCTGAACAGATCTTCCAGGGAATAATACTCTTCTCGGCGGTAATTACATTACAGAACAAAATACAATATTGCCCTTTATAAAATGAATTCATGCTGTGGTGATGTATGTCTGCATTCTGAAAGCTCACCACATCAAACTCCTCTTCCAGGTGGTTGGATTCATTTATGGCTTCGCCATCGAACAGTTTGGCTGGACGGTGTATATAGTTTTGGGAGGTTTCGCCGTGTCCTGTGTGGTAAGTTTTTTGTTTTTTTGTTGTATTCTGTTCTCATTTCTTTATTATGGTACTCCATCGGGCAGATAAAGTGGGACGGCAGGCAGTGGCTCAGGGGTTGGAGCGGCTGGATGGTGGAATGCACGGTTTCCAGTTCGAACCCGGAATCTCCCCAGGCTAGAGTTGGCGTCGAACTGTCCTTGAGCAAGAAACTGAACCCTTAATTGCTCCCGATGCGCAGGCTGGTGCCTTGCATGGTTTCCTCTAGCATCATGAATGTGTGTGAATTGGATGCGCAATATATGAAAAACACTGTGGGTGAAGATGCTATATAAATTTGTAGTAGGATCCCTTTTCAAGTAGGGTGTTTCGTTTACGGAAAAACAAGTTGGAATATGCAAACAAGAGGTTTCTGCCTTCCATAAATTATTTCAATAGCACCCTCTACTGATTGAAGTGCATCAGATTTCGATGTGCATTCATCAATGTGTTTGTGTAGTTGACACTGCCCTCCAGTGTTGGTCAATATTACTTAGGAAAGTAACTTCTTTAGTTTACTCTACTTCTTTACTTACTTATTACTGGAATCAAAGAGTAATATATTACGTTATTACTTTCCCAAGTTCTCAACTCCCACCGTTGGAAAAAATAGATATGTACAACACAATCTGGAACTGAATCCAATTTATTGGGATAATAATAGTCTCCAATCCTACAGACTGCACCTGAAAACAAAGCCAACAAAACCCGACATTCTAAATGTCTTTCTTAGATAAAAATAAATAAATAAAAAGGAGCAGAGAGAAGCAATGGGAACATTTTAAACTTGAATCACAAAACAGACCTGCAACTAACAAAACCAGATTTGTCTCTTTGACTTTTTAAACCTTTTCACAATTGTTTTCAAAGACAGTTGAGGTCTTGTATTTAAAAATAAAATACAAAATAAAGCAGCAAGCGATTTGTAGTGTACATAACTGTGCGAAGGATGCAGCGTGTGGACTGGATCTACAATCTAGTGCACATCTCTGTTGTTACAGTACCTGTCGATAGCTTGTAAATCTATTCTATTTTTGCATGCAACAAGATCATTTTAAACAAGTAACTTGGCGTTACTTGCAAAGTAATACATTACTTATTACCCATTTTTACAGAGTAATGTCGTTACTTTACTTTTTGGAGCAAAAGTAATAATTACAGTAATATGTAACCTAAAATTCGTTACTGCCCAACACTGCTGCCCTCTTGGCCAATGTACAGAACCAACCCTTTCTCCTCTCATTGTGTTTGTAGTTGACGCTGCCCCCGTGGCCCATGTACAGAACCAACCCTCTCCCCTGGCAGCCCACCGTACCAGAGCCCAGCGGGGAAGTCAACCAGAAACCTCAGGAAAGCCTCAAGAAGAAGAAGCACAAGTAAAATTCGACGACGACGACGACCACCCGAACCGTCTGCTGTTGCTGCCTCAGACAGTACAGCTGCTTTGATTAGTATTTTTTTTTTTTTACAATGTAAAATGAACCGTTTGCTTTTTGTCTAGAAAAATAACACAACTTCACTATAGTGTCTGCCAGTCAATCGCACATTATACATGCTATCAATAAACATCCAGTGTTGTGAATGATTTGTAGTCACAGTATTTATTTGCTACAAAGTAAAAATGTGGTGTTTGCTATTTTTTTTGCAATAAAGCCTCATTTAGTTCCATTTGTACGCTCTCAGAAAAAAGAAGCATCTAAAGAAATCCATTAACATGGTGAAAATACATCTTGATGTCATCAAGATGTTTCACCGTGTTGGTGGTTTTTTTCAGACCTCCATTTCTTGGGAACACAGAATGGGAGAACTTTTTTATCATGTCCACCCAACACCTCTAGAGTATACTAATGACATATTAGAATGTTGAAAATGGGTGGAGTTCCCCTTTAAGACGACTTAGACCATATGACGGAGGTGTACGCCAAAAATAAGATCTGCAAGCTCACCACATGAGCTCACCAAAGGAGATGCCTCTTGTGAGCTTCCAGATCATCTGTTTCCCAACATAAGAGATGTTGCACGGTCAAGAATAAATGAGGCTTTAGAGTTTAGACCTTTCTGAAGTTGCCCGTGTGTGAGACCAAATTACAAATATTGCAACGTGTGTGGAGTTTGCATGTTCTCCCCGTGTTCCCTAGGGTAGATACCCTCACAAAAAACATGCTGTAATCCTGGACTCTAAACTGCCTCCCCCTGGCCAGCCGGGGCGCCTGATGGAGGGGACAGGAACTGGTTGGAATAACGTGTTCCTTCCACGCGCTACGTCCAACCAGGGAAACTCCCCCCTGTCAGGTGAAAAGAAGGCAGCTTGGACTCCTCATGCATTGAAGGAAGCATGAGGCCAGTCCGCTGCCTCCCCAGGTTGGTGGAGGGTGTGTAGAGCCCAGGATCACATTAGGAATTGGCACTGGGTGAAAAAATGGGTTGCAAAATCGTGGGATAAAAAATATTAAAAAAAAAAAAAAAAAAAAAAAAATTGCAACGGTTATACAAATGAGAACAAAAGAAAGATGCCAGTGTTTTTTATGTTTATTAGAAAGCTTGTAATTAAATATCTACAGTACATCTCGATTTTGTATAATAACATACAAAAGGCTGCACAAATGAAATGTGGTTCCTAAACATACAGCATGGATACAGGTCTTGTGAGTTTTCATTATAAATAAACCATTTTACATGTGTATTCTAACACAATTGGTGGAATTATAAGTACCGTTGTCTTATGACGTACAGCAGTTGCATAGGTAGCCTTGAATTTGCACAATCGTTTGTGTTGGAAAGTGAGGTACGAAAAAAAAAACGTCTACAGATATACATAGTACATACTATTGCCTATACAAAGTCAGCTAATGCTTTAGGCATAATAGTGAACCTCCCGTTATTAACCTTTGAGAGAAACGTCCTCAAAGAATTTCAACTGTCTCACCATCACAGCGAAGGCTTGATACTTCTCCTCTCCCATCTGGTCTCGAAGGCACAGCTGCGATGTTTTGGAAAAAACGAATGACATTTGATTTATAGCCCGAGTTGAATACGAATCGCTGGTTTCATAGCAGGCAAAGTTCACATTTACAAACCCTAAACATTGTCCTATAGACTTACGTGAGGTTGTAGTTTCAGTTAAAGCAGTTAGAGTAGTGGCTATCTTTAGTACAAAAATCACAACTCTGTTATTAACTTGGCTCAACTCTGTTTTCAATTACCATGTTAAAAGATATATAAAAAAAATATATATTGAATGCCTGAGATGGGAAATTATGATTTTCTTATAGCTAAAGATGTCCTTAATATTGCGGGCTATTCAGAAAAGTAAGACCTTTCGGTCAAAATTGCAGAAAAAAAAAAGTCCAAATTGTACCGTTTTCGTGGAGTGACTCTGGTAACAAAATAGTCTGTAACTCTTGAGAGCGTAAAATGAAACCAAATGGACCCAAATTGACCAACGTTTTGCCAGTAATCTCTCCTAAAGTGTGGACTTGAGACCAACTTGAAAATCCTTAGTTTTGGGTCCGAGAGATTAAACTCAACATCAAATGGTGGTCTGTGGCTAAAATACAGAATAAATAGAGGACCCTGGTATGAAAAAGGTTGAAAACCACCGAGTTAAAGAAATAAAATCATAGTAACCACCACTAGTGTGTGTAAGCAAATTAAAATGAAGGACATTTTTAAAATCTATTAACTCTTATCACAGCCATAGACGAGTTAGCACCGCCCCCAAAACAAAATGGCCGCCATTTCTTTTTGTATTCAAACATTTTTTTGGGCTGTGAAAGAGTTAAAGGCTGCTGTGGATGTTGTGCAACGTTGTAGCGGTTTCATACCTGCAGTCTGTCATCGTCCTCCTCGGTCTCCATGATGTCCAGGACCTTGTCCAGTAGTTTGACGCCGAGACCCTTCACCACGTCTGTCCTCAGGTGCTCAATGGCTCTGCGGATCTTGGCTGGACCCGAGGTGGAACCTTTCACCCAGAGGAGAAGCTTGTTATGACATTTATTCAAATGTATACAGTATATAATAAATAATGTAACTGATCTAATTGAGTGATTACAGTGACACGTGTTTTGAGAATGGATGTAGTCATTTGTAAGAGGATTCTACCGAAAATCAAACCAATCATTCCCAGTATGCAGTGATGGGCAGTAGCTTGTTACAAGTAGCTAAGCTACATAGCTTAACTACATTTTCCCGTAACTTGTAGTGTAGCTTACTACATTTGTTCTGGGAATAGCTTGTAGTGAAGCTACACTACTTGTTTCGAGTAGCTTGTAGTGAAGCTACACTACTTGTTTCGAGTAGCTTGTAGTGAAGCTACACTACTTGTTTCGAGTAAAAAGGAATGTAGCTTACTACATTTTCCCACACAAATTTTCAAATTCCACCCATTTTTAATGGGTAGAAAACCTCTAATATACATCCCAAAACTTAAACATGCCACCTAAATTATTATTATTATGATTTTTACTCATATGATTTCATTATTATGATTATTATTTAGAAGGTTGTACATTAAGTTGAGATATATATTTATATTATGTAGTGTTGATGTAGCAAGCTACATCAAGCTACTTTTGTTGTGTAGCTTGTAGTGTAGCTTGCTACAATTTTCTGGGGATAGCTTGTAGTGTAGCTTAGCTACATTTTATCGAGAGTAGCAAGTAGTGTGGCTTACTACATTTTCCCAGTAACTTGCCCATCACTGCCAGTATGTTGCTTCGGGCATCATGCCGACCGAGTTGATAAGTGTCCTCAGCCCCGCACAGTGAGCGCGTCGTGGTGCAATCCATTTTAATGCACATTCGGCAGCCTTAATCCAGTCGTTTTGGTCGATATCTACTAAAACGACAAGCCTCCTCTAACCCCAAACATAACCACCAGCACTTCGCAGTACTGACACAGGGTTTACAGGGCTTGACACTAACACTTGCCTGCTTGCCCGGGGCAAGTAAAAAAAATGGTGGGGCAAGTGAAGACTGCTACCTGGTTGCCAGATCGGGCAAGTGTGCAACTTAGTGCGCTATAACACAACACAAGATAAATTTGTCTTGAAGGCAGTCATTGCACTCTGCCTCTGTGTCTTTCCCTGCTTTCTAGCTATCCACAATTCCAGGCTGGATTTGGGAAACAAAACAGGAAAATTAACACATCAAAATGACCATTAATCTTCTACAGTGTAGACCTGGGCTAATTAAGATGATGAATTTTGAGAGCGTAAAAATGAAACCAAATGGACCCTTGCGGGTCCATTTGGTTTCATTTTTACGCTCTCAAGAGTTACATCTGGTTAACTAACTTAACTGGGGACCACCTGGAACCCTCTCAAGGATATATTTTTGGTGGGCAAGTGACCATGACCTGAGGGCAAGTAGAACCTGACTTGCACTTGCCCGATGGGCAAGTCCCTCGGAGACCTTAGTGTCAACCCCTGGTTTAACACCCTCAACAGAACCTGCTTGTGTACTGCCTGTGTTTTCAGCAGGGTGGTGACGTCACATGCTTTTTTTGAATGGGTGTCAATGACACTTTTTCCGGCTCCTATTTTTTTTTGGCAACGGGAGGCTTTTCCTGCAAGTGGACCGTGGGCGAAAATGCAAGCAGGAACAAGCCGGTGCCCATTGATACCCATTAAAAAAGTAGGACATGACGTCACAGCTTGGCCGAAAACACGGAGTGTACACAAGCCAAGTGTAGAGGCACCCTAAAACAGGTCGGCCGACCAGACGCACTGATCGAGTGTTTCCGGGTTTTCGACTTATCAATGCCAATCGTGCCAGTCGTTTCCCAGACTACATGCAGGAGTAGGTTGAGAAGATCAGCTTGATAAGCAAACTACTGGGCTTGATAATGGTGTGCGTGTGTGTGTGTGTGTGCTTGAGTCTCACTCAGTGGTAATCGGCTCAGAAAATAAATCTTCAAAAATAAAACAAAAATAATAAAACAAAAATAAATCTTCAGCTTTTGGGGTCTGTGGGGCTAAAATGTCTAAATGGTGGGCCCTAGGATGAAAAAAGGTTGAAAACCACCGATGTAATGAACGGTTTATTTAAACCACTTTGACTTCCATCGTTTGGTCGTTGTTGTACAGTAGGTGAAAACAAGCCCAGACATGATCTTCTCATTTTGTAATTTCAATTTTTAACATAAAGAGGAATTCCACCCATTTTCAACATTTCACTATGTCCGGGGTTTTCAACCTTTTTGACGTTGTTATTGATAACGGTGTGTGTGTGTGTGTGTGTGTGTGTGTGTGTGTGTGTGTGTGTGTGTGTGTGTGTGTGTGTGTGTGTGTGTGTGTGTGTGTGTGTGTGTGTGTGTGTGTGTGTGTGTGTGTGCTTGAGTCTCACTCAGTGGTAATCGGCTCAGCGTGAGGTCCGGGTCGTCCAGGGCTTTCCCATGAAGCACCAGGGTGTCCCTGTACTTCCTGTTCAGCTTAAACTCGGGCAGGGCGCTGCTGTTGTAGCCGTAGCGTTCTCCGTCCGCCTGTCCCCCTCCGTCTCTGCCCTCCATTGTCAGCGTCTGAGTCATCATCTGGACCAGGTCCTGCATGTCGTTGCATTCACTCTTCCTAGTGTAGAGACCATCCACAAACATAATGTATTGTTAGGGCTGGGACTTTAACTGATTAATTGAGATTAATTAACCCATAGTAGACGGGAACCCCTAGTGGTAGTTTTACCCTAGTTGACGGGAACCCCAATAGGGGTTCTGTACAGTATGTACAGTATCAAAAAAATGTCAAAAATTTGATGGTGTTACACAATAATTTGAAGTTTTTCAGTACACTTAGGTTAGTATTTCAAAGACATTTTTAGAATCGGGATAGTCTACAATGGGTTAATCACAGAAACAATAACGCGATTAACAAAATTAACTCATTTTAATCGCCACACAAACCCCAAAGCTAAGGATTTCTTTTGCTTTTGTCCACAATTCCAGGCTGGATTTCAGAACCAAAGTCACAGTCAAACAGATCAAAATGACCATTAATCTTCTACATTCTCAGTTGTGTAGACTTGGGATAATTCAGATATTTTTAACTCTTGAGACGGTAAACCTGCAAGGGTCCATTTGGTTTAATGTTTACGCTCTCAAAGAGTTACCGTAATTGCCGGGTTATAAAGCGCACCGGCCAAATTTAGCGAAAAAATCAATTGTGTACACATACAAGACGCACTGGCCTATTAGCCGCGGGTGTTTTAATGCTTAATTACCATATGTAAGGGTTCTTGCACAGATGAGATTGTTGGCAATTCTCAAACAATGCTGTTTGAGAAGCATCCTTTTTATTATTTAAACGACTACAGAACTGCACGTGCTGTATGTAATTAACGCTAGAGCCATAGACCAAGGACGGATCTAGGCATAGACATGGGGGGGGAATGCCCTCTAGACGCCCTGACTGCCCCACCAAACATGACGGAATGCAAACAATGAAAACTTCAAAATCAAATGCTTATAGCGGTAGTTAAACATGGACTAACTACAATTCTGTCACCACTAAACCAACTGCCATTTTCGGCTGCCCCCCTGATTGAGAAATATTACATCCAGGCCTGGCCAGTGGCCATAGAGTGTAGCCGGAGATACGCAAACTCCGATCACTTCATGAAACCAAATGAGCGCTTGCGGGTCCATTTGGTTCATGAAAAAAGGTAGCCTAGCGTACATCTGGTTAACCAACTGTCCACCATTTAGCTGGGGACCACCAGGAATCCTCTCAATGTTTAAGACGCTCGACGAGGCGTCTTTATTGCCGCCTCCACGGACCCCTCCTCCTCCTCCTCCTCCTCCTCCTCCTCCTCCTCCTCCTCCTCCTCCTCCTCCTCCTCCTCCTCCTCCTCCTCCTCCTCCTCCTCCTCGCGCGGCGGCTGCGGCTGCTGCTGCTGCTGCTGCCGCCAGCCTTTCTAAACCCGTTCGTGGATGTTTTGACACTTTTCCACGCAGTAAGGATCCACTGGCAGACTTGATAAAAAGTTGCTTTCAGCATGTTCCTCGCCCTGGTGGTGCGCGCGCTGGTGGCGCCAGCTCCTCGGAACGACAGCGCGCGGACCACCACCGCGCGGACCACCACCACGCGGACCACCACCACGCGGACCACCACCGCGCGCCGTCGTTCCGAGGAACTGGTGTCTCCGCCGCGCCGGCGTTCCTCGCGTTGGTCCGCCGTCTAACCCAGGGTTCCTACAGGTTTCTTAAAGGTAGGGGAAGTGATTTCACTTTTGTCAGATATCACCCAAAAAATATTTTTTTCTGTTAAAATGCTCTATTATAAGGTGTGGAAACCACATATGGAGTTTCCCCCTCCCCCACGTTAGCAGAGGAGCTCCCCTACCTTTAAAGTAAAATTTAAGTCTTTTTAAGACCTTTTTAAGGCCATTTATATAAAACGTAATACCCATTTCACGGCCATCGTCAATAAGCGACGTTTTATATATTTTTCACAACTAGCACTGGTGCTACCTACATTTTCATTTACCAGCACCACTAGAAATTAACAAGTGCTATATTTATTAGGGGTGTGTATCTCTCCCTTACAAGACGATTCGATACGTATCGATTTGCATGGTCTCTATACGATTCAGAAACGATTTATTTTATATACAGAACGATACGATTCGATTCAGTAAAATTTCAATACGATTTCGATTTGTTGGAATTTGGTACGATACGATTAGGGTTAGGCTACATAGGGTTTCTTTTTTATTATCTACTACAGTCCTAATAAGCCCCAGGAAATTATAAGAGGAACATGAAAAACAACTATGTGTTTGGACTTTGAGGTGGTGCATGTCTGTCTGAGTATTCAGGAGTGCTTTGACAGGTCTGCCTGCTGTGGCACAAGTAGATGCAACTACACTAGTATACATTCATTATTAAAGGAAGCCAAATGACTATAGACCAGTGGTTTTCAACCTCTTTCATACCAGGGCCCACTATTTATTTAGAATTTCAGCCACGGACCACCAATTGATGCCATTTTACCCCCACAGACTAAAGATTTCATTTAGTTTTGTCCACAATTTGTCCCCAGGCTGGATCTCAGAGAAAACAACACAGTGAAATACAGATCAAAATGACCATTAATATTCTACATTCTCTAGTTGTGTAGACTTGGGATAATTCACATGAATATTTTAACTCTTGAGAGTGTAAACATGAAACCAAATGGACCCGCAAGGGTTGTTTACAGTCTCAAAGAGTTACCTCTGGTTAACCAACTTTCCATCATTTAGCCTGGGGACCTCCTGGAATCCTCTCAGGGACCACTGGTGGTCCCCGGACCACATGTTGAAAACCCCTGCCATAGACGCGAGCTGCTCATCGCGTTAGCTACGGCTACGCTAGCTAGTCTCGACACAGACAACAACACCACCACCACCATCCAGGCTGTGTCCGAATGCATAGGGATGTTCCCTACTCCCTACTCCCTATATTGGGCACGAGAGTTAGTGGACTACAATAGTGGTGATTTCGGACAGTTCTCCCTATGTGGGGAGCACCGGATCTGACGTCAATATCGGTAGAGGGCGCTATAAATCCACTGCGCGGGCCTATGCACTTTTAAAGTTTGACCAATTAGTCATAGTTATATTAGTTATATAGTTATGTTTTCGCTAGAAACCGATAACTGTAATGTAATATTATGTATATATAATGGTTTTAATATTATAATAATAGTTTCGTGATTTCGTGAGCATTTAGGGTTATATACAGTGCTTACCAGTAATTTGTAACTCGGGAGGTGCCGGAGCGCACCTCACGCACATGCACGCGCGTGCGTGTGCGTGTGCGTGCACGTGCGCACACGCCGCCCGCCGACTACACGTGTGTTATTCTTCTTCTTCGATCTTCATGTGGATGTGCCGCTCAATGCGCAATGCATTATGGGCAAGATCCACTTTTCTAGTGACCATCCGATGGTCCCTACAAATCCAGGTGCATTGTGGGATATTTCAGTGCACTATATTAGGGTACAAAAACGCTCACTACCGATTCGGACACTCAAACAAAATGGCGGAAGGCAAAAGTAGTGCCCTATATAGGGAATAGGGAATGAATTCGAACACAGCCCCAGTGTAAGCACAGATGTGTGCAACTATCCAATAAAGTTGTGTAAAGCTGTCGGTCCCGACAGCTCCGCTCCGATCATCTGTTTGTCAGCTGTATCCACGAGTAGCGCTGTGGTGTCCGAAGCGTAGAGTATAGAGAATTGTGACATTGAGGGGACAGAAAACAGCCCGGTCACGTGGTTCAAGTACTCGCGTGAGCTCAAAACTCCAGCTGTCCCTATTCTTGTTGTCCTCATTCCGTAGAGGTCTATGTAGAAGCGCCTCTAATGGACTGGCCCCATGAATTGAACGGAGTTTGCGTAACTCTAAGACCCTGAATACTACGTCACACAAACACTCTCACTGAACGTAGATGATCGACAAGCAATGTGCCCCATTGCAATGCATGGCTATATGAGCTTGTATATCTGCGGTTACTGTTTTTTGCGCAGCTGATTGAATCATCCATTTACGTCCAATACAGACGCTGTTTTGATCGCTCTGACACACGTGGCTCGATGTAACTGCGCAACATTTAAGACCTAGATATAAAAATTCAAGACCCTTTTAAGTCTTTTTAAGGTATTATTTTCAAATTCCTAAATTCAATGCTTTTAAGACTTTTTAAGATCCCGCGGGAACCCTACGTGCAGCAGATAGATTTCCTTATTTTTCAACCAGCTCGACTGACTTTAGCTGCGTTATATGCACTTCTTCGTTTGCTTTCCATGATGCATTTAGTAGTGTCTGTCTTAGCGAACTGCCTGTGCCCTGTCCCCCTACATTTCCTGCTCGGGCCGGCTTAAAGTTGGTGTCATACCGTGCATAGAACGCCCTATACTATAGTGTTTGTTAGCCGTAAACATCCATACATTGGCCGCACCGCTGAATAAGCCGCAGGGTCCAAAGCACAAGAAAAAAGTAGCGGCTTATAGTCCGGAAAATACGGTACATCTGGTTAACCAAATTTTGATCTGGTTAACCAACTTGTCGACACAGTTTTGATTTAGAAAAACTCTCACACGCTATACCAGCCTGTTTTAATGACAAAAAAAATGCTGCTTGGGTCAAATATTGGTATGCGATTAATTGAGATTAATTAATTACAAGGCTTAATCGAGTCCCACCCCTAATTGTTAGGTTCTGGATTTTTTGGCAGCCCCCCCATGAGGATTATGAAAAGATTCCGCCTCTGTCCTGGGTGTTCCCAGAGTGCTATGTAGGTTTATTGTACGTGGGGCCTCTGGGTTGCTCTATTGAACTCACCCTTCCCTGCAGTCTCCCTCAGAGCGTTCTGTGGAGCTGGTGGAGGAGCTGCAGTAATCCTCGTCCGACGGTCGCCTCCATAACCTGTCCTGCTGGGGGAATAGGAACGCATCTGTTTAGCAGATCGACAAGCTCATGTCAGACAAGCTGCCTGGAAGTCGCCTAAAGAACATCAGATCTATAGATAATTCTGGTGGTCCTTGGCTAGAAATATGTTACAAAAGATAGAACAGACAAGGCCTAGACCTAAAGAACTAATCTAAGAAAAGTATACAAACGAAAGGACAATAAAATCCTACCCCTGGCCATTAGAATTCTTCGTAGTAGTACAAGTATGATGTAGTACGAGTAACTTACTATTACAACGTCTCTACTTCTAAATATTAGTACTATGGAGTTATTGCATTAATAACACACGGCATCGCATTGAACGAATCTACCTTATTGTTGATCTCACTGATGGAATCAGAAACAGAACGGACAACAGGCGTGTTGTGGTTCTCTGTCGCGGAGGAAGTGACATCATAGGACGATCTCCTTACAGCAGCGTCGGCTGTGGAAAAGCAGAGAGATGCAGTGAGGCTATGAGGCCAATCCTGTAATTACACCAGTTCGCCTGATCACTTTTTCCAATTAAAAAAACAAACAACAAAAAGTGATTTTACCTGGCTGGCTGACAATGTTTGTGTCTTGGGATTGTCTCAATCGTCTCCTCTCTCTGGCAGTGAGTGGACGGGGCTGTTAGGAGTTAAGAAGGACCCAATTCAGATGGCCACAAACAACAAATATTGTTTTTTTTAGTTCAGAAAGGTGAACTACTGTCATAACTCGAGGGTGCTAACCCAGAGGTCATTGCCAATTTGGCTTGTGGTGGACATTCTTGCCACAGGCATACACAATGAGCAGACAATATTATGACTAGTAGAAACACAAATGCATAGCTCCGAATGACCATAACAGCTCTGTAACCTTATCCATTTGGTCTCGTTCCCCCCCCTCTCGATATAAATCTTATAGCTGGGAAGGTTCAGCCAATAGAGTGGTGTTCCGAGTGACTAGAACCTAGTACTGTGTCTGTACGGGTACAGAAATTGAACGAGGCTGGATCGGATCGCCACTCATATCTGCAGGTGGGGGAGAGCCAGTGACAGCTCCTGGAGGGTCCACGAGCCATGTCGGAACTGGAAGTGGCCCATGCCGGAGCAGCACTCCGGCACAAATTAAGATCTGCTCTTGGAGTTAAGGGTGTCTTGGCAAATTAAACATTTGAGAACCACCAGTACAAGTGGACTCCTAATGTGCCATGGAATCATAATTACTATAATTCTGGAGTAAACATGCAGACTTGGAGTTAAGTAAGTGGGTGTTATGATCAAAGTAACATCACCATTATAATGATGTGTAAAACAGTAAGTCAAACATCTGCCACGGACAAGTGGTTTTGCCAGGGACACATCTGTCCGTGTACGAACATGCCGGAGTTACTCCACCCACCTGTGGCAGTGGGAACAGTCTGTCGTTAGAAGAACAAAGCGAGGAGGATGAGGATGTCTCTACGGTCGTCTTCTTCCTCTCCACGCTCCCCCTGATCTTCTTCTTGGTTTCCATGGCAACGGCGTCAACAGGAGCAGGAGGCAGAGGTCTAGGAGCGCTCACCTTAGACTGGGTCAAGAGACAAGACACATACAATAAGTACATCCATAACCAAACTGCTGGAATATACAGTAGTTTGTGCATGTTCCTGAGTGTCTGTTTCAGGAAACGCACACAAATCCACAGGAAGGGGGCACGGTGGAACAGTGGTTAGTGCTGTCGCCTCACAGCTAGAAGGTCCTGGGTTCGATTCCCGCTAGGGACGCTGCTGTGGGTGCTGGCGGCGTGTCTGCTCCTCCACGTCATCAGTGCCCATACCCGAGGCGGGGTTGGTGAAAGGGCCTTTCTGTGTGGAGTTTGCATGTTCTCCCCGTGTCCCCTAGGGTAGATACCCTCACAAAAACATGCTGTAATCCTGGACTCCAAACTGCCTCCCCCTGGCCAGCCGGGGCACCTGATGGAGGGGACATGCAGGAACTGGTTGGAATAACGTGTTCCTTCCACGCGCTACGTCCAACCAGGGAAACTCTCCCCTGTCGGGTGAAAAGAAGGCAGCTTGGACTCCTCATGCATTGAAGGAAGCATGAGGCCAGTCCGCTGCCTCCCCAGGTTGGCGGAGGATGTGTAGAGCCCAGGATCACATTGGGAATTGGCACTGGGAGAAAAAAATGGGTTACAAAATCGTGGGATAAAATATTTAAAAAAAATAATAATAATCCACAGGATAAGCACCGACACTCCCATGCACCTTGTCAGACCTCCACAGACATCCTTTCACAAATGCCTTGCTTACACTTTTTTGAAATTCAATCGTATTAGAACGTTACACATACATCACAACAGAAGGCCAAGATCGACGTTAGAGCTCTGTAATTTCTTGCTGGATTCTGCCGTCCACATCATTGTTCCAGTACATATTAGTAAATATAAATTGTACCACTATGCATTCTGTATGTATCTTTACTTATATATTGCTAAAGGTTTCTAAGGGTAATCCTAACCTCGCCTCATTAGTTTTTACTAAGTTAACTCGATTATTTTTTTTAGTGCGAGATTAACTCACAGTAAAACCAAAGGCCAAGTGGGTCTATTTAGTTACATTTCGCCAAATGCACGTGTATAATTGTTAAATATCTGCATCAGTTAAGTTACTTTAAAATAACTCTACACAATTAGCATTTTGTAGAAAACTTTCTACAAAATGCGCATATTCGCTCCTAATGATACCAACATCAAATTGTTGACAAATTCAAATTTAGTCTGGAAGTCTAAATTAATGTCATTAAATGGTGGTCTGTGGCTCAAATGAAGAATAAATAATTGACCTTGATATGAATATTCTTGAAAAACACTCATTTAAGGTATATTTAGAACTCATAAAATATGCGATTAAATTGCGATTAATCAAAGATTAACTATGGGCAACCATGCAATTAATCGCGATTAAAATTTTTAATCGATTGACAGCTCTAGTTTTTACACTGTGGGAACTCCTTAGGAAAGCCTGGTCGGAGTTCCAAAATGGCCTGTGTGATCCGGTCTAGGCCTTGCAAAAATCGTGTGAGTGGGACACAGGGCAGATAAGAGCCTATAATATAGCGGTCCAGGCGTATGCCACATATTATAGGGTGTGCGAAAAATTGTATGCCACCCATTACCTTGTGTTGATCCCCATATGTTGGTCCCGTGTCCTTATTGGGTCTGGTGTGTTGGGACACGGAAGGTTCTAATGATGGGTGAGGAACAGAGGGGTCTGGCCTGGTCACATGTTGATGATGGCATTCCTCCTGGAAAGATTGCAGGAAAAATACACAGGTTACCATGAGGTTAAGTTCAGTTGTCACAGCATTGTAGCAGTCAGTCACATCATGGAACGGATAACCCAGAGGCCAGATTCTCACCAGTGCTTCGATGGGATCAAAAGGCTCTAGCAGTCTTTCTGTGGATTCTAGGCTCTCCTGCAAAGAAAAGAAAACTCTTATGAGTCTATGATTATTTAAACAAGTAGAAGAACAGCAAAATAATGAAACGATGCAGGGAAAGGATTGTTGCTCATTAGTCGCTACTAGGCTACCGCTATTCATATAGTGGTTTTCAAAACAGCAGAACAACTGCACTACCTCTCACAGTGTTGTGATGGGTTGTGAGCTTGTGATCTGCCATTTACCAGGTTGAAAAGTTAGTGGGAAAAAGCAGATCTACGAGCTCACAGCATGTCACATGCTACTATTTGATCTAATATTAATCTTGAATTACAAAACATTTTCAGAAAGCGTGTAGAATCTGCCTCGGGTATTAACATTTATACACAACATGTGCTTGTCACAAACTCCCAAGGACAAGCGGCCTTTCTAAGCAATTTGGAGCCCTAGGCAAGATCTCCTGTAAAATGGTGCCCCCAAGGGATAAAATTATAAAGTATTTTTAAACGACCGGTAAAGAAAATATTATGTGTTTTAAATGTCCAAGTCTAGTTATAGAGGATATGTGTAATGTATTTATTAGAGCTGTCAATCGATTAAAAAATTTAATCGTGATTAATCGCATGATTGCCCATAGTTAATCTTTGATTAATCGCAATTTAATCGCATATTTTCATGAGTTCTAAATATACCTTAAATGAGTGTTTTTCAAGAATATTCATATCACAGACCACCATTTGATGACATTTATTTAGACTTCCAGACCTAAATTAAAGAATTTGTCAACGATATCATTAGGAACGAACATGCACATTTTGTAGAAAGTTCTCTACATTCTTTAATTGTGTAGACTTATTTTAAAGTAACTTAACTGATACAGATATTTAAAAATTATTCACCTGCATTTGGCGAAATTGAACCAACTTGGCCTTTGGTTTTACTGTGAGTTAATCTCGCACTAAAAAAATTAATCGAGTTAACTCACGACTGAGTTAACTCGCGATTAACTAGTTAATGCTGACAGCCTTAGTATTTATCCATATTAGTCTTATTAGCCTGGGATCTTTTTAAAGCATGCCTGATGGTCGCCTCCTCACCCCCCCCCCGCCCCTGCCAAGGACACTGTAGTCGGCAACGCGCCGAACGAGTTGCTTACGTATACGTCCGACGCGTGGCTTTGCGGCGGCGCTCCCTTGAGCAGAGTCACAGTGTCATTTCTAACGTCCGTCGAGTTCCCCTCCTGCCTGAAGACGTCTCCCTCCACGGCTGCTTCGTAGTCGGAACGCGGCGAGTCGCAGAGTGCTCCGGGAAAGATGACAGCGGCTCCCCTGTCAGGGCCAGGCGCCACCACAGCCCCCTTCAGTAACTCCAAGGTGTCGTCCTTATCGTGATCCACTAGGGGTGGGCAAAAAAAAATGATATTCCAATATATCGCAATTCTTAACGCCATGATATCAGTATCAAATTGCCAGGTTCAATTTTTTTTTTATATTCATGCAGGGTTTATTCATTAATGTGTTTATGTCAGAAAGACTGACTGATGTTATCAGGCTGCACTGATGTGTATGATTGAACTTTTTGTTATTTATATTGTTTAAAGTTGCTTTAAAATGTTCTAGTTGATTGAACTTGTCATGGTCCATATTGTTCAGAATTCCACCCATTTTCAACATTTTACTGTACTTGATGACCTTTTTTTTTTGAGGGTGTACAAATGGAACCAAATGGACCCGTCAGGGTCCATTTGGTTCCATTTGTACGCTCTCAGAAAAAAAAAATCTTGAAAATGGGTGGAATCCCCCTTGTTCTAGTATAATAAAAGCATAGTCACTTGTGGGGAAAAATGTGATATCGATATATCAAATCGCATCACAGTATAACTAAGAATCGCAAATATAAATCGATTCAGAACCCTAAATATCAATATTGTATCGTATCGTGAGGTAAGCGAATCGTCCCACCCCTATGATCCGTGTCCTGTAGCAGCTTCTCCTCCTGCGAGCGAACGCACTGCGATCCGACGCCGACACCCGAGGGCGGCTTTGAGCGGTGATGCCGCGACGAGGGGGAAAGAGGAGGAGGAGGAGGAGGGGGCGAGGGGCCCAGTTTCTCTCTCGCCTTCCGCTGTCTCGCCCCGCCACTGCCGCTGCGAGACGCAGGTTCGATGTTGTTTTCGTTGCCGTCGTCGTTATTGGCCGGGGCCGGCGGTTTCGACCCGGCGGACCGCGGACGCCGCCGCTGCTGCTGCTGCTGAGCCGTCGGTCTCTCCTCCCGGGTCTCGTCGACGTCCCGCGCCTCGATGGCGATGTCTACGTTGCTTATGGTCGCCAGGGAGACGCCGTCGTCGGGCGGAGGCGGCGATTTGGCCGAAGGAGGTGTCGGGACTCTGTGGCGGTCCGGCACGCCGCCGTTCTGCGCTTTACTCTGCTGTGACCTCTGCTCTTTCTGAAGTTCAATGGAAGACAGAAAATAGATGTTCACTCCCAATCATATACTTTGATGCACATTTTTTTGTGAACGCCCATACTGCCAAGTGTGACTTTAAGCAATATTACAACGTACACAAGAGGATGTTCTTTATGTTCTTTATTTATCTTTAGTTAATGCATGCCCTGCAGGTGAAGTTACAAAATGCAGAATAGAAGTACATTGATGACAATAAAGAACAGCCTCGACTGACTGTAATATTGCAACTATACAACAACTACCCTTAAAACAAAGATATTTTCTAAGTACAAAAACATTTTTGTAGTCAATAGAACCACAAATGTCCCAATAGACTAGCTAAGGAGAAGAGAGCATGTGATTAATTTGTTTTGTGTTCCATTATTATGGTTTAAGCACTGCTAGAAGGCTGTTTCCTCAAAACGACCCATTCCTGTGGATTTTAAGTTGCTGCAGCAGCTCCATTGTGTTTTCATGCTCTAACCCATACCTGGACATTATGTGGCCCGGGGGGCAAATGCGGCCCTTTGACTGACCAAATGGACCCTTGCGGGTCCATTTGTTTTCATTTTTACACTCAAGAGTTAAAATATTCATCATCTAAATTAGCCATATAATGTAAAGAATGGTAATTTTTTATCTATGTTTGCCTGTTTTGTTTGTGAAATCCAGCCTGAAATTGTGAGCAAAAGAAATCTTTAGTTTTGGGTCTGAATAAATTGAGGGCCCTGGTGTCAAAATGGTTGGTCTTACTCTTACGTTTATCTTGAAATTAAATTAATATTATACAGACTTTAGTTCAGCCTTTAGACTTGGCCCTCCATAATATTTTATGTATCTCATTTGACCCCTTGGTAAAAATAATTGCCCACCTCTGTTCTCACCTGTATTCTTCCCCTGGACAGAGGCTCTGGTTGGGGACATTGTTGTGACTGTCTCTCTGCTTTCGGTTGAGGTGACACCGGCGAAACCACAGCGCTGTCGGCCCTGCTGTCGCCCGCGGCCTTCTTCCTCGACTTGGCGGTTTTCCTGCAGGGTGGCGAAAGGCAAAAACAAACGCAGACAAACATCAGTCGTCTCCGACATTACAGCCGATGATAGCTCCGAGCAGGAAGCAATGGAGAGGAGTTGTGCAGTGAATTATTTAAAGGTAGGGGAAGTGATTTCACGTTTGTCAGATATCACCCCCAAAAAAGTTTTTTTCTGTTAAAATGCTCTATTATAAGGTGTGCAGACCATATATGGAGTTTCCCCCTCCCCCACGTTAGCAGAGGAGCTAATAAAAGTTCCCCAGGTGAAGGGTGAATTCTCCTCCAATCAGGAGAGCAGCAGGTTCACATAGTGTAGCTACTAGCTAGTAGCTACTCTTGGGTGCCTCTAGTGCACCAGGCTGGTACTACACCATGAATTTCAAATCACTTACCCTACCTTTAACCACTTTGAACCTGGGATGTTATGTATAAAAAATATTCATATCTACCAGTTTACACCATGTCACTTTATGATATTTACATTTTTAAGATTATTAAATGTAGGGATTCACAGATGAGGTTTGATTTTGATTGATTTTCTCATGCCCAGGCCGATACAGATAAGTTGGACACTGATATCGATCCTGTGAGTAAGGGGTAATTTTGACTTTTGAATATTTCCAAAATTATGATGTCATAACTGCTCCTGTGTGTGTGGAGGAAACTTTAGTCCTGTCACAAAGATGCATAATTATATTATACTTACTGCATATCTGATTTATACCACTTATTTGTTATAAAACATGGGTGTCAAACTCTGGCCCACGGGGCAAATTTGGCCCGCCGTGTAATTTCATTTGGCCCTTGAGACATTATCAAATTAAAGGGGAAGACCACCCATTTTCAAAACTTTGATATGTCATTAATATACCTTAGAGATGTTGTGTGGACATGATAAAAAAAGTTCAAAAAGTACAAATTCTGTATTTCCTAAAAATGGAGGTCTGAAAAAAGCTTTAACATGGTGAAATACATCTGATGTCATCAGTCACCAAGATGTATTTCACCATGTTAATGATTTTTCTTTCAGACCCATTTTTCCTGAGAGGGTACAAATGGAACCAAATGGACCCGCTAGGGTCCATTTGGTTCACATTTATACCCTCTCAGGAAAATTCTGAAAATGGGTGGAATTCCCCTTTAAAAGGTTAGTTCGTTCAAACTTGGCCCACAGCTTTGTTCAGTTTTACATTTTGGCCCACTCTGTATCTGAGTTTTACACCGCTGGTATAAAAGATCAGATGACATAACGGTAAATTGGCTGATTGCATTAATTGCAATAATTTGAATGAAAGGTGACCACAGGAGGGTCCAGCTACAGTATGCGCATGATGACCGCTCTAAACAGAGGAGGGACCAGCCATGTGCGGTTGTCACCTACTCTTTGGTTGCCTCCAGGAACATGGCAATCTGGCGTTTGATGTACGGCTGTCGTAGGATGAGCTTGACGTCAGGCCTGTCCTCGGGCCTCTTGCACAGCATGCCTCTGATCAGCTCCCCTAGCTGGGGGTCGTACTTACTGGGCATCTGGGGCAGCTGGAGAGGAGAGGAAAAAATAAATAAAACAAAGCTGCAGGCAAACAAATGAAGTATATAGAGCAGTGGTTTCCAGGATGGGGTCCCCATCTAGATCAGGGGTTTTCAACAGGTGGTCCAGGGACCACCAGTGGTCCTTGAGAGAGTTCCAGGTGGCCCCCAGCTAAGTTGTTAACCAAATGTAACTCTTGAGAACGTGAAAATGAAACCAAATGGACCCTGGCGGGTCCATTTGGTTTCATTTTTACACTCTCAAGAGTTAAAATATCCATCATGCGAATTAGTCCGAATCTACACAACTGGAAGATTAACAGTCATGGACAGAAGCAAAAGAAATCTTTAGTTTTGGGGTCTGTGGGTCTAAAAAATATCCTCGATTGGTGGTCCGTGGCTCAAATGCTGAATAAATGGTGAGCCCTGGGATGAAAAACGTTGAAAACCCCTGATCTAGATGATAATAGTTTGGAAACAAAATATTATGAGACTGCAACTCAGTTAAATTAACAATGATTTTACCGTATAAAAGAGATTTTAAACAATTGCATTAAATGAGGGCCCATGCACTAATACAAGTGTCAAACTACTGTAGTGGTCCTTGAAATTGTCCTCTGGCACTTAGAAAAAAAAGAAAAAAAGAGTCGACTGCATGAATCTATTGATAGAAAGTACATCAAAAACTTTGCAGATTAGAAAGAGGATAAGTCAAGCTTTCGATACAGCTGCAATGTTGGTGAGTTTAACATCATTTAATACACTCATTTCTGTTTGTACAGACGTACCTTCCCCTCGACGATGCGATACACCAGTGAGTTCATGTCCTTGGCGTTGAAGGCGTGTTTCAGTGTGGACATCTCGTACACGCAACACCCCAGCGCCCATACGTCTGACTGAAACACAGGAAGGAGGAGATAGACCGGCTAATTTCTTGATGACAATGGATTTCTAAACTTACATTTCTGTTTGGCTTTTAGGCTCTGTAATGAAAAAAGTGCGCTGCACTGGACAGATATGACAAATATAACAAGACATGATCGTGGTTTGTCGGAGAACAGCTCAGGGCTCATGTAGCGACTGTACCTTGTGGTTGTATGGCTTGTAGTGTTCCCTTGTGGTTATATGGATTGTAGAGGACTTACAACTACCCACTACCTCTTACACATGCACGCACGCACACACACACACACGCACTCACACATGCACAAACACACACATACAACTGAAGGACAAACACACACATACAACTGAAGGACTGTATCGAACTGCTGCTATCCTATCCTCCTGCACATGTATACCTCACCTCATATAGTAGGCTGCATGTTGTTTTGTTCAGTTGTAGCTTATATAGTCTCGTATATAGCTTTTAGATCTATAGTTGTAGTTTCTAGCTGAAGTATATTGTAGTTTCTAGTAGTTGTATATATGTCCTGTCCAGCTGTCTGTTAGCTTCACACTACTGCCACTTTATCACACCTGGTTAGCTTAGCACCTTCACCTCAAGTTAGGTGTACAGTTTGCACTTTACTGGTCTGCTGCACTATTGTTTGTCTCGTCTATATATTGTCTCGACTTTGTCTTATTGCACTGTCTATTGTCTTATTGCACTGTCTATTGTCTTATTGCACTGTGGAAAATGGAAACGCTATTTCATCCCTGTATATGTCCTGACATACACTGGAGTGACAAATAAAAAACCTTGAACCTTGAACCTAGAGTGTTACCTTGTGGTTATATGGTTTGTTGGAGAACAGCTCAGGGCTCATGTAGTTACCTTGTGGTTGTATGGTTTGTTGGAGAACAGCTCGGGGCTCATGTAGTTTACCTTGTGGTTGTATGGTTTGTTGGAGAACAGCTCAGGGCTCATGTAGGTAAATTACCTTGTGGTTGTATGGTTTGTTGGAGAACAGCTCAGGGCTCATGTAGGTAAATTACCTTGTGGTTGTAAGGTTTGTTGGAGAACAGCTCAGGGCTCATGTAGTTTACCTTGTGGTTGTATGGTTTGTTGGAGAACAGCTCAGGGCTCATGTAGTTTACCTTGTGGTTGTATGGTTTGTTGGAGAACAGCTCGGGGCTCATGTAGTTTACCTTGTGGTTGTATGGTTTGTTGGAGAACAGCTCGGGGCTCATGTAGTTTACCTTGTGGTTGTAAGGTTTGTTAGAGAACAGCTCGGGGCTCATGTAGTAGGGCGTTCCTATGAGCGTGCTGGCCATGTCGTTCTGGTTCTCCAGGACGCGGGCGATGCCCAGGTCTCCCACCTTGATGATGTTGGTCTTGGTCAGGAAGATGTTCTGCGTCTTCAGGTCCCGGTGGAGGATGTGCTTCTCATGCAGATACTGTGTATGTATTGGGTTACAGTCAGTGTTGGTCAATTTTACTTAGGAAAGTAACTTCTTTACTTTACTCGGTGCCCCTTAGACAAATTGATATCATTACTTTACTTATTACTGGAATCGAAGAGTAATATGTTACATATTATTACTTTCTCACCAGTTCTCAACCCCCACCTTTGAAAAAATAGAGATGTACAACATAATCTGTTTAGAGAGCTCTTTTTAGAACTGAATCCAATTTATTGGAATAATAATAGCCTCCAATCCCACAAACTGCACCTGAAAACAAAGCCAACAAAATCCGACATTGTAAATGTCTTTCTTAGATAAAAAATAAAAATAAAAGGAGCAGAGAGAAGCAATGGGAACATTGGAAGATTGAATCACAATCACAATCACAAACAGACCTGCAACTAACAAAACCAGATTTCGAAATTTGTCTCTTTACTAGTATTTTTAATGGATGTAGAATGTAGGTACGGTAGTAGTACTACTACTAGGCTAGCCACTATTGCAACGCCCAAACTATCACCCTGTACTGTAATACTGTACATTGATCGGGCTGTACGGAGTGGAAAAAAGGGGTCCCAGGGCCCGGCGATGAGGGGTCCCAGGGCTCGGCGATGCGGGTCACAGCGTTTTGGGAGCACCAAGTAACATCCCCAAGTATTGGTGATGTCCCCAAGTATTTGTCTATTATGTTACGCTTAACTGCGATTGGACCAATTCTGATAGGAATGACATGTTACCCCTGATCACACGTGTGCCAGATGATCGATCATCCCCAACCCATCCTACCTGAAGTGCCATGGCGATCTGGACGAACCACTCCACCACCTGCCTCTCGGGCAGCAGCTCTCCTCTCTGCTGCTTCAGCCGGTGGTACAGGTCTCCTCCCTCGCAGAAGCCCATGACGATGTACAGCTGCCGGTCGTCGCCCTCCCACGACTCCTTGTAGTTGACGATGTTGGGGTGTCTGAGCTGCGACAGCAGCTGGGCCTCCTGCTCGGCCGCGCGACGCTCCCGCTTGCTGGACGCGGTCAGGTTGAGCTTCTTGATCACATACTGGAAGAAAAACAAAGAAAAGAAATCCTTCTGCAGGGCTTGACAGTTGACACTAACACTTGCCCGCTTGCCCGGGGCAAGTAAAAAAAAATGGTGGGGCAAGTGAAGACTGCTACCTGGTTGCCTGATCGGGCAAGTGTGAATGTGAAACTTAGTGCACTATAACACAACACAAGATGAATTTGTCTTGAAGGCAGTCATTGCACTCTGCTTTCTAGCTATCCACAATTTCAGGCTGGATTTGGGGAACAAAACAGGCAAATTAACATACACATCAAAATGACCATTAATCTTCTACATTCTCTAGTTGTGTAGACCTGGGCTGATTAAGATGATTCATTTTAACTCTTGAGTGTAAAAATGAAACTCTTGAGTGTAAAAATGAAACTCTTGAGTGTAAAAATGAAACGAAATAGACCCTTGCGGGTCCATTTGGTTTCATTTTTACGTTCTCAGGAGTTACATCTGGTTAACCAACTTAACTAGGCACTACCTGGAACCCAAGCACCCAAGTAGGAAGTAAACTAAAATGCAAAAACTGAATGCCTTTTGGTGTTCTAAGCATTATGTTTTAGCTATTGAAAAATAGCAGATCTACAAGCTCATAGCGCGCCACCGAGTGGCACGCTATGAGCTTGTATCTCTGCTATTTTTGAAAAAAAAAAAAAATCATGAAAACGTGGTGCAAATCTTTGAATATATGTTATTTCCGAAGCAAGCATTTTTTTTTAACTCAAATCGTTGCTTCTGGGGGGTCCCTAGAACGTGTTTTCATATATACAGTAGATCATTCTGATGGTCCATGGCATGAAATATGTTGAGCATCACTGACACAGGAACATAGATTTTTTTTCCCCTAGAAAAACTCTAGAATCCATTGTCATAAACTAGAATCGAGTGACAAAACTAAATTCTAGCATTGGGAACTAGAATCTAGCACCAAAAAATAGAATTGTCAGGAACTAGAATCTAGCATCAGAAACTAGAGTCTAGCATCAGGAACTAGAATCTACATGGTGAACTACATCTTAATGATGCCATCAGATGTATTTCACCATGTTAATGATTTTTTTTCCAGACCTCCATTATTAGGAAATACAGAATTGGGGGGACTTTCTTATCATGTTCACACAACATCTCTAAGGTATATTTAATGACACATTAAAATGTTGAAAATGGGTGGAGTTCCCCTTTAATAGCAAGATAAATTCAAAGCCATTTCTCCTTTAAAAGTTTGTTTTTTATGCAGAATTGGGAATTAAATTAAAATATTTAAGATTGATTGGCCTGGACATGAACCACCTTTGAGTGGCACTTTACATCATTAACAAATAAACGTGTAGTGATAGTCACTAAGTGTATTATGATGTGTCCCTTTTTGTCAAAAAGGATGATGACCTATCTTTTGCCCGAGCTACACCGTCCTACGGCGGATTATACAGCAGTCGTTTAAGATTTATTGTCACAACAAGAAGTTAGCTTAGCTGATTTAGCAACGTGCGCTATTATTCAAAGAATCAGAATTTAATGCAGGTAGATCTATTTTTAATTCATTCCGTTTACCTGTTTTCGATCAGTCTTGTGTTTGACCAGATTCACCTCTCCGTAGCTGCCTTTACCGACCACTCTGATGAAACTGTAATTATTCATCACTCATCCCCCCCAAAAAACTCTTCATAATAATCCAACTGGAAACCAAACGCTAAGAGGCTCTGTCTTAGCAGTACAAACCACCATAGTAATAATGTTTTCTCATCATCTTAATGCAGGTTAGCATGCAAGGTGAATTTATAATTGTCAACGTCAATCTGAATCTGGACTGTAAATCTCTCTTTTTAGCAAAGTGCCAACAAGACAAGAGGACTTTCAAAACACAGGAACAGAGGAACACACACAGCTTTCCGTCACTAAGCAACCGCCAACGAGAGGGGGAGCCCCATTCTGTAGTTGCGACATTGAGGGGGTCAAATTAAGGGGAAATAGCCGGCGCAAATACGGAATATTTTGGGGAATGTTGTGCATGTGCAACATGGCAACTGATTTAAACTATTGTACAGTAACACATATTTATGCTGTAGGCCTACTATTGCTACAAAACGATGTCAATTAAAAGGGATTTAATAAGATCAAAGCTGGTTTGTTGCCTGCCCAGGGTCCAATTGATTTAGCCCCATGAAGTGAACGGAGATGTCGTAACGCTGCCTATACTCTTAAACCTCTGGGAGAGAGGGGCTACTAAACCCCAAATAAAATGCCTTTTTAATACTAGAGCGCCATCTAGTGTCCAGCTCATAATTAACATGTAGCACATAACGTGTATCACTTTTCAACTTATTTTCACATAATTGGTGCATGCCCACCATTAAAATGTTCCATGATAGTTTACTTGGGTCACAATCCACTTCATCATGGTGCAGACTTTATTTATTTATTTATTTATTTATTTATTTATTTATTTATTTGAAACATTGAAATACAAACATTTATTAATATACATTATTATTATCGTGAGAATTATAGCTTCCATTCTCATATTGCAACAGGAATAAAAAGCCTGCAGTTTCTATTAGCTTTGATTCCCCTTCTATTATGTTTATGGTGAACAGGTATCTCAACTGCCTATAGCCATCCAATGAGACTATACAGTAGAAAACAGATTGTGGCATTTTATCATGAACATCATTATCATGAGATAGGTTGAAGAGTAATGAAGTGATCCTTTAAGTAACATTATTGAAAGTTTGACTTCATTGGACGCTAGTATATGCAGGTGAGGGTGGAGACTACTATTCCATCTTATTACAGTACACCAGGGCTGTCCAAAAGGTAGATGGTGATCTACCAGTAGATCACACAGGTTATGCAGGTAGATGATGACAGACATGACAGTCCCCCCAGCACCTGTATCTCTTGAGAGTGTAAAATGAAACCAAATGGACCCGTAAGGGTCCATTTGGTTTCATTTTAACACTCTCAAGAGACATTATATTTAAACATCTGAATTACGAATTTTTCAAGAGTTCACACAATTAGAAAATGGACAATAATTGTTATTTTGACCAACATTTTGCCAGTTCTCTTTCCCAATTGTGGACAACAACGTGAACGTTCTTAGTCTTGGGTGCAATAAACTAAACTCAACATTACAAACTGTCAGTAATGTCATATACAGGAAAACCTTCCAATTCTCCCCTTCATTTTCATGCATGCAATAAGTGCATTATTCTTAAACACTATAACAGTAAGTAACACCATCACCATTATTTCACAGCTCCCACTTTCTAGGGGGCCTTGAAATGGATTTTCAGTAATGTAATGTAACAATCACATTTTTTGATGTGTAGATCTTGTTGAGACGGTCATTTTGAAAGTAGCTCTCAAGTCCAAAAAGTGTGGGCAGCCCTGCAGTACGCAATGCTGATGCAGGTCAAAACACATCCACAAATAAGAACCACTTCTTCCTCCATCATCATATCTGTACTCAACAGGACCCCACGGCTTGGCCGCAGACCAATTTGGGGATGTTCCCATTCCATCTGGATCTTTTGGCAGGGCCAGGGACCCCCAGAACAGTTGACTGATGTTAAACCAAATTCAAACAGATTTACCAGATGTACAGGCTATATATTTTTTAATAACCTCTAAAACAGGGGTGCCCAAAATGTAGATCATGATCTACCAGTAGACCACACAGTCTGTGCAGGTATAGATCACATGACAGTCCCTTAAAATATATAACTGTCAACTCAACCCCCAAATAGGCTACTTTGTTGTTCAAATGTCGGTAGTAGCATATACTACAAGAAAACCCTTCCTCCCCTTTTTCTTTTTAGGTGCATTATTCTTAAACACTGTATAACAGTAAGTAACACCATCACCACTATTTCAAAGCTCCTACTTTCTAGGGGCCTTGGAATGGATTTTCAGTAATGAGATAATAGCATTTTGATGTGTAGATCTTGTTGAGCTGGTCATTTTGAAAGTACCGTAATTCAATTTAGGGTGACCATATTCTCAAAGGAGAAAACCAGGACACCTTAGTGGGGGGGGGGGGGGGGGGGGGGGGGGGGGGGGTAAAAGTAAAAGTCACACACAAAAATAACTTCAATTACAAATTATTTCTAATATATCTAATTCACTGCATCATCTTTCCCTGGTTTCACGAAATGTTCAGATATCGAACAGGCGCTACTATCGCCTCGAACAGCTTTTTTGTGTTTTTCTGTGTCAATGTGGGATTTTAGGTCCCTTGCACTGCACCACCACTGCAGAGCGAGACATACGTGCCTGCTTTGCAAACAGTGCACAGTGCTTCACTTTTGTCTCGCCCCGGTCTGAATACAGGGAATTCTCAACTCAAGTCAAAAAAGTGTGAGCACCTCTGCTCTATAACTACCCTGGAAATGGAAAGTAAAGACAATATGAGAAAACGTTGAAGTGTGCCAGTATGTCTTTATTATGATTTGGCTCACTGAACTCTCTCGGGTAAAAAAAAATCACCATTAATATAACAAACTAACTGCAAACAGAATGATGAGCTAAATGAAATCTACAGAATAAACAAGCTAGTGAGATTAGGTCAGTATTGCTGCCAATGTTCACATTGTGCTGTGGGTGTAAACTTCCATATGGACTGAACAAATCCAAGGGCTTGGAAATAAAACAGAATCTCATTCCCACATCTCGAGCATTTGGAAGTTGCAATGTGCCCATACCCTGAATAAACTCCCTGATGTCTCCACCCATTACACTAAACAAACTGAACGCACTTTCGGTGTGGATATCCAAACACACCCGTTATATTCACAGAAACCCACCCGAAGATTGAACCGATAAATTAATGTTGTTCTCATTGCAGCTCAAATGCCTTCCAAATCCCAGTAAAAACTCCAGGTCACAGAGAGAGCATCCACTGAATGTTCAAACTTCAGGACAGACAGGTGTTTTGGGCGTCATAAAACCTAAAAGAAAGAAAATATGAAAATGAATGTTATGAACGGCGAACACAAACTCTTGGTACATCTGAAATAATAAAATAATTGACAATTTGTATTTATGAATGGATGAAAAGAGTACCTTAACAGATACCACCTTCTTCCACTAGAGTGCATCAGACCACAAAGAGACAACACAGCACACACCACATGTACAGTATTTCTGCTATATTGAGTTTGAGGATAATCACACATTTAAACTGGCCTTAAATCTGTTTTCTTTTCTGTATAGTCTCGAGGAAAAAATGCTGCCTATGTCACAAAGATACAAATGCATACTGTGCTGCTATACCTACAGTTAAAAGGGGATATAGGGGATACAAGCAAACATTTTAATCGATCATCATCAATCAAACATCCAAATTAAATATTCCCAAATGATAACAACCTTATAAATATGTTCTATCACACAAGGATGTACCTGGAGGCACCTGTCTCCCAGGCAGAATCCCTCCCCATGAGTTATAAGTAACTTATTGGAGTCTGAATGAACAGTTTGAATTTGAAGATAACTGTAAGCAAAACTACGGAGGTAAAGGGGAAATAAAATAAAAATGCGAAAACGTGAATAATATCTATGAACGGTAGGCTATTACCTGGGCCATAACAGTACGCCCTCTGATTGGCTCCTGCAGCCTTCAATCTAAACCCTGGCGCCGCCCACGCACCAGAGTTTACGCAAACTCCGTCCACTTCATGGGGCCAGTCCAATGGCGGCTCCTCTCCATAGACTTCTATTGAGAATGGGACGGGCAACAACGTTTGTCCCTCTTTAGGCTGCATGTATAGCAGCTCAGGTTTTCTGGTCCCCTCAATGTCGCCACTCTGACAATATATGCTCTGGAGGAGGGCCCACGCACACACCCCTGTCTGTACCGTGACGTCAGGAGGGGGCGTGGTGGTCGGTGCTGGTGGGCAGCACAGAGACATCTAGTAGAAGAGTTGCGACATTGAGGGGTCAGAAAGCAGAGCAGAGCACCGTGCACGAGACTACAGAGATTCGTCTACGAGTGCAGTCCCAGTCCTAACTGTCATTGGGAGTACATTGTTTTCAACGAAAACAGCGCAATAAGAGCTATTTTAGGTACGTATGCAAAAAGACAACTGTTTTAAAGTATTGTTCAGTCACGGCTAGAGTCTCTGTAATGTTTATGTTGTAGTATTATTAAAGAACAACTAAAATAAAGTCATTAAAACTGGATTAAATAACTGATTAAATCACTTTCTGCATACTCCTACCCCCCGCTGTTATCGCGAGAATCTTAGCTTTTCAGTGAATTCTCGCGATATCGCCTGCTTTGAAACCAGTTTCAATCAGCACTAACATTTTCAAGACGTCAATATAATTATATACCATTTGCAAATCATGTGACAAAGTATTCGAAATCAACCTCCGGAAGGCATTCTTTAATTTGCCTGCATCAATAGTTTGTTTACGAGGTCACCGCCATTAATACATGTTGTTTTCGTGCTGCTGGTCCCCGTTGTTGCTGGTCCCTGATTAAATCCCATTCATATTCATCGACTTCCGGTTTTCCGAGTGCACTCAAACGGCTTCTACATCAGTGCTGCTGCTCCTCCAGCACCGCCATTGCCCTGGCGCACAGGAGTGAACGGGAATATCGCAACTCTCCCCTAGAAGGCTCTGGTGGGCAGCACAGAGACATCTAGTAGAAGAGTTGCGACATTGAGGGGTCAGAAACAGCCTGGTCACGTGGTTCATGTACTCGCGCGAGCCCATAGGCGCCAATGCATTCAGTAACTTCCGGCTGTCACTATTCATGTCACTATCCAACAGAAGTCTATGTAGAGGGACTGGCCCCATGGAGCGAACGGAGTTGGCGTAACTCTGTCTCCTTTCCAAGGCTCTGGGGCAGCAGCAGCAGCAGCAGCGGGGCTTCTTTCTGTTTCAGTCTGAACGTCAGAGCGCTCCGAGTTGGATACACACCGAGATCATACATACACACACTCACACACACAGCAGAGAGACGCTCCTTTTCCTTCGACCTTTGAGACCCGTCACGTTGCAGGTAAAAGACGGCTGTTATTGTCATATATTAGATGTTGTGCTCTGACTGTAACTACGGGGATGCGAGGGGGAAAATTGTGAATCGAAATGTGTGTGGATTTGGAGCGCTCGATCCTCCTCCTCCTTCTCCTCCTCCTCCGTGCATCTGCTCTGCTGGCTGCTGCCTTTTTGACAGCTGACCCCCTTAAACGTCTTTGTTTCTTCTTCTTAACCCTAAGCTTTATAATCGCGTCGCTATATGGGGTCAGCGGTGGGTGGGTTTCACGTGGATTTGGATTCTCTATCAGGCTGCTACTACTACTACTCGCTTAGGCTACAAGACAAGGCAGTCAGTCAGTCAGTCAGTGCATTGGGACGTGATAAACTTGTTATTGGTCTCTCACTCTCATTTAGAACAGTGGTTTTCAACCAGTGGTCCTTGAGAGGGTTCCAGGTGGTCCCCCAGCTAAGTAGGTTAACCAGGTGTAACTCCTGAGAACGTAAAAATGAAACCAAATGGACCCTTGCGGGTCCATTTGGTTTCATTTTTACACTCTCAAGAGTTTACACACAACACACACAACTAGAGAATGTAGAAGATTAATGGTCATTCTGATCTGTATGTTTTGCCTGTTTTGTTTCCCAAATCCAGCCTGGTAGGCTATTGTGGACTAAAGCAAAAGAAATCTTTAGTTTTTCTGTCTGTGGGGCTAAAATGTTCTCAAATGGTGGTCCGTGGCTCAAATTCTGAATAAATAGTGGGCCCTAGTGGTGTGAAAAAGGTTGAAAACCACTGATTTAGAATGAAAAACGATGACTCGATCACACGTATCACTCGCGCGGGGGGCAAGTGACTGTGACTGCATTGTATAGTTGCGTTTGCGTGCAGTACACTTTCAGATAAGAAAGAACCTACCTAACGAGTCAGGTAGATATTAGTCCAAAATACATTGTTTTTACATACAAGGCTGTGTCACTGGAGACCGATGCATCATGTCACCATTGATGATATTGTCTATAGTTTCATATAGCTCTAGCTGTTTCCCTCCTTCTTGGGGACGCCCCCTCTTACTTTCCCTGCTTTCACTCTTCTCTGTCCTCTGTCTCTCTGTCTCTGTCTCTGTCTCTCTCTCTCTCTCTCTCTCTCTCTCTCTCTCTCTCTCTCTCTGTCTCTCTCTCTCTCTCTCTCTCTCTCTCTCTCTCTCTCTTCCTTCCCCAACCTCTTCCCCTCTCTCTCTCTTCTGTCACCTCTCCCCAGTTCACACTCTCTCCTTGTGCATCATGCCATGAATGAACACACACACACACACACACACACACACACACACACACACACACACACACACACACACACACACACACACACACATGATGTAAATAGGTTTTCAATCAGTCCCGGGATGCAAGGAGAGTCTTTTAGATGAGCAATACTTCCAAGACTTTTAGGAGTCATATTTTGTATCTTCCATTTCATTTGATAGGATTAGAATGTATTTATATTCACGTCAAAATGTACTGTAGGCCTAGCTGAAAGAAATTAACATGCTGCTGGGGATTATTATTAGCCTACTGTACATTAGAGATGCAAGAACTGGCCAAAAACTACATTTGAATATTTCTTCTAAATCACCATGTGGATTTGAACGGATATCGAATTATTCCAATATCGAATGTATATAATATCAATATGAAATATTGCAGCCTAATATGCTGTAAAACATCCTCTTTGTTCCTCTATTTGCTCCAGTTCTGTATTGTCCACGGTTGGTACTGAGAAATGTGCTCTCTTGAGTCTTGCGAGATCAAATTAATGATTGATAATCATGTTAATAGCCTGTTTTTGTAATAATTTGGGCCAGCGTCTTGTGGGAACTCGCACAGTATTTTTATTACTATTTATTTTAAATTCGAAGCTTAAATTGACATTCGAATATCCTTGACATTTTAATATTCAAATATTCTTTCGAATATGGGATATTTGTTTGCAGCCCTACTGTACATGCTGTTGACAGTAGTGAATCCACTGCTATACAGAGCTTACTGTCAGAAACTCAGAATGCGTCCCTGATCTATAAACTGCGTATTTGGATGCAGTGTAGGTGGATCTACCCATCACTGACACACACACACACACACACACACACACAACACACACACACACACACACACACACACACACACACACACACTGTAGCTACCCCTCCCCTACACTGGCCCCTTCCCTCGGCCCCCACTTCCACTTTCCACTTTATCAATTAATAAGCTCATTTTGAAGGGAGTGATCAGTCAGTCAGTCACTGACACCAGGCACCCGCTGCTGCTGCTGCTGCTGCTTACTGTCCCAGTGGAACACACACACCACCTGCACATAGAATAGAATTTGATCTAGTAGTGACAACACCAGAGGGACATTCCAGACAGAGAGACATGCAGGCAGGCCAGGCCTGCAGGCACCCCTCATGGGTGCACATTCATCACGTGCCTGACGGCTGCCTACTGAGGCGCCTGCTTAATGATAGTGTTTGTTTTCCTGATGCTTGTCAGTTGATAGACTGTCCGTAACAGTGCTGTTGGCAAATGGAGAACCTAATGTAGCAGCAATGCCAACATCCACCCCTCCCCCCGCACACACGCACGCACACACGCACGCACGCACGCACACACACACACACACACACACACACACACACACACTTCCTATTGTATGAGCTTCCTCATGTGGTGTGGCAGTAACATGTAATAATAACGATTACTTCTGGGGTCATTTAAAATGTCTATATAGCAGGAGTAGCCAACCTTAAGGCCAATGGGTGCCAACATTGGCACAGTGGAGGGTGATCACTGGCACAGTGGCATAAGACACATGAGGCACGCGTGTGAGCGAGAGAGGATTTTTTTTTCCCTTTTAAATAATCATAGGCTCTTTCAAATTCGTGCAAATCCCGCACACGATTCTACGTTGATTCGAATTGAACTCTGACCGGAGAGATATACAGTAGGTGTAATTTTCCTAAGGATGATTACAATGCCCCGAATTGAAAATATACGCATTCTCAGAATTTCACTTAATATCGAAATGGCACACTGACTTCATTGCATTTGACCGAGGAAAATTAAATCAGGGGTTGACACTAACACTTGCCCGCTTGCCCGGGGCAAGTAAAAAAAATGGTGGGGCAAGTGAAGACTGCTACCTGGTTGCCCGATCGGGCAAGTGTGCAACATAGTGCACTATAACACAACACAAGATAAATTTGTCTTGAAGGCAGTCATTGCACTCTGCCTCTGTGTCTTTCTCTGCTTTCTAGCTATCCACAATTCCAGGCTGGATTTGGGAAACAAAACAAAATGACCTAATCTTCTACAGTGTAGACCTGGGCTAATTAAGATGATGAATTTTAACTCTTGAGAGTGTAAAAATGAAACCAAATGGACCCGCAAGGGTCCATTTGGTTTCATTTTTACGTTCTCAAGAGTTACATCTGGTTAACCAACTTAACTGGGGACCACCTGGAACCTAGGGGGCAAGTGACCATGACCTGAGGGCAAGTAGAACCTGACCTCGGAGACCTTAGTGTCAACCCCTGTAAATCATAGCACGTCATGTCCAAAACGGTGCTAACCCCCATGGTCTATACTAGTATAGGGCTGCCCTGGAAAATTCACTGGTAAAAGGTTGCGAGCTAGATTTAGGCTTTATGCATATATGCAATATAACACAGGACGAATCGTGCAGGACTATTTGGCTGTTCAATGTTCACGTTTTTCTAGATTTTATCAAAGATCCAGATTTTAGTTTATGTTCACAAACGTTAAATTGCCAGTGACAATGAAGGAGAATTTCACTTGCAGTGAAATATAGGCATAGTGCATATAGGCATAGTGTCTATTCTACGTATATCATGATGATGTACGATACAGAGCCATAGAGTACAACAGAGTTACGACAACTAAGTAAGACACAGTTAGGACAACTCTGTTCACTCCAAGGGGCCAATCCAGCGGTGGCTTTTCTACAAATAGACTTCTGTTGGTGATTAGTTGACAAAGGCCTGAACCCGGAAGTTGACAAACTGCGTTGGAGAGTAAAAAATGAGGAATTCTCATGTTCCACTGTATGGGCACTGCAGGGCAAACAGTATACTGTATGTTCACTGACAATGACCCTTTGTGATGCATTTCATTTTATGCATAACCCACTAGACGACAAACCACCAGCTCTAACACAGGAAGTGTGTGTTGTGCGTTAGTGTGTGTGTGTGTGGTGTGTGTGTGTGTGTGTGTGTGTGTGTGTGTGTGTGTGTGTGTGTGTGTGTGTGTGTGTGTGTGTGTGTGTGTGTGTGTGTGTTGCACCAGAATCCCCATAACCCGCATATGTCAAACTCAAGGCCCACAGGGTCCAAATCAGGCCTGTGAATGAATTATTTTCGGCCTGCATATTTCATTAATATTATAACTCACCCTCTGGTATATTTGCACACGCTATGATAAGAAATGAATGCAACAACTTGTTTTACTTTGTCAACACAATTGATTTACCCTCTCATTTTACAGCAGTACTTGGTGAGGATCATAGAACAGGAAAATTACTTTTAATAGTGCATATTCAATCAGTTAATGCAAGCAGTTTGTTCTTTGCATTTATTTTGCTATTGCAGGGATAGTTCAGACCAGTGTTGCCAACTGCCAAAATCCAAAATGCACTAGTGGCACTTCCAAAATGCACTAGAATGCGCTAGATGCTCGCCTGGAAGGGAATATGACCATTAAATGACCGTTAATCTTCTACATTCTCTAGTTGTGTAGACTTGGGCTAATTCACATGATGGATATTTTAACTCTTGAGGGTGTAAAAATGAAACCAAATGGACCGTAAGGGTCCATTACATCTGGTTAACCAGCTGTCCATCATTTAGCCTGGGGACCACTGGTTGAAAACCACTGTCATAGGAGGAAAAATGGCGAAAAATGAGGGTTTTATCTCTGGCGCCTGTCAATCAATTTCACCCCCAACTCACCAGCCAAAAAGCACAAGATTTTCCGCCAGGAGTTTTTCACTAATTTTGGCGCTAGGGGGGAGGGGTCTGAAAAAGCGCTAAATATCGCGACAAATGCGCCAAGTTGGCAACACTGGTTCAGACCTTTTGAAGTTAAGTTGTATGAAGTACTTGCCATTAATATAGTGGTGTCAACTGTATTCAATGATGTCCAGAGTACCGTGGAGGAAGTTCTGCACTGGTTTTGGTGAAATAGGAAGTAGTTCTGGTCATTTTGTGGAGGTCACTGGGGCCACACAGTAAAAGTAAATGAATAAAAAAAAAAAAAAACATAATTTGTATTGTTGACCCATCCTTCGTTCATTTTTTTCCCTCTATCACAGGGACCTACAACGTATCACTACGCCAAAAAGTAGTTCCTTGTGATGGGAGGGTCAAAAATGCACGGAGGACGTGCTAATATTTTTTAAATAATTCAACAAATTACCGTACATTTTGGATTAATTTACTTTTACTGCATGGCACCAGTGACCTCCTCAAAATGACCTGAACTACTTAATATTCACCAAAAGTACAGCAGAACTCCCACCACGGGAATCTGGCAATCAATGAATACAGTTGAAACCACTATATTAATTAACAATATTTCATATGACTTAACTTCGGAAAATCTGAACTATACCTTTAAGGGAGCTTAATATTTAAAGGAAAAAAGTCACCAGGTTCTGGCCCTCGACTTGTACCATTTTCCTCTATTTTGGCCCACTGTGTGTTTGAGTTTGACATCTCTGCCCTATAACCAGTGCTGATTTTTACGGCATAAATGATTTTAGTTATTTTAGTCACATCTTTTGAGTAAAATGTAACTTAGATTGTATTGGTCATACTAGTAACTAGGCCATCTGAATCTGGCAGTAAACCAGCAGCATGTGTTGTTGCAAATACTGTTTATTCGTTGCGAAATAACGACTCATCGGCATGGACTGGCCCTCGCGTTTGCGCACACACACACACACACACACACACACACACACACACACACACACACACACACACACACACACACACACACACACACACACACACGCACAGTCACTCTGACATATCATTTTCTGAGTCTTTTCATCTTGTGTCATGCAGCCACCTTACAGTCTCTGTGTGTATTTTGTGTGTGTGTGCATCTCTTCTATCCCCTGCTCTTCACAGGAATGGGAAACCAGTGAGTACACAGCAAATTCTCTACATGAATAACCGTTTTTATTTTTATTTTTATGTATTTATTTATTTTTAATTATTTTTCAACCGAGCTGCATGTTTCAGTAGAACGTAGGGGCTGGGCGATATGACTTCAAATTGTAATCTTATCACGTCATCACGAAAAGTGAAAATAGCCGATCCATCCGTACGTGTGCTCAGCTATTATCACTATTTTTTGTGCACCGCCATTGTACAATGAAGGATAATACAGGGTTATGTGGTTATCATTAAAAAATCTACTCGACTTGTTTGTGTCAACTAGTAAAACAAAACAAAAAAAATGTCTCCTCAATTCTTGAAGATGAATTTCATTATTGGTTCTAAATTTCGTTTTTGCCGAATTTCGCTATATTTTGGGTTAATTGCCCAGCCTTAGTAGAACGTAGGGAATGGGATTCTGTTCGGTTAGTTCTTGTGACTCTCTGGCCTAAGATTTAGACTCTCCTAGGGGCATTTTTTTCATCCTGACGTCATCACTGTGACTGTACGAGGGTCTAAGTGCACATCTGCTGTTTGGCTTGTGGCGGGATCGAGTGGAATGAGTGTTCCTGCCTATAACTCTTATACCTTGTACAAATGCAACATCGAAGACCCCTAAAATGGAGTTCCACTCGCTGTGCCACTCTTGGCGTGGAACAGGGGTGGGCAATTATTTTTCCCAAGGGGCCAATTGAGATACATAAAATATTGTGGAGGGCCAAGACTGTAAAGTCTGCATGATATTAATTTGATAATAATTATAATACATTTCAAGATAAAAGTAAGAGTAAGACCAACCATTTTGACACTCAATTTATTCAGTATTTGAGCCACGGACCAATATTTGATGACATATTAGCCCCACAGACCCAAAACCCTTGCGGGTTTCATTTTTACGCTCTCAGAGACTTACTGTACATCTGGTTAACCAACTTTCCATATTTAACTGGAACTCTCTCAAGAACCACTGGTGGTCCCCGGACCACTGGTTGAAAACCACAGTACCCTTTTACGGGCCGGTCAGAGTCAGCCAAAGGGCTGTATTTGGCCCCCGGGCCGCATAATGCCCAGTGTAGAACAATCTACGTCAAGAAATAACAACCTGCAGAGCTATAGTTCTCAATCAAAAGCATGTTTTGCTGGCTGCGCAACTCTGACAGGGCAGACGAGGAGATTCCCAAGACAAGTGGCTCAAAACACCCCTTTTTTATTGAAAACTACCGCTCTGTGAGTTGTCATTTCATGGCATGGAGTGGTAACTCCGTGTTCGTGGCCTTATTAGATGTTGCATTTGTACGAGGTGAGAGTTACTTGTGCTTGTAAGAGTGTTCCGCTTGTGGAGGAACTACTCATTCCGCCACAAGCAGAACTAACAACGTACTGTAAGTGCACTTACACTCTCGTACTACAGACTCTCGTCAGAATCTGAAAAAAAAAAAACACCTACGAGAGTCTAAAATCTTAGGTTAGGCCTACTGCTACTGCCTCTCCCTGTTATACCTGAACAACTCAACCCTGTTATACCTGAACAACTCAACCCTGTTATACCTGAACAACTCAACCCTGTTATACCTGAACAACTCAACCCTTATATCGCCTCCTCCAGGTTATTTGAGCGGTGTAAAAAAAAGAAAAAAAAAAAAAAAAAAAGAACACAACGAAAACAAAAGCCTGATGTATGCCCTCTGATGTTTTCATCTTCATCGTTTTTTGTTTCATTTGCATTAAAAAAATGCGAATGTTATTTTTTGTCGCGCAACACAACATACATCAGGCTTAACTTGTAGTGCCGTTAGACACAAGTTATGTCATCCAACGAACGGAGGCTTCTCCTTCTTGTCCGTCCTGTGTAAACGTTTTCTTGTACACCACCTGCATGAGTCTCTCTCTCCTGTATACTTTCTCCTTATCACTCTGCCTATGTTCTATTGTGCACCTAAATAGTCCAGTGCAATTGTTTATTTTGCTCTCACTTGAACTTTTTTTCTTTCATGAAAGGACATTACACCGTTTTTTTTGCAAAAGAAATGTATGCTAATGACAATTAGAGGATCTATAGAACACTTCCCTGGTGGTCTTTAAGTGTGTAATATCTATGTGGTAGTACTTTAAAGGAGAATCCCACACCAAATGTTTTTTGTATCTTTATTTGCAGTTCATTTTTCAGTGGTCCAGGAGGTGTTATTTTGTGAAACACTCCTTAATGGCTGTTTCCCCTATATCCCAAAATAGGCTTATAATGGGGCTAAGGGGTGTTGTTCAACTTCACCTATTTGCGTCGCTCCATAATGCAATTTTTGCTATATGTTGTCTCTCCACTATGTCAGTAGAGTGTTGACACTCACACTTACACTTTCACTGTAGTTTCAGCAGTGGTTCAGCCATAAACCATGCGCCACACCCCCGCCTTTTGAGACAGCTGGATCACTGTTGAACCAAAAGTGAAAGAGTGAGTGTTAACTCACTACTGACATGGTGGAGAGACAATATGTAGCACAAAAAATGCATTTTGGAGCGATGTATATAGGAGAATTTGAACAACATCCCTTAGCCCCATTATAGGCTTATTTGGGGGTATTGGGAGTGTTTTCACAAAATAACCTGGACCACTTTAAAGGTAGGGGAAGTGATTTCACTTTTGTCAGATATCAATCTTTTTTTTCTGTTAAAATGCTCTATTATAAGGTGTGCAGACCATATATGGAGTCCCCCCCCCCCACGTTAGCAGGGGAGCTAATAAAAGTTCCCCAGGTGGAGGGTGAATTCTCCTCCAATCAGGATCGAGCAGCAGGTTCACATAGTGTAGCTACTCTTGGGCGCCCCTAGTGCACCAGGCTGGTACTACAGTACTTTAAGCACTTTACCCTACCTTTAAAAAAATAACTGCAAATGAAGATGGAAAAAAAAAAACTTTTGGTAGTTCTGCTATTCTGCTGCAGAATTCTCCTTTAAGTAGTATCAATGACATCAGAGATACCAGGCTCTATCATATATTATTTTGCAATAACTGTGAAATGTCCATTAGCTCTTCTTGGTCAGTAGTCAAAAGGTGAGATATGTTGTGTGACAACACAGTCAGACATTTATCCAAATGATGGTTTGATGGTTTGAAATGTAGTGCAGCAAAGGTATTGAGGGCATTTGAATTGCTCATGTTCATTATATGTTTGTATTTGTATGAAATTGGGTGATTTGATATTACTAGGACCTTACCCGTTGTGAGTATATGAACACCTTAATGATGTACTTTGTGGGTAATATGTCACCAAAGATGGAAGTATTTTGATGAAGGATTGCCTTAATGCACACTTTTGCACAGACACTGCAATGGCCACTTTGTGAGTGGCCATTGCAGTGTGTGTGTGTGTGTGTGTGTGTGTGTGTGTGTGCGTGGTGTGTGTGTGTGTTGTGTGTGTGTGTGTGTGTGTGTGTGTGTGTGTGTGTGTGCGTGTGTGTGTGCGTGTGTGTGTGCGTGTGTGTGTGCGTGTGTTGTGTGTGTGTGTGTGTGGTGTGTGTGTGTGTGTGTCTCTGTACTTTTGCACAGATACGCTATGGCAGTCGTGTGTGTGTGTGTGTGTTGTGTGTTGTGCTTCATCAGTCTCTTAATGCTCCTAATGCACTAGCGTCATTTAGGGGCCCCCGAGGCCCAAACAGACTTTTTTCCTTCTCCTTTTATTAAAATATATCTTGTCGCGTGGGGCCCACGTGAGCAGCATACGGGAGATGAGCTAATGTCACTTTACTTTCATCTAAAAAAGTGCGGTGAACAGCAACCTTATTACAGTCAGACGTACAAAGATGGCTAGTGTCAAAGCTGCGACATTGAGGCGTCAGAAAGTAAGCACTCGAGAGCTGTTTGTGCAGCATGTTGGTCCCTATTTATTGTCCCGATCCTCAATAGAAGTCCATGTAGAATGGCCGCCCTTGGACTGGCCACTTAAAGAGAACGGAGTTGTCGCTGCTGCTCGACTCTGTGCTTACCTTTTGAAAGTCTGCCGAGATTTTTTTGAGATTCCAATCTAAAAACTCTCATCAATCTATCAAAATACATTTATCTAAATACATCCATTCATCTTCACCTGCTTATCCATATGGTTGGCTGATTGGTGACTCTTGTTATAATTTTCTGGCTATTCAACCTTATAATGTAATGTTGCTTGTTGATTTTTATTAGTCAAGGTGGGATAGGACGAGAATATAGGCCGTAAAAGACAGCCTTCCCAAACGATCCAAATTATCTGACAAACACCTCTGCACGCGCATGTGTGAGCGCACGCTGAGAGGGCCCTTTTGATATCGGCACCCATGGCTGATGAACCCTAATGTCGCCACTGTCCTAATGTTATGGTCAATGACTGTGTGAAAAATCATAGCGATTGGTGCAGCCAGTGATGAGTTACGGACAGACAGACAGGCATTTCCTTAGTTATAGTATATGGATGGATAAGACGGATAAACCGCTTTACCTCTGAACTCATTATAGCTGTCACCAGGTGTTGATAGATTTATGGTTTTATGATGTGGAGTTAGTTTTCGAGCGGAAACGTGACAACGTGCCTCAAATAGAACGTGTCAGAGCAGAGGTGTGTTACAGTAGTTAAAGGTAGGGGAAGGGATTTCACTTTTGTCAGATATCACCCAAAACATTTTTTAAATGTTAAAATGCTCTATTCTAAGGTGTGCAGACCATATGTGGAGTTTTTAAAGCATGTCTAGTGGTCGCCCCTGGTACCCCCCCCCCCCCCCCCCCCTCATGGCGCCCTAGGCAACTGCCTAGTGTGCCTAATGGCAAAAACGCCCCTGTCCATACATACATGCACTGCTGGCCTTGTTGCGCTGACCTGTTTAATGTTAATAGCTGCAATATAGAACAGTCCAATTCCAAACCCTCTATTACAAGGCAGGCATATATAGGCTACGTCTGGGTCAAAGCCCTTTCAAGCTCCTTGCAAGATTCTCCTCTCATTTTGAAATGACGTTTTAAATCCGCTATTCCAGGGCTTGTTCATAAGTTGGAACAATTTTAGCAATTGGCCTGCAGTCACAGCATTTGAAAAGTAGGTCTGACTAATAGTCCAAATCGATCAGAATGTCTTGTCTTGTCTTGGTGACGTGGGTGCATTCATTCCACTGAAAGCAACAGTACAAAAGCAAGTATACTGTTAAAATGCTTATTAAAATGCTCTGCTTATCTTTCTTTCTTTTTTTTGAGTGGTGCAGCGCCACTCCAAGGAATGGAAGTGTTTGTCCCCTATGCCCCCCTTTGTCTGTTTAAGAGAGTCATTGGCAAAAAAAATATATACTTTCTGGCCTTGACAGCCCACAACAAAATTAAACTGAAAGCTTGAGTTATCCTCTTTATATCTGCAACGTTTTTGTTAAATAAAAATCCACTATAGAAACGTTATGAGCTATTTTCTGTCAACAAATGCCCTGCATTTGAGTATTTGGCTAAGTATCAGTGGCCTCTTTTCCACCAGGGTTGAACTGGTTTAGTTCCTTTTGGGTTTTTTTTTTTTTAGTCCAGATTGTGATCTACCAGTAGATCACATAGACCGTGCAGGTAGATTGCGGCAGTCCCCATAGATCTGTAACTCTTGAGAGCATTAAAACTCTCTTAAAACTCTCAAGTGTCCACGCAATTAGAAAATGGGGAATAATTGTTCTTTTGACCAATGTTTTTGATAGTTCTCTTTCCCAATTGTGGATCTTCTTAGTTCTTAGTTTTGGGTGCAAGTAACTAAACTATACATCACAAACTGTCAACTCAAACCCCAACATTCCAATTCTCTCCCTCTATTTTTCATTGTAAGTGTATTATTCTTAAACACTATAACTGTAAGTATAACACCATCACCACTATTTCAAAGCGCAAACTTTCTAGGGTGGCCTTGAAATGGATTTTCAGTAATGGAATCAATCACGTTTTTTGATGTGTAGATCTTGTTGAGCCGGCCATTTTGAAAGTAGCTCTCAAGTCCAAAAAGTGTGGGAAGCCCTGCAATACAGTGTACTGTTCCCTCCGTCAAACTTTGTATACACACTCCCTAGGGTCCAAGGGAGAGGGAAAAAAGACACCTGCATGTGTCACCTCTGCCTTTTATAGTACATAGTGCCACCAGGAGGCCAACATTAATTAATTACTCCTTAAAAGTAATAGAGGCAACTTTAGTGTGTTCAAAACACTGTTTGTAAACAGATTTGTTTAAAACAGAATCTAACTCCACCTCACCTCCACTCTATTGGCTCATTAAGAATCTGCTGTAGACTGCTGTGCTGTGATTGGCTAAATCTTGGCTGCCTCAGCCCACACAACCCCCTCCCCCCCTCACAAATTGTTTTCATGATTTGTTGACAACAACAAAGTTCTGGACCGACGAAGCAAGTGTCTTTCTACCGGGAGACGGCTGCAGCAATGTAGAGGGGAAAAAGGCAATGAATATAGCTATATTTTGATTTTGGACTAAAACGTTGCCTCTATTTACATTTAAGATTTTGTCCAGAAATCCTGCAAATCAGCCCTGTGATCTAGACCAGGAGTTTTTAACCTTTTTTGATCCCAGGGACCACCATTTATTCAGAATTTGAGCCATGGACCACCATTGGATGACATTTTCACACCAAAGATGTAAAATTAAAGACTTTTGATTTTGTCAACAAAACAGTGTAAACTTCCTAATGAAGTGGTGCTACTTCAGATGATGGATATTTTAACTCTTGAGAGTGTAAAAATGAAACCAAATGGACCCTTGTGGGTCCATTTGGTTTCATTTTTACACTCTCAAGAGTTACATCTGGTTAACCAACCTTCCATCATTTAGCCTGGGGACCACCTGGAACCCTCTCAAGGACCACTGGTCGTCGCCGGACCACCTGTTGAAAACTCTGTCCAATATTTCATATTGCATCCTAATTACCAATTATAACTTAGCCTCCAAAGTTTACAGGATTGGCCTGTTTTGAATAAAATGCTGCAAATCATGAATGTGGCATTTACATGAAAGTTTGAAACATTAAGTTTTAATGACCAGTTTGTGTAAATGAATGAATGGATGGATGGATGTTTTATTTTCAGAAATGGAGAATTACAGTACAAGTCAAGTACAGCTATACAACAAAACTGATAAGAGCTTGCAGATTTACAACACAAGTCAAGCACAACCACAAAAAGATGTATTAAAAAATAAATGTCACTTTGAAAGGTCAGACGGTCAGACAAAAATCAACAACACGTTTCACACAAATAGGCCAAACTATGCAAATATGGATGATTTCCTTTTAATAACCGATGGCCTGTTGCAACAAAGTTTGACTTCCCCTCTCACCACTTCCCCTAAGCAGACTGCTTTGCATGCCAGTTAGCCACTTAGTTCACCGTTCATCTTTATTTAAATAGCCCATTCCCGGCAGGCACAACTTCTGTAGAGGAAGTAAATGCTGCAAAAATGTGCCTCAGAAATGTAGTTTAGCGACGAGCAAACTGGAAGGTCCAGTCTTGTTTTGACTCAATAGGGCATTAAGCCCAAACTTTATGGTCATAACAGTTTTGGGGCTTGGGCGTGGTGTGGATCAAATAGGGGAAAAAAAAGCATTATCTCGGTGAAGCCATTGTCTTTTACATAGACACAAAGTGAGATGTTTGCATGAGATCTATCAGGCAAATCAGGGTGCACCGCATGCAATATGAACGCACCATATCATCAGTAACCACATCATTGCGTTTGTATATACAGTAAAAAAGAGGGCTATTGAATGATTACACATTTTAAAGGGGAACTCCACGCATTTTCAACATTTTAATTAGGGCTGTTGAATGATTAAAAATTTTAATCAAATTAATCACAGCTTCAAAATTAATTTAATCATGATTAATCACCACTCGAACTATGTCCAAAATATGCCATGTTTTCCTGTACAGGATTTCAACATTTAAAAAAGAAACAGAATCTGTGACAAAAATAACCATTTAACTTTAAAATATTGATCAAAATAGGTGATCTACAAGCCCTCAATGCTTGGAGATCCTCCAGCTATACTCTATGGCTCTGGTTACAGGGAGACACACAGCTATACGTCTCCGTAAAGCCGTGCTTTACCCATAGTTTTCAATGAGAAAATGCTCAGTGGGTTGAGTCAGTGTGCACATGAGTTAATTGCGTTAAAATTTTTAATCAGATTAATCAACAAAATTAATTTAATCCCATTAATTAACTATTTTCAACAGCCTTAATTTTAATATGTCAAGAGATGTTGTGTGGACATGATTAAAAAAAAAAGTTCCCCCAATTCTGTATTTCCTAAAAATGGAGGTCTGAAAAAAATCATTAACATGGTGAAATACATCTGATGACATTCATCAAGATGCATTTCACCATGTTAATGATTTTTTCTTTCAGACCCCTTTTTTGAAAAAAATAAATAAAATAAAAATGGGTGGAATTCCCCTTTAATCAGATTAATCACAGCTTCAAAATGAATTTAATCATGATTAATCACCATTCATTCGAATTACGTCCAAAATATGCCATGTTTTTCTGTAAAGGATTTGAACATTTAAAAAAGAAAAGAAAAACTGTGGTTAAAAAAAAGATTTGTTTTACTTTTTTTTAAATATATATTTATCGTAGGTGATCTACAAGCCCCCATGGCTTGTAGATCCCTTAGGCTATACTCTATGGCTCTGGTTACAGGGAGACACAGAGCTATACAGTACGTCTCCGTACAACCGTACTCTACTGATTATTATTATTTTTTCAATGAGAACATGCTCAGTGGGTTGAGCCAGTGTGTGCATGAGTTAAATGTGTTAAAAATTGTAGTCAGATTAATCAACAAAATTAATTAATGCTATTAATTAATGATATTACCTTAAAACATAAAAATAATGTTGTTGTTTTTTTTTCCGTTTTTTTTTTATTTCTGACGCATCACTGTACGAGAATCTTCAGTGCACATACATTATTTTGTTTGTCGCGGAATGAACTTTTCTGTCTCTAAATGACTTACCTTGTACAAATGCAACATCTAAGAATAAAAATGTGAAAAAATGGAATTCCACTAGTCTGATGACTATTCGCCCCAGAAATAACAATCGGAGGAGTTTAATCCACTGTTCTCAAGATCTACACTAATAGTGCACCTGGCTACACAACTCTATTGAGGTTAAATGGGGAGGTCCCAAGACAAGCATATCAAAATGCCCTCTTTATTGAAAACTACAGTTGTTCGGATCGTAATTTCTGGGCGAATAGTCATTGGACAGTTGGATCTCCATGTTTCGGGATTCCAGATGTTACATTTGTACAAAGTAAGAGTTACTTTGAGGCATTTCATTCCACTACAAGCAAAAACAGCGTATGTGCCCTTAGACGTAGACTTATGATGTCAGAATCGAAAAATGCCATCATGACTGTTCTGTTCCAATGAGAATTCAATGTTTGCCCTAGATGAAAATCGACACTAATAATAGCTGAATATAGGAGAGGCTAGCGCGCCTCAAAAAACAGACAAAAAAGGTGAAGAACATGAACATAAAAGCTTTGTGTCCTGACAGCACTAGTGCTGTATTCTCCTCATTAGATTCCCTGATGTCACTGCACATGTTAGTGTAGAATGTGAGCTGGTGCCTCCACTGTACTGTGTGTCGTTTCAGGGTAGGGAAAACATAATTACTCACCGCGCTGCTGCCTGCCTGCCTGGCTGCAGCCTGCAGCTATCAAAGTGACTGAAGTCACTGTACTCCCACCTAAAGCTGCCACCTGCCACTTAGGGGTGTAAATCACACCCATCATGGCGATTCGATTCAGTATCGATTTCCTTTTTGATACTCAAGAATACACCACGATTCGATTCGATTCGATTCGATTCAATTTTGTTTTTGTTTTTTTACCCTTTTTTACCTTACAGGCTAGACAATGTTTCAGATTTGAAATAAACTGTTTGAGTGTGTGTGTGTGCATGCGGAAAGAGGGTAAAGGAAGCGAGGTAGGAGGACAAAATAGGTTTAGCGCCACCCGCAGCACGGGAGTCTGAATTACGTCCAGGAGCAAATGGATAAAATAGACCAGATATTTTTATTCATTTATTTTTAAACATGAATAGATATTCTTGCGGACGTGTCGATATGCATTGTATTGTCGGCTGTTGTATCGATACATCGATGCAAAATCGATTTTTTTTTACATGTCTACTGCCACTAGCCCATAGAGACCGCATTCTATATACAACATCTAAATCATGACGAATCCCCCTAGAACAGACGTTTTCAACCAGGGACCACTATTTGTTCTGCATTTTTGCCACGGACGGACCACTGTTTGATGTTGGGTTTAGTCTTCAAGTTTATCTCCACAGTTCAGAATAGATGACTCGCAAAATGTTGATCAAAATAACATTTCTTCTACATTATGTAATTGTGTACATGCTTGAAAATTAAGTCATTCAGATGTTTAAAGATAATTTAACTGTGAAATGAAACCAATTTGGAAATTTGCAAATCAAACTGTGTCCGACACAGGGGTGTAAATTATTTTTATTAATAATACAAATATTTATTATTTAATTAATAATAATTATTAATTCATTAACGGCATTGCCTCAGCCACACGCACACAAAAAGCATCACATTCACAGTAAACCAACTAACGATTAAACCGATTAATTGAAAACTGTTAACGACTCATGATTAATTTCTATCGATCAATGAATTGATCATCAAATAGTTATTAACACCCCGACTCATTTTTGCTCAAAATGATTTCAGTATCCATCCAGGATTGATTCTACAAAAAAATAAAATTACACTTCGATATCACTTGTAATCAAACAATTTCATGTCAAGGATCCCCAGTCATTATATGGACACCGCATCTGAAAACAGGATGTTTACATTTACTTTACTTACTTTACTTTATTCACCTGTCGTCAAAGGGCTAGACGCTGGTGCAATCTCAGTCTCGTGTACCCGGGGGGGGGGGGGGGGGGGGGGGGGGGGGGGGGGGGGGGGGGGGGGGGGGGGTCAAGTAAAGCATCAATAATAACATCAGTTGTTGTTGAAGTTGCAAAGCATGCATAAAGCTAAAGGTCTGACTCGGAGAGTTTTCTGTTTTCGATGATGAAATGGTGACATTTGTAGTTAGTTAGTAGCCGTAGGAGTGTTTCAAATCATTTAAAAATATCAGCACTTTAATTTGAAATATCTTGGGTTGTTTTGCATGCCATCATGTTTGGTGAGGCAATCAGAACCCCCCCCCCCCCTTGCGGGTCCATTTGGTTTCATGTTTACACTCTCAAGAGTTATGATATTCACCATCTAAATTAGCTCCACTTAATTAATAAGTCATAAGTCATGTTCATTTTGATCTCATTTTGATGTTTTGCCTCTTTCGTCTGTGAAAATTCCATCCTGGAATTGTGAACAAAACCAAAATAAATCTTTAGTTTTGGGGTCTGTCGGGTGAAAATGTTGTCAAATGGTGGTCTGTAGCTCAAATGCTGAATAAATAGTGGGCCCTGGGATCAAAAAGGTTGAAAACCACTGCACTAACATGAAGCTTGTTGTCTGGTGCGGCTTATAGTCAGGTGCGGCTTCTACATGGAAAAAAACAGTATTTTGCCCCAAATTTAGCTGGTGCGGCTTATATTCAGGTGCGGCTTATAGTCCGGAAATTACGGTAGTGTGGTTTACTACATTTTTCCCACACACATTTTTTAAATTCCACCCATTTTCAATGGGTAGAATTTATTTGTATACAACCTGTAATGACAAAATGCAGCTCAAGGTGATTTACAAACCAGAGGATAAAAAAGAATGGAAAAAAACAAGACAAAACAACAACAACATAATATTATGTTTAGAAAGTTGTACATGAGATATGAGATGTGTATACTACATGAGCTATATATGTAGTGTTGATGTAGCAAGCTACTTTTGTCGTGTAGCTCTAGTGTAGCTTGCTACAATTTTCTGGGGATAGCTTGTAGTGTAGCTTAGCTACATTTTTCTGAGAGTAACAAGTAGTGTAGCTCACTACCTTTTCTCAGTAACTTGCCCATCACTGGAGTACACAGAGGTTTTATGTTAGAAATGTTGAGTAGGGGTCCCCAGCATGTCGAAACTGATGTTAGAAATGTTGAGTAGGGGTCCCCAGCATGTAGAAACTGCTGGATGCTAACTTACATGTTGAGCAATTTTCATAATTGGCATAATACGTGACCATACTGTACAATTGTCATCATGCTTTATGTAGCGTATGTGTATCCAAGCATTAGTTTTTCTCAACAACAACAAAAACAACAACAACAAGAACAAAAACAGTCATTCGGTTAAAGATCGCCATAACGGCTATAATCATCAAAAATGTGCCTAGACAACATGCAAATATGTCCGTATTCAGCCCGAAGAGTGTGTCTTTTTTGCAAAGCTAATACTTGAGATGGATTCAACATCATGCCTACCCTCTAGTTGGACATATACCACATGCTACGTAAAGCATGATGACATTTTACTTGCTTTACCTTCTGTCGGTTGTTAATGGTATATAATGCCCACATATTATGCCAATTACGAAAATTGCTCAACATACTGTATGCAGGTTTGCATCCGGCAGTATTTCTACATTCTGGGGACCCCTACTCAACATTTCTAACATAAAACCTCAGTGTACTCAACATGTCCGGGTTCACAAGTAGACTAAATGGGTATACATTTCAGGGGCCGAAGTGACATTTCCCAATTTTGGGGGAAGGAGAAAATGGTATGGGTGCGGCTTCATCATGATGCCGCCCCCATACCATTTTCGGTTAAAAGACAAGTAAAGCATCAATAATAACATCAGTTGTTGTTGAAGTTGCAATAGACAAGCAGCATGCATAAAGCTAAAGGTCTGTACTCAGAGAGTTTTCTGTTTTCAATGATGAAATGCTGTGTGTTTAGTGGTGACACAGCTGTAGTTAGTTAGTAGCAGTAGTATTTCAAATCATTTTAAACATAAGCAATTTGAAATATCTTTTTTTTTTTGGTTGCATGCCATCGTGTTTGGTGGGGCAGTCAGGGCATTTAGGGGAGCATTGCCCTCCCCCCATGCCCATGCCTAGACCCGCCCCTGATACACTTCAAAATAAAAGCTGTTACGGTGCACGGGCACCTGCATGATAAAGCAATTACGTGGTTTTACAACAGGGAGGGTCCGTCGTTTGCAGTTCATCTGTCAGAGGTCATTATTCATTGACCCAGAAGAATGTGTTGCATCATGGGTATCGTCCTCAGAGAGACTGTGGTGTGAAGCAGAGCAGGGGCGGATCTAGGCATGGGCATGATGGGGGGCAATGCCCCCCCCTTAATGCCCAGTCTGCCCCACCAAACACGAAGGCATGCAAAACAACCCAAGATATTTCAAATTAAAGTGCTTATACTGTAGTTAAAATGATTTGAAACACTACTGCTGCTACTAACTAACTACAGCTGTGGCACCGACACTAAAACCAACAGCATTTCATCATTGAAAACAGAAAACTCGTTGATGTCAGACCTTTAGCTTTATGCATGCTGCGTGTCTGTTGCAACTTCAACAACAACTGATGTTATTATTGATGCTTTACTTGACTAATAAAAGTCCTGTAACTGAAAATGGTATGGGTGCAGCTTCATCGCCCGTGTCGCTTCGCGCCACGGGCGATAAAGCCGCCCCCATACCATTTTCTCCTGCCCCCCACACAATTGGGAATGTTACATCCGCCCCTGAAGCAGAGCCATGTGGAAGTCAGAGGAGGAATGGAGGGAGCTGATAACCGCGCAGGGATATTTTTAATCCTTCCACGACCTGCACTGCTGGCTGTGCAATGTCAAAAATAGCTGGTCTAAGGGGCATGGTGGCACAGTGGCACTGTGGTTAGTGCTGTCGCCTCACAGCTAGAAGGTCCTGGGTTCGATTCCCGCTAGAGATGCCGCTGTGGGTGCTGCCGCATCTCCTCCACGTCATCAGTGCTCATATCCAAGGCAGGGTTGGCGAAAGGGCCTTTCTGTGTGGAGTTTGCATGTTCTCCCTGTGTCGATAGGTAGACAGGTTCTCCCTTTGTCCCCTAGGGTAGGTGCCCTCACATGTTCTCCTCGTGTCCCCTAGGGTAGATACCTTCACATGTTCTCCCCGTGTCCCCTAGGGTAGATACCCTCACATGTTCTCCTCGTGTCCCCTAGGGTAGATACCTTCACATGTTCTCCCGTGTCCCCTAGGGTAGATACCTTCACATGTTCTCCCTGTGTCCCCTAGGGTAGGTACCCTCACATGTTCTCCCTGTGTCCCCTAGGGTATACCCTCACATGTTCTCCCCCGTGTCCCCTAGAGTAGGTACCCCTCACATGTTCTCCCCGTGTCCCCTAGGGTAGATACCCTCACATGTTCTCCTCCCCCGTGTCCCCTAGAGTAGGTACCCTCACATGTTCTCTGTCTCCTGTGTCTCCTAGGGTAGGTACCCTCACATGTTCTCCCCGTGTCCCTAGGGTAGGTACCCTCACCTCACATGTTCTCCCCGTGTCCCCTAGGGTAGGTACCCTCACATGTTCTCCCCGTGTCCCCTAGGGTAGGTACCCTCACATGTTCTCCCTGTGTCCCCTAGGGTAGGTACCCTCACATGTTCTCCCCGTGTCCCCTAGGGTAGGTACCCTCACATGTTCTCCCTGTGTCCCCTAGGGTAGGTACCCTCACATGTTCTCTCCCCCGTGTCCCCTAGGGTAGGTACCCTCACCTCACATGTTCTCCCCGTGTCCCTTAGGGTAGGTACCCTCACATGTTCTCCCCCGTGTCCCCTAGGGTAGGTACCCTCACATGTTCTGCCTGTGTCCCCTAGGGTAGGTATCCTCACATGTTCTCCCCGTGTCCCCTAGGGTAGGTAACCTCACATGTTCTCCCCGTGTCCCTAGGTAGGTACCCTCACATGTTCTCCCGTGTCCCCTAGGGTAAGTACCCTCACATGTTCTCCCCGTGTCCCCTAGGGTAGGTACCCTCACATGTTCTCCCCGTGTCCCCTAGGGTAGGTACCCTCACATGTTCTCCCCGTGTGCCCTAGGGTAGGTACCCTCACATGTTCTCCCCGTGTGCCCTAGGGTAGGTACCCTCACATGTTCTCCCCGTGTCCCCTAGGGTAGGTACCCTCACATGTTCTCCCCGTGTCCCCTAGGGTAGGTACCCTCACATGTTCTCCCAGTGTCCCCCTAGGGTAGGTACCCTCACATGTTCCCCTGTGTCCCCTAGGGTAGTACCCTCACATGTTCTCCCCTCTGTCCCTAGGGTAGGTACCCTCACATGTTCTCTTCCTGTGTCCCCTAGGGTAGATACCCTCACATGTTCTCCCTGTGTCCCCTAGGGTATAGGTACCCTCACATGTTCTCCTTGTGTCCCCTAGGGTAGATACCCTCACATGTTCTCCCCGTGTCCCCTAGGGTAGATACCCTCACATGTTCTCCCTGTGTCCCCTAGGGTAGGTACCCTCACATGTTCTCCCCGTGTCCCCTAGGGTAGGTACCCTCAGATGTTCTCCCTGTGTCACAAAAACATGCAGTAATCCTGGGCTCTTGACTGCCTCCCCCTGGTCAGCCGGGGCGCCTGATGGAGGGGACAAGAACTAGTTGGAATAACGTGTTCCTTCCACACACTATATGACTGCAATAGTTGCACATTCACTCCGGAATCCCAATGGGCCATATTGTGTACGTCATATCCAAAAATAGCTTGTAGATCTGCTATTTTTTCGCTACATTCGAATTGAAATACTGAAGACATTTTATCAGGGTATTAATACTACAGTACTAACCCTGTTTCGTCCGGGTTTCCCCACTTATCCCTCACATGATGGAATAGCGTACATCCAATGAACAGTTAACTTTGGATCACCCTAATGAAACCTAATGGGTTCAGGTCTCTGTGAGTTTACATAACGTTGCTCTGCGCTCCGCGGGCCTGTACCCTGTACTTCTCCCTCGCATGCAGAGCGAGCCTGTGTGTGTGTGTGTGTGTCTGTGTGTGTGTCCTGAGGACACAACAACAACAACAACAACATGTTGACTCGTGTCTGGGAATGTGAACGGTTGACAGACAAAAAGTGACTCGGCATGCAAACCGATGCCGCTGCTGACATACAGTATCTATTAGCTTCATGTCTGGCCTTAGATCAGGGGTTTTCAACCTTTTTGACACCAGGGACCACCATTTATTCAGCATTTAAGCCACAGACCACCATTTGATGACATTTTAGCCCCAAGGACCTAAAACTAAAGAATCCTTTTGGTTTTGTTGACAGTTCCAGGCAGGATTTTGCAAACAAAACAGTGTAGACCTCTTAATTAAATAGTGCTAATTCAGATGATGAATATTTTAACTCTTGAGAGTGTAAAAATGAAACCAAATGGACCCGCAAGGGTCCATTTGGTTTCATTTTTACATTCTCAAGAGTTACATCTGGTTAACCAACTTTTCATCATTTAGTGGGTACCATCTGGAACCCTCTCAAGGACCACTGGTGGTCCCCCGGACCACCTGTTGAAAACCCCTGCCTTAGATCATCTACTAACCAGCTCAAAAGCTTGGTTCACAAACGTTTACATGTCAAGGACCCCCAAATTGACACTAATCCCCACGAAGGTGCCGAGTCAATTTACAATTTAGCAAGGCATTTAGCAGACACTCTTAATTCAGAGCAGATTATTTATATCTCTAGTAGCGATTTTCAACCTGTTTAATTTCAAGAAACCTGAGTTTAGAATGCAGTAGTCCATGGACCCGCATTTAATCACTTTTCTATTTAAAGGGGAATTCCACCCATTTTCGACATTATTTCTGAGAGCGTGCAAATGCAACAAAAATGGTATGGGGGCGACTTCATCAACCGTGGCGCGAAGCGACACGGGCGATGAAGCCACCCCATACCATTTTCGTTTACAGGACTTATAGGCAAGTATAAGCACCAATAATAACATCAGTTGTTGTTGAAGTTGCAACAGGCACGCAGCATGCATAAAGCTAAAGGTCTGACTCAGAGAGTTTTCTGTTTTCAATGATGAAATGCTGTTGGTTTAGTGGTGCCACAACTGTAGTTAGTTAGTAGCAGTAGTAGTGTTTCAAATCATTTTAATTATGCACACTTTAATTTGAAATATATTTGGAATTTGGGTCGTTTGCATGCCATCATGTTTGGTGGGGCAGTCAGGGGCATTTAGGGGGGCATTGCCCCCACCCCCCATGCCTATGCCTGGATAGATCCGCCCCTGATAGTTAGTTACTCGTTGTAACTCTCAACAGTTGTCGCAGCACAACCTGTTCCTGTTACCGCAAATCTATAATTCATTTCTGTTTCCAACTACTAATTTGCGTCGTCACCTGGATGTGTAACATGTTTTATGAAGTTCCTTTTTTTTCTGAGCAGAAACGACTATAAAACACTTAAGGGACAAAAAGAAAACGTGTAGGTCTTTTCAGCCGAGGTGTGTGTGTGTGTGTGTTTGTGTGTGTTGTGTGTGTGTGTGTGTGTGTGTGTGTGTGTGTGTGTGTGTGTGTGTGTGTGTGTGTGTGTGTGTGTGTGTGTGTGCGCGCACACAGCCTGAACGTGCAATTAACCCTTTCTGTAGCGTTTTGGTGTTTTAGCTATGAAAAATAGCAGATCTACAAGCTCATATCGCGCCCGAGTGCGCGATATGAGCTTGTAGTTCTGCTATTTTTGAAAAAAAATGTGAAAATGTGTGCAAATCTCTGAATGTATTTTGGAAGCAACATGTTTAACTCAAATTTTGCTTCTGGGGGTGCCTAGAACACATGTTTTCAGATGGGGGTGGGGTCTGCAGCAAATATGGATAATTCTGGTGGCTTGAAATATGTTAGCATCCTGACACAGGACAAAGATTTTTCAGAAAAATAGTAGAATCTAATCTGTCTCAGAAACTATGTCTAGTGTCAAAATCGATTCTAGCGCCAGAAACTAGATTCTAGTGTCAAAAAGTAGATCTAGCATCAGAAACATTTAGTGTCAATAACTAGAATCTAGTGTCGGAAACTATGTAATTTCGTCAATGCTGGGTATAATCTGGTGTAGGAACTATTGTAGAATCTGGTGTCAACACGAATCGAGGGTGGCAAAATACGTTAAATACGAGAGCATATGTCTGCATTCTCAGTCACCTGAGAAGCTGTCAGCGATCCTATTACAATGAAGGGTTGTCGCGTGTCTATAATCTGCCTATTGTAGCACTAGTGTGTACATACACAGAAGGTACATGCAAGTTCACTGACATGTTGCGCAACAACGGTGAATGGCAAATCACAATAAAATAATAAATAGTTTGTTGTTCAGGCCAGCCATAGCCTCATGGGCCCCATTTTTTAACACACTCTTGTCCTAGATCTTTGTCACTGTTAAACCCCTTATCCATTAACTTTTTAAACTATTTTAAAAGGATCCCTGTCTAATAAGATAAACATCGCTTAAAACATTATACTTTCCATATATAAGTAAAATAAAGAAATAAAAACACCATTGGCATCTTATTTCTTTCATAAATAGAGAACATTTCACTCAACAGGAACTGCTCCTGGCACAGGATGATGATGTCACGTGTGATCTAGCTCTATAGAATATATGGATGAACATGCTCATGTGACATCATCATCCTGCGACCGGAGCACCTCCTATTGAGTGAAAGATTCTCTTCTATGAAAGAAATAAAGTCTTGAAGGTGTTTTTTATCTGCATGTTTTAGTTATAGAAGGCAAGTATAATGTTTTAAGGCATATTTGTCTTAAGTAGCCAGGGATCCTTTTAAATAAACATTCTTCAATATTTAAAATGGCCAGTCTCATAACGTGTCAATAGATTGGCACGTTGAACCATTCCAAAAGGTTTTCCAAAATAGTAAGAAAAAAAAAATGCCAAGGAAGTTAGATATAAGGGGTTTAGCTTGAGCACCTAGTGTGAGAGTTGTGACATCGAAACATAAAGAAAGATCGTGGGCTCCATTTTCGTTACATGCTA